>AP025075.1:11659003-11809602 GCA_036186865.1 Eustoma russellianum | reverse complement strand
ATATTCAATGGAAACTTAGGATGAAACTTTTTCTTATGGCTATAGATATAGATCTTTGGTCAATAATTGAAGATGGTCCATATGTCCCATCTAATGTATCCACTGTAGACGGAGTTACCTTAGAAGTTATTAAAACTAGACAAGAATATACTAGTGAAGATAAAAAGAAACTGAGTATGAATGCTAAGGCCATGCAGTTACTCTTAAATGGTTTAAGTAAGAGTGAGTCTAGTTATGTGTCGAATTGTTCGAGTGCACAAGAAATGTGGAGAATCTTAGAAATGAAACACGAAGGCACAAGTCAAGTAAAAGAGTCTAAAATTAATATGCTCATGTCTACTCTTGAGTCTTTTAAGTTGTTGCCTAATGAGTCAATTGTAGATATGGATCTTCGTTTGACTAACATCTATAACTCTCTTGAGTCTCTTGGTAAGGCTTTTACTACGCAGGAAAAGGTACAGAAAGTCCTACGGAGCCTTCCTTCGGAATGAGATCCTAAAGTGACTGCTATAGAAGAAAGCAAGGAGACTAAGTCAATAAAAATGGAAGAACTCATTGGTTCACTCAAAGTTTATGAAAACAAACTTATTATTCGGAAATCGGAATCAACCAAACAAGGTAAGACAATTGCTTTTAAATCAAATGAATACGTCTCCCCTCCCTCCGATCACGTAGATAATAGTGATTCCGAATCAGATAATGATGATTTGATTCTACTGGCTAAAGGACTAAGAAGATTCATGAGAAAGTCATTTAGAAATAAAAACAAGGGCACTACATCTAAGAGAAATAAAAACAAGTCAAATGATAAGGACATTAAATGTTATGAATGCGGCAAACTCGGACACTTATCATATGACTGCCCAAACAAAGAAAAGCAAACTAATAAATACCCTGACAAGGAGCGGAACAAAAATAGACTCGTCTCAGATCCTAAACAAAGGAAACGTGCACTAAAGGCCTCCACATGGAGTGACTCATCAGACTCTGAAACTGAGACCGAAGAGGAGACCGCTCAAGTTTGCTTCGCTTCAAAGGCGTCTAATGAGGTATCATCCGATTCTGACTTTGACTCTGAACCTTCTTATGATGATCTTTTTAGTCAGTATCTTGAATTACATAAATTTACTAAGACTCTCGCAAAAGAAAAGAAACGTTTAATTGAAGACAAGAAACTGTTAGAATCTTCTAACGAGAATCTTGTCGCTCAATTAAGCGATTCAAAGAAAGAGTCTTCATGTGTCATCACTGCATTAAAAACCGAGATCTCATCATTAACTTCTCAAAATAATGAAATGAAATCCGAGATTTCAAATTTGAAATCAAGGAATACAGACTTAGAGAAAATGATGAAACAATTCGATACAGGGTCAAACATGCTGCATCGCATCATATTATCGCAAAAGCATGACAGTGACAAAACTGGATTGGGGTACGTTGATACTAACGAAGTATCAACCAAACCAACCAAGTTTGTTGTGTCTAAAAAGGTAGACACCCCTAAGCATCAAGTGGCGTCTAAGATGACGCAAAAAGCGCCCCCTTCCACACGCCCCACTCCCTCATATCATGTGAAATATAATGTTGTACCATATAGATATGAGAAGAAGAGATCAATGCATACACGAAATACATATCATCCACGCACTACGCACACACACACAAGGAGATATCACAAACGTCCTTCATACAATGAGTATAGAGGAGTCCTTGGGCA
This sequence comes from Eustoma russellianum, assembly GCA_036186865.1. Taxonomy (NCBI): domain Eukaryota; kingdom Viridiplantae; phylum Streptophyta; class Magnoliopsida; order Gentianales; family Gentianaceae; genus Eustoma; species Eustoma russellianum. The sequence continues at coordinate 11,807,885 of AP025075.1, read as the reverse complement.
AAGACCCAAAGTACATGCACCACATGTATACTATATCGCACCTTCATCTACTTTCTTGCCATCTGATAGACCGAGAAGGATCACCCAAGTATGGGTACCGAAAGGTACCTTTACTAAAAGGTGATTAACTAACTCGAAAGAACCCAAAATTAAAAGGGTACCTAAATCACCTTTTCACATTGCAGGGAGACCACTCATCAAAAGACACATCAATAAAGTGGTTCCTTGACAGTGGTTGCTCGAGGCACATGACGGGTGACCTGAGCCTATTCTCCAAATTAAAGAAGGTCACAAAAGGCGGATCCGTGACCTTTGGAGACAACAATGAAGGCAAGATCATTGGTAAAGGTACGATTGGAAATCCGAATACACTTCAAATCTCCAACGTGTTTTTGGTAAGCAACTTATCTTACAATCTTCTTAGTATTTCTCAATTTGTTGACAATGGTTTCAATGTGTGTTTCACTCACCCTTATTGTAATATAATAAATAAAAATGGAGAAACCGTTTTAAAAGGAAAACGTGAAGGAAATATATTCACACTATCTATGGATGATGCAGTAGACGCCAAAGTTAAATGTTTTATGTCAAATGAACCCAATGTGAATTTATGGCATAGACGTTTAGGACACATAGGTATTTCTACACTAGAAAAATTGCAACGAAAGAACCTAGTACGGGGATTGCCTACGCTTGATTTAGACAACTTTCAGTTGTGTGAATCTTGTATAAAAGGCAAACAAACACGTGAGTCACTTAAGTCTAAAAATGAGATAAGCACGACTAGAATACTAGAATTATTGCATATCAATTTGTTTGGTCCTAGTCGCACTACAAGCCTTGGTGGGCGTCACTATGCATGCGTGATTGTTGATGACTTTTCTCGTTATACTTGGACTTTATTTCTTGCACATAAGGATGATAGCGCCGTAGAAATCGCTAAATTAATTAAACAACTTGAAAATCAATACGGCGTAAATGTGAAAAGAATAAGAAGCGATAGAGGAGGTGAGTTTAAAAACAAAGAAATGATTTCGTTTTGTGAAGAAAAAGGAATTAAACATGAGTTTTCGCCACCTAGAACTCCACAATTAAATGGAGTAGTAGAAAGAAAGAATCGCACACTACAAGAAATCGCTAGAACCATGCTTTGCGAAAATAAATTGCCTAGATTTCTGTGGGCGGAAGCCGTAATTGTGCATGCTATATTGTGAATCGCCTATCTATAAGAAAGAAAATAAACAAGACGCCTTACGAAATTTTGAATGATCGCATGCCTAAGATAGATTATTTTCGTGTGTTTGGATGCAAATGTTTTGTCTTAAATACAAAAGACAACTTAGATAAATTTGAATCCAAATCAATTGAGTGCATTTTTATTGGGTATTCCATAAATTCAAAAGCATATAGATGTTATGATCCTATCACTAGACAAATCATAGAATCTATTCATGTTAAATTCAATGAATTTGGAGAGATTGATAAAGAAAAGGAACATGATGATGATTTTGAATTAAAAACCCGTTTTGGATGAAGATAATGATTCTTTTGATATGCATGAGATGAATGAGACACTAGAAATGCATGATCATATAGAAACGCATGATAACTTAGAAAATAATCAACCAAGATGGCATAGAGATCACCCACATGATCTCATCATAGGCGACATCACTCACGGTGTGCGACCACGTAGAAGAATCACTTCGGATGAAATAAATGAATTTCATGCTATGATTTTGAAATTGAGCCCAAAAATGTGCATGATGCTTTGAGTGATTCATCTTGGATTGATGCTATGCATGACGAACTTAATCAATTCGTTAGAAATGATGTGTGGGATTTAGTGCCACGACCACAAGATAAGACAATTATAGGCACAAAGTGGGTATTTAGGAACAAAATGAATGAAGAAGGAAAGGTCGTTAGAAATAAAGCAAGACTCGTAGCTCAAGGATATAATCAAGAAGAAGGAATAGACTACGATGAAACATTTGCACCCGTAGCACGTTTAGAAGCTATACGACTCTTACTTGCTATTGCTTGCATGAAAGATTTTAAATTATATCAAATGGACGTCAAAAGTGCTTTTCTAAACGGATTTATACAAGAAGAAGTATACGTGAAGCAACCACCCGGTTTTGAAGATTTGAAACATCCAGATCACGTGTACAAACTAAAGAAGGCACTATATGGCCTAAAGCAAGCGCCGAGAGCATGGTATGATCGTTTTGCCACTTTTCTTTTAGAAAATAATTTTAAACGTGGTACTATAGATAGTACACTATTTTTGAAACAAGAAAAATCAGATTTACTTATTATTCAAATTTACGTAGATGACATTATTTTCGGTTCTACCCTCACATAGACTTGTTAAAGATTTTGAAAATTGTATGAAAGCTGAATTTGAAATGTCTATGGTTGGTGAACTTAATTATTTTCTTGGCTTGCAGATTAAGCAAACGAGTAAAGGAATTCATATAAGCCAAGCTAAGTACGTAAACGACATGATCAAGAAGTTCAATTTTGAAAATTTGAAACCATCCCCCACGCCTATGAGTGTCACTACTAAATTGGACAAAGATGAACATGGTAAAGATGTTGATAATGGATTATATAGATCTATGATAGGTTCTTTACTATATTTAACTGCTAGTAGGCCTGACATCATGTTTAGCGTATGCATGTGTGCTCGTTTTCAAAGTCAACCTAAGGTGTCACACTTAAACGCGGTAAAAAGAATATTCCGTTATATTAAGCACACACCCACCTTAGGTATTTGGTATGATAAGGACTCTACATTCGACTTACATGCTTACACTGATGCAGATTATGGTGGCTGCAAGATAGATAGAAAAAGCACGAGCGGAACTTGCCAATTTATAGGAAATTCCCTTATTTCATGGTTTTCCAAAAAGCAAGCAAGTGTTGCTTTGTCCACTACTGAGGCTGAATATATGGCTCTTAGCCTTTGTTGCACACAGTTGTTGTGGATAAAACAACAACTTTCGGACTTTGGAATTACCGTAAATAAAATTCCTATATATTGTGATAGTATGAGTGCAATAAATTTGTCTAAAAACCCTGTACTACACTCTAAGGCTAAGCATATAGAAGTTCGCTATCATTTTCTTCGTGATCACGTTAACAATGGTAATATTGTCATAGATCACGTACGCACAGAATCACAAGTAGCGGATATATTCACAAAGGCCTTAAATCAAGCCACTTTTGAATCTCTTCGTTCTAAATTAGGCATGATTCCTGTTGATGTGATTTAATGCGATACTATTTGATTTACTTTCCTTTTTGACAGGAATCTTTTGATTAACTTTCCAAAATAAAGGGGGAGAGAGAAGCATGATTTAAGGGGGAGAGAGATCACTGATTGATCCTAATTGCATGAATCAAGGGATTTAAGGGGGAGGAGAGATCACTGATTGATCCTAATTGCATGAATCAAGGGGGAGCCGGATTTGAAATTCGAAATTCAAGTTTCAAATCTGTGCATAATTCAAGGGGGAGAGATAGTACTTAAATCATGTACACTAGTTATTTTGAAAATCATCAAAAGGGGGAGATTGTAGAAATAAGAGGGTTTGAGTGATTTCAAAATAAGAAACGTTGAATATATATACATATATACAAACGTGTATAAGTGTGTACATGTATGCATGATAACTTGTCATTACTTGCCTTATTTAGCTTATATATTATGTTGCCGTACTAACGAGCCATGAAGCTTTAAAGCTTACATCATATGGCGAACATTTGTTGAGTTTATGCTATTTTCAGGTGCCACAATTAATGAACTAAAGTAGTTCATTAAGTGAAGTACTTAGTTTAATAAACTAAGTAGTTCATTAAAGGAAGATGCATTTGGAAAAGGCACAAAGGCAACATGGCTATGGAAGGAAAGTCTCCTCCTCCTCCCCACATTCATTTCACACGCCTTTTTCACATATATATACTATATTTTCAGATTTTTATAAAAGGCACATACACATGTATTCCAACGTACTACCGACACGTTATATATCTTACGTACGTACGTTATCGTCACACCACTATACTTAACTCATATTTATGAGTATATTCAGATCTTATATCATATTATATAAGATATGGTGATGACAAATTAAATACGACACGATAAAAGGTTCTAAACCGAAATTTGTCTTATCGGGCGAATACCGAAACTTCGCCAACGTGTCACGTACTTGCCATAAATAAATGGTCAGCCCATATACATCAAAAATTGATGGAAATTTTCGTGATACACATGGTGTGATTAGCCAAAAATACTTTCCATGTTGGCACACACAAATCACCCCACATTTAGGCCAAAATGTGAAGATTCCAATTTTATTTTTGTCACATGTTTATGGTACCACTTTAAATCAGCCATGAGCTGAAATTTAAAGTATATATTATGTATATTATGTATAACATAATATATATACCATGTGCAAAAGTTGGAATTTAAATTAGAGAAAAATCGGGTAATCGATAAATATCGAAAATTCGGTTTTCTACGCACTTAACATGGAACGTTTTCTTGACCATGGTGTGACACATATCTAGACACTTTTTACATATAATATACATCTTAAAGTGTTCTAGAAAATTAAATTAAGGGCTGATTGGAATATCACATGTGTGTATTATTAAATGTGCACTATTTTATAAAGTTAGCAAAAATAAATTTCAGCACATGTATATACATACTCAACGCCACCTACAGCTGATTTGGAGCACATGTGGAGCCTTGTTGGCATATTGATTGGTCAAGATCAATCATACAATGTTGATGAATCAAAGAGAGAAGCTACAAAAGGTAAGTTTTCAACATATACCTCTCTTATGTCACATGCTGAAAATTTCAGCATGTCACATACCTAGTGGCCGAAATCTTCACCCTTAAGGAAGATAATTTGTCAATTTTTCATTAAAGAATAAATCAAAGGAGTTATGTAAATGATTTGAATTGTATGTACGGTTATTAAGTGTGATATTCTTTATATCACACATGCTGAAATTTTTCAGCATGTTGTGAAGATGATTGTGGCCGAATGTGACCCTCTCTTGGTGTCCAAGTTCATTCTTCATCTTATAGCAAGACTTACCTTAAATAATTGATGTATTTTTATGGAAAAAATTCAAAGAAAAATGGAAGAAATCTGGATTTATTTCATGTTGTAAATGCTGAAAATTTCAGCATTGAAAGACCTAGTGCTGGCCGAATTTTGCAAGGTTGGAAAGAGGGATTTTTGTGTCTTGCACTTTATGACAAAATGTGACAATTATGGCATGATTTAATAATTGATTATTTGGCAAATATTTAGTGTTTTTTTTCAGATTATCCATGTCATCAAATGATGACAACAGTGAGCCAATCAAAAGGTGCCAAGTAAGCAATGACTAAATGATGGTCCAATGGAGTGATGCCAAGTAAGCAAAACATTGTCACTATGATGTCTTACACTCTCCCAAGCAATTAAAGGAAATTTTCAAGAGGGGGAAGAGGCTCAAGGGGACGGCTGCAATTCATAAAAAGGGAAGAGAAGAACAAACAAAAACAACACCAAGACTTGCATTCAAAAGTGATCAAAGTGGCAAAGCTTTCTTCTCCTACACTTTCTTTCTTTCTTCTCTTGTAAAAAGCCTATTGTACTTTACTTCTTTCATTCTTGAATAGGCTTCATAGAAACCACCATTCATACATCTTTGTAAAAGATTGATCAAGGTGTGATCAATCTTCATTCTAGCGAGGGTGGTGGTGTTCGTGCAAATTGTACTAGCAATACAAGGTTTGTAAATGGTTGGAGTTAAGGTGTAACTCTATCAACCCTGCGGTAAGGTGTACTGCGTGTGTGAAATTAGTGTGAACCAAGGAAGGTGTTCCTTGAAGACTGGAGTAGGTTGTTTATAACCGAAACCAGTATAAAATTCTTGGTGCAATTTACTTTCAGCATTTACTTTTCGGTTTTCTGCACTGGTTATACGTTTTGTTCACGTTCAGAAAAATAGCAAACGATTTTCAAAAATTATAAAAATTTCCAGAAACATACATAAACGTTCTAGGGTTAATTTGGCACAAGTTTCAACCCTTTTGGACAAGTATAGGTCAGTCAAACATCAAAAGTTCTGAGACTAGTGCAGTCTGATTTTCAGACTTGCAAAGGTTGAGACTTTGGTGGTATTTGACCTACTTACCAAAAGAATTTTCAAAAACTGTTTCAACCCATTTCAATATAGTGTGTGAGGAGTTATTGGTCAAATTTTCAGATCATTTGGACATTCACACAAATAGGAATTAATTTTTCAAAACCATCTACCGTTTCTGGCAGATTTGCACAATCTGAGTGCCAACGGTTTTTGAAGGGGTTAAAGGTTGAATTTTGATTTGAAATTTTTAGGGGACCCTCATAACATGTGAGGCTAAGTTTTTCTCAAAATTTCATAATTTTTGGAGACCTCTAACCTGGTTTTAAAAACGTTTTAAAACAGGTCCTGAAAACAGAATCTGTTTTCAGAACTTGAATTTTTCAAGTTTAAAGAAATTTTAAAAAGCACACTTTCCGCACCATCTATTCAACCCCCCCTTCTAGTGGTGCCTTGCAGATCCTACAAGGACCCTGTGCAGGAGCATGCATCGGCACCCCCACATTTGGTGCCATTAGAGCAGCACTGTGTACGTCTGCGCCTTGAACCGAGCTAGAGCTTGTGTTCTCCATTAAGTTTCTGTAACACGTCAGAACAAACGAGAATCAGTACAGAATCAATAACCAATACATCTTAAGAATTGTTGGAAAAAAATTCTAAGTGAGACAAGATTGACTTATGTACAGTCTGCTTGTGAAATAAAGCAGTGGCCGACCTGCCGATCTCAGAGTAGACTGGATCGATCTGCTAAGTCAAGAAAGTTCAGAGGGCGCCAATTGAGTTTGCGTTCTGAACAGTCAGCCGACCTATCGACCTGAACTGAATAGCACTTCAAAACAGTAGTTCTGCGCTATCAGCTTTTCAGCCGAGCTGAACTCAAGTCAGATTGATCAGATCAGTCCAGTCAGCACAATTGTATTTGCATTCTGGGCTGATGACCAACCTGCTGACCTCGGCACCTTAGCACGACCACAACAGTTGTGCTTTCAGCCGCTTCAGTCATGCTCAACACAAAGCAGAGCTCAACATGGCAGTGCTACAGATCAACGAATGTTCTCAGCCAAACAGCAAAGCTCACCACACAGCAGAGCTCAGCTCGGCAACACTGTACAACAACAGTGCTGCACTATCCTTCGATCAGCAGCGCTCAGCACAAAGCAGAAGCTCAGTACTGCAATAACCTCAACAGCTCAGCTGAGCAGAGATCCGAGGTGAGTCCAGGACTCTGTCCTTAAGACGTATTGATGCGGTATACTGCGTCCAACTGGATGGAGCAATCGTCTCTCAGGATATAACGGAAGTCAGTTCAGACGAGCGGCACTAAAATGTATGAACTCAAACAAACTTGTAAGTTGTCATGAACTTCTCGGTATACTGAAATGCAAAGTGGATCTGTATGTGGGAGAATGAATATGCGAGAAGAAGATTGGAGAGAAAAGGAGAGCTTCGGATTCTAAGAGCGAGTGTGAATGACCACAGAGGTCAGCTTAGCCACTATTTATAAGGAAATTCTGAGGTCAGTCTGTTACAGTCAGTTAGGATCAGATACATGCTCGGCATGAACCCTTGGATCAGATAACCGCACCAGGTTTGCCCTCACCCGTCAGACCGAATAACTGTTCAGTCTGAGCCGTCAGATCATAACAAATTCAGGTCAGTCCGGCCGGTTAAAGTTCAACAACTTTTCAAAATTTAACCTCAGCATATCTAACAACCTGGATAGTTTTAAACTCAACAAACTTCACCCCTGCTGATAAGATCCGACCCACTGCTACCCGGCCTGCAGTCTGCAGCCCGAAGCCTTGCCTGTAGCCCAATCCGCAACCTGAGCCCATCAGGTCCGCAGCTCAGTCTGCCACCGAGCTGAGTTGAGCTGGTTTGCCCTTTTACTTTGGCGTTAATCTCTCATTCACCCGATAACAGAATCGAGTGATTCAAGCATAAAATTATCAATTCGCCGCGAAGATAATCAACGACTCTTTAGTTTCTACCCATCATAAGTGAAACTAATCATAATCTGAGCTCAAAGTACGTTGCTAACCACAATTTGCAACTTGTTCCAAATTCAATTTTTTTCCATTTTCTCCAACAAGCCCAGCTACACACGATCTCCCACCTCTCTCTATATATTTATATTTATTTACGCATATTGCTTTTCTTTGATTGAGATTCCATACTACGCACCGCATTAAGATGAGCCAGGTAATAACTGACATATATTCCCTCTTGTGAATCAAATCAGCTCCAAATTGCGCCTGTTTCTACCGGCCAAACCCTAATCGAGAAAGCCAGTCTTACTTCCTTTGTGATTCTGAATCAGTTTGAGCGTCATCGGTTTGCCTCATCAATATTGGAAGGTCTGCAACAAGATGTTTGACAATCCTGGTCCGCAAGCACCGGCTGCCGAAGTTAGGCATCCGCTTCTTTTCTCCGACGAGCTCCATGTCCGTCACCGAGACGGTCAACGGTTCTCACCTCTTCGCATACAGGGGTATTCATTGGCTAAAGGAATTGGAATAGGGAAACACATTGCTAGTGAGAATTTCACTGTCGGAGGTTACCAATGGGCTATTTACTTCTATCCTGACGGCAAGAACCCTGAGGATAACTCCACATATGTCTCGGTTTTTATCGCCCTAGCTAGTGAAGGAACTGATGTGAGGGCTTTGTTTGAGCTCACTCTTGTTGATCAAAGCGGAAAAGAGAAACATAAAGTTCATAGTCATTTTGATCGATCGCTTGAGAGTGGTCCTTACACTTTAAAATACAGGGGAAGCATGTGGTACTTGTTTTACCTCTTTATTTAATTTTTTTAAAGAAACCTGCTTTTACAGTTCTATGCATTTCTAGTCCATGATGTGTTGAATATTTGAATATTTGGTATGCTTTAAATTGAATTTGAACTCACTAGATTTCCTTTCGGCTGTTCTTTTTTTCTCTTCTCCCCACTTTTATTTATGTTTCTAATCAATGCTGTCGGATAATTCAGGTAATTTTATATTTTTTCCTTTATTCTATTTTATGTGCGTGTGTTTTGGGGGGGGGGGAGGGGGTGCTCTCTGGCTTATATGGTTCTTGCGGAATGCGTTTTTGAATGCTTAGCATCTCTTTAAATCTCTTCTATGTTTGGAGAAGGTTCTGGTCTAGCATCAAAGTCTTCTTTGCATATTTTATAGCGTGCATCTGTACAGTTAATTTTTCTTGAATTATTCAAACTACTCCATCAGTGAGTCTTTTTCCTTTTTTTAGTTATTTTTAGTGGTTGGCCAGAATGAAAGAGTTTGAACGTTATGTGGGTTATGATGGAGTGATTTACCACTTGATTGTAGTATACTGGTTATGACATCAAGTTGGAGGATGGGTTCTAAGGGCTTGACAATCCGTCTTTTCTGCCTTTCTTGCGGCTGGGCTCTTAAATCTAGTCCCAATTCTCATTCATCACGAGTCTTTTCTTTTTCCTAATAAATCATATACTTATTGCACCGATGTTTTCTAGAGTGTAGTAGGTGTGCTCTTGTCTGACTTGTGGACTGTGGATTGCACTTAATTTTTTGGTCATGGGTATTCGCTTGTTTAGATTCTACAGCTAGTTCATCAACAAAACTTCATCTGATTTATGCATACCTGAAAAAAAAAGGGAATTTATAGCTGTTAAAATTGTGTTAAGTGGCAAATGCTGAGTTACTCCTCCCCCACCCCTTTTATTTTATTTTATTTCTGCTTACAGAATGATGCTAGGATATTATTAATCATGAAGGTAGCATGTGATGGCTGTCTGTGGAACTGTTATAATAGGGAGTTATTGCATCCAATGAAGAGTCTGTATTGTAGGAATGCTATCGAACATAGGTTGAATTCTTTTTCTTATACTTCTGTTGTAGATAATAATTTCTCGAGATATTGTGCTCTTTTGTGAGGCACAGTATTTTTGGTTTTGGTTTCAAATCAGGGAAGTGTTTTCTACTTCTTCTGTGAGGCACAGTATATATGATTGCTGGGATTTTTAGCTGCTAACAGCATAGGCACCTTGCTGTTCTGATATCTAGAGCAAGACTATAATAATCCCACTTTGTATTTTGGGCAAGTGAACCTTGCTTATAGCCATCTTTACTGGCTATTTATGTCGTAATGTTTTTGCATGTATATGAAAAATAGGCTAGTAGACATGACTGGTAACGGCTAGTTTCCTAACAGTCTCGGCTAGTTTCCTATGACCCATTGCTATAAATTATATACATGAATAGGATATTCTAGTGTATCTAGATAGTATATTTATATGTATATGAATATGCATTCTGCATGGATAAGCGTGTATTCTGCCACTGTGTTCTGCTTGACACGTATGTCCATCACTGGCTCCAGGATACTGTTCGTTGCCTCACTGTGTACCTTTACTTCGTCACCTCGACTCGGGACTCTTGCTTTGAACTTTATCGCTGTGTACCTTCACCTTGTCACCTCAGCTTGGCACATCTGCTCTGCACTTCATTTCTTTATTTCATTAACACAACTGTTGTAAACTTCTTAAACCACGCTCCAGGTGATTGCTTAAGACTTGCACAAAGATTTTCTTGGTCCAAATGTTATCTTTATTCTTTTCTGTGTTAAAGTCAGGAGGTAAGTCCATGTATACTTCTTATTATAAATCACAATTTAGAAAGGACATTCTTAATATCCAATTGGTATAGATTCCAGTCTAAGTTTACAACAAGTGAGAAAATAATCCTTGCAGTGTTTAGTTTAGCAACAGGTGCATAAGTGTCCAAATAGTCAATCCCATAGGTCTATGTAAGACCCTTTACACCCTGAAAAACATTGGCGCTCGTGTAAACGAGGTGCTCTTACCAACTGAGCTATAGCCCTTATTGCTTTGCTTGTGATACATATTTTATCATGTAGATAATCTCTTGTCAAGGGGGACCTTCCACAATGCAAGAGGATTTGGGGATAGAGGGACTTGAACCCTCACGATTTTTAAAGTCGACGGATTTTTCTCTTACTATAAATTTCATTCTTGTCGGCATTTGCATGCTGAATGGGACTCTCTTTTTATTCTCGTCTGAGATCAAGACAGCTTAGGGAGGCACAGTCCCCTTGTTTGGGGCCGGTTCTTTCCCTCAAAAAGAATGGAAGTCAGATTTGCTAACCTTTCGGCCGGAGTCTTTCGAGTGGAGTGCATAAGCCCTTTAGAGATAGGGGCGAGCAGCAGGTAGCCCCTTGTTTGTATAGGGCGTTAAGCACCTATCTTACTAATAAGATAAGAAGAAAGAAGCAAGCCAAAACCTACTCTTAACAAGCTTTTCATCAGACGTTGCGCGCTACGGGTCAAAATATGGCTTTCAAATTAAGTTTCGAATTAGTGGATGCTGCAAAGGGAGTGCCGATGCCATACGCAAAAAGAAAGAGACTCATAGAATGGCAGAGGCAGATTTTTCTAGTACGAATCAAATATGGTTAGGTTATCTATAAATACAAGACTTTATTTTGAAAATACGTGCGGGAAAAAGGATTCGTTGAACATAGTTCTACTCATTCGGTCCTTGTTGAATTTGCTGGTCTCATAAATTCATAGATAAAGAAGTTGTGGATCCTGCTAGTATAATTCTCTAGTAAAATTTGTGGGATTCCTCTTCTTATCCGAGGTCACTCTCTGTTGCATACGCCTTATGACAGAAGGGGAATCGGCCGAGAAAAGAAACCCTCGACAACTTTGAATAAAAATTACAAATTGACGAAGGAAAGGGAGTGAGTGCACCTCAAGACCCGAGAAGGCAACTTGTGAAGTGATCTTAACTCGGGAACGGATTCACCATACGGGTTTAACCCCCTTAGGTGTAAGAAACAATCTCCAATGTTTCATTTTTAGTAAGTGCGTCTATCTCCTCACTAGCATCCTTTCTCCATTGAGGAATTGTTCATGGCTTCATCAATGTTTATAGGTATGTTTTGGCTATCTAGGTTAATTGTAAATGCCTTAAATACTAGATGGAGTTGTGAATATGATAAGAATTGTGTATGGGATATTGTATATCCTTCCTGGAATTCTTTCTAAATGAATCTGGGGTGTCTATATAAGATTGCAGACATATATACAGTAAGGACGTTACTATGCTCCCTTATCCCTTTTCTATTACAATAGGAATGTCTATATCAGGCTGAGTTTTTGGACATTGTTCAGTTCTTATGCTTAATTGTGGACTTGATTGTGTGTTACCCTCTTGTCTCAGTCTTCTAGTACTATGTTATCGGTAAATCTATTCTAGCCTGTGATGGATAAGATCCTCTGAGTTTCCTTTCCACTCCATCTTCTGAGATTTTTTGTATGTGAGTGTTACTTCCATTACTTTCATGAATAGTGGAATGAAATTATCCCGAGCATTCTCGTCAATCTTTGCAGCAGGATTCTTATGGTAATAGGCATTTTCTTAATCAAATGTAACATTTAGAGTTACATACATTTTCTTAGTATGTGGACAATAATATCTATATTCCTTTTTGGATCCAGAGTATCCTGGGAAGATGCATTGAACAGTATATGATCCAGCTTACTTCTCATGTGGGACTGAAGATGGATGTAAGCTGTACAACCAAATGATTTAAAGGATGGTATTGAGAGTAAATTAGTGTTGGATATTTTTGTTAGTACCTGTTTGGGAGTTCTATGATCTAGAACCCTTGAAGGTATCCTATTAATTAGCTAAGTGGCTGTTAATGCACCTTCTCCATAATAAAGTTTAGGAACATCCATTGTAAACATTAGTGTCATGGTAATTTTTAGCAGGTGTCTATTTTTTCTCCCAGCTATACCATTTTGTTGAGGTGTATATGTTTGATGGTGTATGCTATGCCCATTCATGAATTCTTTAATTGTTTTCTCTAGATATTCAGACTCATTATCTGATCTTATGGTTTTGACAGTGACTCCAAATTGGTCCTTTACCAAGTTGACAAAATTCTTAAGGATTTGTCCTACTTTTAGATTTATGTTTCATATGTAAAGGTGATTCTAGTATGATCATCCACAAACGTTATGAACCATCTGGCACCAATTATATTTGCTATTCTGGATGGTCTCTGAATGTCAGAATATACTAAATGAAATGGCTGTGTTAGGTATAAACCTTGGCCGGATAAGCTGTCCTAGTATGCTTAGCTAACTGACATACTTCACACACAATAGTTCTTGAGGTCAACTTTCTTAATAACTCTGGCATAAGCCCTTTTCAATCCAAAAAGTTAGGATGTCCTAATCTTTTATGGTAGAGTAATATCCCGTTACATCTATATTGTAAACTAGTACAGGAGCAATAGCTGTCTTGATTATCTTCTTTTCTTTGTATGTCCTTGTTCCACAGCTTACAAAATAAAGAGCTCGTTTAGGTTCCTAGCACTCACTTTTTCCATAGTTTTCTCCTGAAAGTAGCATTTGGAAGGTGAAAACCATGCATAGCAATTGTCTTTTGAAATTTTCAAAATAAAAAAATCTTTTGAAAATTTTCAATTAAGTTGAAATTAAGATACGGTACATATAGAACATCATGTAATTTCAGTTCGTTTGTTATTTTGACTGATCCTTTTCCTAGTACTTGCAGACTTAGTCCATTTGTTATCATAACTGTCTTAGAGAGAAGAAAAGGCTTATAAGATAGCATAATATGTCTACTGTAAGTCATGTGATCAGAAGCTCTAGAGTCAAATATTCAGGAGCTACGTGAGTTGTTAGCGTTACGTACCAGTGAGGCTTGGATAGAAGCTGAATATTGTGCGTTTTGCAGACTTAGGAGTTGCAGCAAGACTCGTCACCTTGGCTTAGCACATTTGGTCGACACTTCATTCCTACATTTCAACATTGTTAAAGCTGGCTACTTAAACACCTGCTTACTTTCCTTCTATTGAAAAGTTTCAATAGCAAAAGGTTTTTCTTCAGAAGTCTGTATTATTGTCTAGATTGTCACCTTTTTCAGCAGCTGTGCTCTTCAGCAAATGATGCAATAAAACTTTGATTGCGCCTATTTTTTTTCTCGAGTATTTTTTGGGGGCCTATATCAATTCGGATTGACATTTCATGCGTTATTTCAGGAATTTACCTGTCTTGTTCCTGCTGTTCTCGCAGAATACCCACTATACTTGGAACATAGGATTTGATTTGTTCTCCATCAACTTTGTTAGTCATTTCAGCAATTTAATCTGTTCAATTCCTCCGATCACTGCAAAACACCTACTCTACTTGGAACATAGTATTTGTTTGGTTCTGCATGAACATTGTTAGTTGCTTATTTGGTTACTTATTTTGAGTTTATAAACTACAGTTTCTAGAACATTTAGCTACCGTATAGCACCGTGATTTCTTTTATATCCTATTTTTTTTTATTAAGGGCCAAAAAGGTCAATTGGGCCTAATTAATTAGAAAACTTAATTTGATTAGGAAAATTTTCCCTAAACACTAATCAAATTTCTATTTAAACCACGCTTATACTCCTCCCTCCCATACTGCATGTACGCCGCCCTCTTCACAGAGAAAAAAGACGATTCTTTCTTGCTCTAACCTAGGGCCGCCAGTTTAGGACGGTAGAAGGAGTACCACCGCAGCAATTCACACCTTCAAACGCGTATCAATCACCAAGTAAGTGTCCCCTTAACATCTTTTGTATGAAAACGGTACAATCTTTAATTTCTTTATGAAAACGAGATTGTGCATCAGTATTTGTGATTGTATAGATGCTTGAATATTAGATTATATGTGTATGAGATGAATTGTATATCCGTATGTATGATCGTATATGTATATATATGAAAGATGTTATTTTCGTATGAAGAACTTGAAAAAGATTGTATTTTTGATGTATATATGAATACCGGAATCGGAAGAAGAGGTGTTGGTGGCAGCGGCACGTGACCGGTGGTGGTGGGCTATGGTCACGTGCTGGCGGATGAAGGAGTCGGGCTGAGGGGGCGGCTGAGAAGGGGTGCTGAGAGGGGGGGTGAGGCTGGTCAGGGGGTGGTCAGGAGGGGGGTGCGGCTGACTGGGGGGCTAAGGGAGCAGGAGGGGGGCCGGCTAGAGAGGGAGAGGGGTTGGGGGGACGAAAGCCGAAAGAACTGAGAGGCAGGGGGAATAGGAGAGATGTAGCAGGGGGGTCGACATACAGAAAGCAGGAAAAGGAAAAATTTAGAGGATCTGAGAACGAAAAAAAGAATAAGGAAAAGGAAAAAGAAAAGAAAAAGGAAAAAGAAAAAGGAAAAAGAAAAGGAAAGGGAAAAAGGAAAAGGGGAAGTAAATAAAAGATTCCGTACGAAAGTTCTGTGCATTCATGCATCACGACATTGTATATATGTTCCGTTCTGTTCTGTTAGGATATGCGAGACCTAAGTCGCATATCTGATCTGTTCCGCTCCGCTCCGTTCCGTTCCGTTCTGTTAGGTCCCAGGGTCATGCATTGCACGATTATGTGAATGTTTCCGAGAATGGAGGTTTATCATGCATCACGTATGTGGCATTGCATTTCACGCTCATTTCGCATGATTATGTGTTTTGATTGTTTTAAGAAGTTATGACCGTTATACGTATTTAAGAAAACGTGGATAGTCTATTTTCTTATTACTGTATTTATATGTATTTCACTACTGTTCTAGCATGTATGATCTCACAGGGTTGATGCAGTCAGGGTATCTACTGAGTGACGTTTTTGTCGCTCACATCGTTTGTTTTGTTCTTGCAGACGAATCAGGGTACGATTATATTTGGGTTGGAGAAGACTCTGAGTGGGCTCACTGGGACTCATAGAGATTGATTGGAAACTGATGACCGAGGATTAAAGTTCTATTTTATTTATTATTTCATTTGAGGACTTAGCATAGGGATTTCATTTTACACACTTTACGATGTCGTTTAAGGGATTTTGACTTGATGTTGACTATATATGATTTTGGGGATTTTACTTTCGATTTAGGGTTTTTGAGTTGATTTATTTCGCTTCCACGATCGAATACTCTGTTGTTTTGTTATGTGTAGGGATTCATACAGACGCCTTGTATATCCCTTAGCGGAATACGGCGGGCGTACCGGTTCTGACCTTAGGGTTTGGGACGGGGCGCTACAGGTGGTATCAGAGCCCAGGTTCTAGATCTACTGCAGAAAACGTAGAACTAAGAAATGATCTTAAAAATAAGGGATGACTATAGATTTAAGTTCTGATCATAGATTTAAGTTCGATCTTAGACTAAGTTTGATTCTAGATGTAAGCTATGATCTGAGACTAAGTTTGACCTTAGAATAAGTTTGATTTAGACTAAGTGATGATCGGTCTGGGGTGCGGTTGGGTCCTATTTCCGTTTTATTTGTTCGTATTTGACTGTTTTCTATTTCTTAAGTTTATTTATATATTTCTTGAAATGCCCTTGACCAAAACTGAAAATTTCCTTGTAGTAGCAAAATGCCGCCAAGAAGAGAAAATGGTGGAAACGGCAGAGGAAATCACTCGGATGACGGGCCTCCACCGCAGGTCGTGCTCCTCCAGGCTCTGACCGATGCACTACTGGTCATGGCCCAAGCTGTGGCTCAGCAGCAGCAACCGCCGCCACAGGCTCCACCTCCTCCGCCACCACCATAGCATGGGATCCGATTTTACTATGGCGAGATGAAGAAGGTACATGCTCCGACATTTGCAGGTAGGTCAGATCCAGAGGATGCTGAACATTGGCTAGCAGAGATGGAGAAATGCTTCAAGCTGACTCAGGTGCCCTAAAGAGATCCGTGTTGATGTGGCCACACCACTGCTTAGTGGCAAGGCCGGTGAGTGGTGGGACGACATGGTTCCTCGTATGCAGCCGCCTATCACCTGGGTTCAGTTCCTGGATGCTTTCAGAAAGTATTATGTGCCCGAGACTGCTGTGTTGGTGAAGATGAGGGCTTTCAGTAGATTGCAGCAGGGAAGGATGACAGTGAAAGAGTATGCTGACACATTTCATGCTTTGGGGAAATTCGTGCCTTCGGTTATGTCAGATAACCGCAAGAAGATGCTCAAGTTTGATGAAGACCTAGATTCTCGTATCCACTCCGCAATTGTGAATGCGGGCATGAGGACTTTCGAGGAGATGCTTGATGCATGTTACAGGGTTGAGAGCGACTTCTGGAGAGTCGCAGCGCAGGACAAGAATAAGAGACCTCGAGAGGAGGTCAGTGGGAGTAGTACATGCAGATGAGTGAAGATTGCCTAGAGACCCTCTTTGGACAGCCAGCTAGACCACTACTTCCACTGAGGGACGATCAGCAGTATGCGCCCTCCTTAAGCTACGCCGATGTGCAAGGAATGCAACAAGCCCCTTCATGAGGAATGTCATAAGAAGACCGGAGCCTGCTTCAGATGTGGGAAAGTGGGACATATTATTAGAGATTGCCCAATAAATGCCCTGAACGATTAGAGACTCCTTATCGAGTGTTAGCCGCTGGAGACCAAGTAATTATTTCACATCATCAGTACCCAGTTTGCGAATTAGAGATGGAAGATCAGATTTTCGACGTGACTCTTATACCCATCCAGATGAGCTACTTTGATATAATTCTTGGGATGGATTGGTTGGCTCGTTATCATGCCAACATCGATTGTCGTCAGAAACAGGTTATTATCAAGGACTCAGCTAGAAATGAGCTTGTTTTCCAAGGAAGTCCTAAATTCAAGAAGGCGCCACAAAAGATCTACCTAACAGCGGCTCAGGCTTATAAGGCTCTACAAAAGGGTAGAGAAGGTTTTCTTGTTTAGGCCGTGGATCCCAGTGTCGGAGTACCTTCTATCGACGAGATATCAGTGGTCAAAGAATTCAAAGATGTCTTCCCTGATGAGTTACCCGGTTTACTGCCCAATTGTGAGATAGAGTTCGAGATTAAGTTGGTACCAGGGGCGGAACCTATCTCTAAAGCTCCTTATCGTATGACCCCCGCCGAATTGAAGGAACTCAAGGAGCAATTGCAAGAGCTACTACACCGGAAGTTCATCCGACCCAGTGTTTCGCCATGGGGTGCACCTGTTCTATTTGTGAAAAAGGACGGTAGTATGCGCACGTGCATCGACTACCGAGAATTAAACAAAATCACCATAAAGAACAAATACCCTCTTCCGAGAATTGAGGACTTGTTCGACCAACTAAAGGTACGATAAATTTCAAGAGAACTTAAATTACCTTTATTTTGAACTGAGAATTTCTTGTATTCATTCAGGGTGCGAGGATATTCTCAAAGATTGATCTCAGGTCAGGATACCATTAATTGAGGATCAAGACAGACGATATTGCGAAGACAGCCTCTCGAACAAGATATGAGCATTATGAGTTTCTAGTGATGCCTTTCGGACTCACTAATGCCCCTGCATCGTTTATGGATATGATGAATACCACATTCAGAGATCATCTGGATAAGTTTGTGGTGGTATTCATCGATGATTTTTTGGTATACTCGCCAGATGAAGAGACACATGAGATGCATCTGAGGACTGTTCTGGGAATGCTGAAACAAAAGAAGCTCTTTGCGAAATTTAGTAAATGCGAGTCTTGGCTACGAAGCGTATCTTTCTTGGGTCATGTGGTTTCTGAAGAAGGTATATCAGTGGACCCTAAGAAGATTAAAGTGATTACCGAGTGGCCGAGGCCAACAATGGGACTGAGGTGCGGAGTTTTCTAGGGTTGGCTGGTTATTATAGAAAGTTCGTGGAAGGTTTCTCGACTATTGATATGCCTCTGAGCCGTTTGACTCAGAAGAAGACGAAATTTGAGTGGACCCCTGAATGTGAGGAGAGTTTTACCGAGTTAAAGAAGAGGTTGATGACAGCACCCGTATCAGCACTGCCTTCCGGGGAAGGAGAATTTGTGGTATACAGTGATGCTTCCAAGAATGGTTTGGGCTGTGTGTTGATGCAAGGGGGAAGAGTTATAGCTTATGCAACGAGACAGTTGAAGCCATATGAACAGAATTATCCGATCCATGATTTAGAGTTGGCCGCAGTGGTGTTTGCTTTGAAGATTTGGCGACACTACCTTTATGAAGAGAAATGCCAGGTATTCATGGACCATAAAAGTTTGAAGTATTTGTTCACTCAGAAGGAACTTAATATGAGACAACGCTGGTTGGAGTTGATCAAGGATTACGATCTCACGATCAGTTATCATCCGGGCAAGGCTAATCGAGTGGCTGATGCACTGAGCAGGAAATCAAGCCACGCCCGGCAGACCCCGTTAGAGAGAGAGATTGCAGAGTTCGATTTGGATATTGTTGACTCCACGACGAATGTTCTGGCCGCCCTAACCATTACGCCTACACTGGTTGAGAAAATTAAAGAAGCGCAGGTTGATGATGAGGTGTTACGAGATATCAAGCAAGGGTTATTACTGGTCAGGTCGAAGGATTTCAGGTGTTGGGAGATGGGAGTCTTTGGTTCCAAAGAAGATTATGCGTGCCCGATAATTTGGATCTTAGAAGGGAGGTGCTAAAGGAGGCTCATAATACCAGATTTTCTATCCATCCGGGAGCCACCAAGATGTATAATGACTTGAAGAGAAACTATTGGTGGAGTGGTATAAAAAGACACATCGCAGAGTTCATAGAGAGATGTTTGGTGTGTCAACAGGTTAAGGCGGAACATCAGCAACCCGGAGGTCTAATGCTACCGTTAGAGATTCCTACGTGGAAGCGGGAGCATATTACCGTGGATTTCGTAGTTGGACTTCCCAGGACAAGAAATAACAATGATGCTATTTGGGTTGTTGTTGACCGTTTGACTAAGTCTGCACACTTTCTTCCGATTTTGATGGAGATGCCCTTGGAGAAGGCGGTGACCTTGTATGTGGATTCTGTAGTGAGCTTACATGGCGTTCATGGGAGTATAGTATCTGATCGGGACCCGAGATTTACGTCGCGATTCTGGAGAGCTTGTCAGAAGGCTATGGGTACCGAGTTGAGACTGAGTACGATATTCCATCCTCAGGCCGATGGTCAGTCCGAGCGGACTATTCAGACACTCGAGGATATCTTACGAGCATGTGCGTTGGATTTCAGGGGAAACTGGGATGGCATGGTGAAGCTTATTGAGTTTTCGTATAATAACAGTCATCACAATGCTATTGGGATGGCACCCTTTGAGACTCTATAAGGACGGAAGTTAGGTCACCACTGTATTGGGATGAGATTGGCGAGAGAGCCATTACTGGCCGGAATTGGTGGAGCAGACATTAGAAAAGATCAAGGTGATTCGTCAGAGGTTGAAAGCGGCCCAAGACCGGAGTAAGAGTTGGGCTGGTTTGAGAAGGCGACCTTTAGAATTTGAGGTAGGAAAGGTGTATCTCCGAGTTTCGCCTACGAAAGGGGTGATGAGATTTGGAGAGAAGGGTAAGTTGAGCCCTCGTTATGTGGGTCCCTTCGAGGTGCTCGAGAAGATTGGAACTCTGGCTTATCGATTTGCTTTTCCTTTAGCGTTGTCGCAAGTGCACAATGTATTCCATGTGTCGCAGCTCAGAAGATATGTCCCTGATCCTAGCCATGTTTTAGAGGCACGGCACTTGAAAGTGAGAAGTGATACGACATATGAAGAGGTTCCTATAAAGATCGTGGACCGCAAGGAGCAAGTTCTGAGGCACCGAGTTATCCCGTATGTGAAGGTCCAATGGAGTAATCACACCGAGAAAGAAGCCACATGGGAGCTCGAAGATCAGATAAGGGAGATGTGTCATCGACTCTTCGACTAAGGTACGGCAGTTTTGGGGACGGAACTTTTTGTAAGAGGGGGAGAATATTATATCCTATTTTTTTTATTAAGGGCAAAAAGGTCAATTGGGCCTAATTAATTAGAAAACCTAATTTGATTAGGAAAATTTTCCCTAAACACTAATCAAATTTCTATTTAAACCACGCTTATACTCCTCCCTCCCCATACTACACGTACGCCGCCCTCTTCACAGAGAAAGAAGACGATTCTTTCTTTCTCTAACCTAGGGCCGCCAGTTTAGGAGGGTAGAAAGAGCACCACCGCAGCAATTCACGCCTTCAAACGCGTATCAATCACCAATTAGGAGGTGCCCCCTTAACATCCTTTGTATGAAAACGGTACAATCTTTAATTTCTTTATGAAAACGAGATCGTGCATCAGTATTTGTGATTGTATAGATGCTTGAATATTAGATTATGTGTATGAGATGAATTGTATATCCGTATGTATGATCGTATATGTATATATGAAAGATGTTATTTTCGTATGAAGAACTTGAAAAAGATTGTGTTTTTGATGTATATATGAATACCGGAATTGGAAGAAGAGGTGGTGGCGGAGGCGGCGCATGGCCGGTGGTGGTGGCTATGGTCACGTGCTGGCGGATTGAAGGAGTGGGGCTGAGGGGGGCGGCTGAGAGGGGGTGCTGAGCAGGGGAGGGTGCAGCTGGTCAGGGGGTGAGGGGCTGAAGTGGGAGGAGCTGGTCAGGGGGGCTGGTCAGGAGGGGGTGCGACTGACTGGGGGGGGCTGAGGGAGCAGGGGGCCGACTAGAGGGGGAGAGGGGTTGGGGGGACAAAAGTCGAAAGAACTGAGAGACAGAGGGAATGGGAGAGATGTCGCGGGGGGCGACATACAGAAAGCAGGAAAAGGAAAAATTGAGGATCTGAGAACGAAAAAAAGAATAAGGAAAAGGAAAAAGAAGAGAAAAAGGAAAAAGAAAAGGGAAAAAGAAAAGGAGATGGAAAAAGGAAAAGGGAAAGTAAATGAAAGATTCCGTACGAAAGTTCTGTGCATTCATGCATCACGACATTGTATATATGTTCCGTTCTGTTCCGTTCTGTTATGTTGGGATATGCGAGACCTAAGTTGCTTATCTGTTCCGTTCCGTTCCGTTCCGTTAGGTCCCAGGGTTATGCATTGCATGATTAGGTGAATGTTTCCGAGAATGTAGGTTTATCATGCATCACGTATGTGGCACTGCATTTCACGCTCATTTCGCATGATTATGTGTTTTGATTGTTTTAAGAAGTTATGACCGTTATACGTATTTACGAAAACATGGACAGTCTATTTTCGTATTACTGTATTTATATGTATTTCACTACTGTCCTAGCATGTATGATCTCACAGGGCCGATGCAGGCAGGGTACCTACTGAGTGACGTTTTTGTCGCTCACACCGTTAGCTTTGTTTTCTTGCAGACGAATCAGAGTATGATTATATTTGGGTTGGAGAAGACTCTGAGTGGGTTCACTGGGACTCATAGAGATTGATTGGAGATTGATGACCGAGGATTAGAGAAGTTCTATTTTATTTATTATTTCATTTGAGGACTTAGCTTAGGGATTTCATTTTACACGCTTTACGATGTCGTTTAGGGGAGTTTGACTTGATGTTGACTATATATGTTTGGGGATTTTACTTTCGATTTAGGGTTTTTGAGTTGATTTATTTCGCTTCGGCGATCGAATACTCTGTTGTTTTGATAAGTGCAGGGTTTCGTACAGACGCCTTGTATATCCCTTAGCGGAATACGGCGGGCGTACCGGTTCTGACCTTAGGGTTCGGGACGGGGCGCTACAATTTCAATCCTGGTTATTGAATTTACGCAGTTCCCAATAAAGTATCAACTCACTTTTTTTTTTCTTTTCTCTTCACCATCAGGCGAAATAAATACAGGTAATGACATTTTTCAGAAACTGTTATCCTTATATTAAAGAGCGCAATATTATGTATGTTGATAATTTATATTATCAAATGTACTGAGTGAGATGATTTAAATTAAGTGAATCTAGACATGAATAAATTCAAAAGTTAAAAATTGTGATTATAATCATGCTTTCAAACCGTATCTAAGTTATGTACATTGAAAAGTAAGGAGCTTCGGTGACATGCCCTCAGTTTTAGCTGTGCTTTACCATTTATAATTCCTCAGATTGGATGAAAGTTGGTGTCTATCGTGGATATTGGATCCATGTATGAGTTATGAATATAGTAATATCTGAAATATCTAGCTCTTGCTATTTTGGTTCTCTACTGGTGCTTTGTAACTCGGTCATTCTTGGACAGCAGTATTATATATCTTTCTGTTGCTACAATAGCCACTGCTCTTAGACTAGGTTCTATCTTTCTAAAGCCAGGGTCTCCTAGTTTACCTATGTATTTTGAGCAAGTGCATCTTGCTGCTTGCCAATTCTATTGGCAACATACTTTGTAAATTTGCATATATATGAAAGTTTAGGTTACAAGAAAATAAAGAATATCTGAAAGTAAAGTAATTTTCAGATATACTGATGGTTTTCATATTCAGGAAAAGCACATAAGACATGAAACAAACAAGAATAATATAGTTCTGCTTTCCTCCTATCCTATTTACCAGTCCAGAGAGCTGTGAACATTGATCTTCAATGTTTTGAGAACATGACAATATTGAACATAACACTCTAATCCAGGGAACGTAATGACGTGGGGTTGCTTGCTCTGTACCCTTTTTACCAGTGAACGATCCGATATAATGTCGCCCTTCTGCTCCTATGTCAAGAATACTGTAGAAGATGGCAAGGGTTATGTGCAACTGTGTTATGAAAATTCATGAAGTGCTGGAAGGGCACTTCTGATGTTTGTCCTACCTTTTGACTTGTCTGGTTGGAGACATGTCTTTTGCTTCAAGATTTTTAACTCTGTGAAGATCTATTTGAGATTGACATTTATTTATCTAGATTGTCATTATTGTTGGATTTGTATTTAGGATGATGATATGTTTGGTTTTTTCCCTACATCTAGAGATGTTGGCTTGTGGTTTGAGCATTTCCACTTGATTCCTGTCATATTTACTTTGTAGGGGATACAAACGTTTTTTCAGAAGAGCCATGCTAGAAACTTCAGATTATCTTAAAGATGATTGCTTGAAAATCAATTGTATTGTCGGAGTGGTTGTATCAGCGATTGACCGTTCGAGGTTACCGTCAATTAAGATCCCTGAATCCGAAATTGGTGCAGATTTTGGGACGCTTCTTGAATATTTAGAAGGCTCAGATGTTGTTTTTAATGTTGCTGGCGAAAAGTTTCATGCTCACAAAGTGGTATTAGCTGCTCGTTCCCCTGTCTTCTGGTCTGAGTTTTTGGATAACTCTGATGATAAAGAGGAATTTATTGTGGATGACTTGGATCCGAATGTATTTAAGGTCGGTTGGTTTTTCTTGCTTCAGTTCTTTTATTGTCCTATTTGCTTTCATGATGTTCTTCTCTGTAGCACCTTTTGAATTTCCGCCTCATTTCTACCATTCAACAGGCTATGCTTCGTTTTATATACAGGGATGATGTGGTGGTAGATGAGTTGTTAGCCTCTAGCTCTTCTTGTCCTCTGACAGACTCATTCACGGCAAAGCTGTTGGCAGCAGCTGATCGATATGGTTTGGAAAGACTTAGAAGGATTTGTGAATCTTATCTGTGCAAGCAGATATCTGTGAAATCTGTTTGCGAGACTCTTGCTTTAGCAGACTGTTATCATGCTGCGGAACTAAAGGCTGTTTGCCTCTGTTTTGCTGCTGAAAACCTTGCTGGTACTGTTGCATTTTACTTCCACTCTGGTCTTTGTCAGTTGCTTTATGCTAAACTAGAATTCCTATTCGTTTTTGTCTCATATAATCCAAGTTACTCTGTTATCTTCTTTCGTAATTTGTGGCTGTCGAGATTGTAAGGGACAATTCAGTGGGAAACTAAGTTGATTTGATGAAATCTATAATAGCTGATTAGGCTGTCACAAGTTCTATCAGTCATTAGGAATTAATATGGTAGGTCCATTGTATAACCATGTAAGAATAATAAAAGCGATCACAGTATCGGGGCTTATTATTGGAAAATTATCTGTGTGCGGGTTTATTAATATGTTGTATCAGCCTGCACAACACGTGCTTTCTCACAGCAGAACTTACAGAGTGAAAGAGAGCCCTCTGCTTTTTGGAAAAATCCGAATACAATTATATTCTGTGATACCAAGAAAGATTAATCTTAGAGCCGTAGCCTGCCGTGTTATACCCGATAAGTGAGTTGGTTCACAATTGTGTTTCTGATGTTTATAATGAAGCTGCCAATGCCTGGGAAGTTCTGTTTTTTTTTTTGGGTAAGTCGGATCTTAGTAGAAATTCAGCTGTTATTGAATCATGGAAAATGGAGGGAGAATTGCCAAGTGAGTTTTCTACTTTCTGGACTTGAATATCCTAATTGACCGAGCAAATGTTTCTTTGCAGCTGTCATGCAGTCTGATGGCTTTGAATACCTAAAAGAGAACTGCCTTGCACTGCAGTCGGAGATTTTAAAGACTGTTGCTGGTTGTGAAGAGGATTACGGGAATGGAGTTAGCAAGTCTCAGAGTATCTGGGCCCAACTATCTGATGGTGGCGATACAAATGGCCGAAGGGTAAGGCAAAGAACCTAATTTGGGTATCAGACTGCTGGACCTTCTTCTGTATACTCAGGTTTGTACTTGGAACTGCAAACAGTGAAGTAATCCCGAAATGTATATGTTAAAATGTACTGGTCATTCAGTTGAAAACTGAGTTGGACGATAAAAATGTTTACTGAACAAGCTAAATCATTGTAGTCTATACATCATGATGAGATCTAGGTTGAGATTTTCTGATGTATGTTTGAGGAAGAGTTTCTTGATATTTAAGGTGAGTCATCATCTTGCCTGTCAAACGCTTGCAATCAGGTCGAGATCATTGTTTATTTATTTATTTTTTTTTGTTTTTGGGGGGGGGGGGGGGGGGGGGTGTGTGTGTGTGTGTTTAATCAGCAGCAAGATTCTGTATCGAATGGTTAACCTGTTAGAATTTTGTGAATGGTATTGATTGATACAGGGAGATATGATTTTTGCTTCCTCCAATAACAACACGCTATGTATGTATTTCATTATGTCAGCCAGTCCTAAATTGGTCGAGTAGACGTGTTCAGGCTTTTGCGCAGGTATTTTGAGTGAGGATTTTTTTTCCTGGGAATTGTGGACGGTTGATATGTGCCCAACTCCGTTGACCATTGGTGATACGCTCTTCACAAGTGTGCTCTTCAAATTTTCGGCTTACATTTACAGGAAAGCACTGTAGAAATATTATGGCCTCTTTTCTCGTTGCCGCAAATATTGGTTTCCATTGGATGCAACACTACAGAAGAGGTAAATTTTTTCGCCTATTTACTGATGCGCAATCTGCCTGGCGTTAAAAACAAAAAAAAGGGGAAATTTATTTAAAATTGATATCCTAAATTTTTCCTTTTCATTTTTCCTTTTCCTAAAAATTTTGATGACGTGAGACATTTCAGGTGGATTCATATGATTGTGGATTTTGATGTCTCCTTTTCCAGATAACACGTGATTCTTATACTCCACGGAAAGTTTTAGGTGACTGATCAATTTGTTTTGCTGGCTGATTGTTAGCACAGAGTCCGTAGAACTGTTGAACAAGTCTAGAAAATCAGTCGAGATGATTCTATTTTGATTCGGATTTAAAATAATTTATCGAGTATGAATCAAATGTTAACTTCACTCCAGTTTTGTAAATTAGAAATTTTACTCAGAATACAACTATGTTGATTTAAATTAAGTCATGCCGTCGTGCAGATTAAGGTTACGGATCGGTAACTGGTTGAAACTTAATTTTGGGTAAGACGTAACATTAATGTTAAGTTGAGCTATTTGAGGGGCGTAGAGATCGGTTGTCGTGGATCCTTGACAGAAAAGAACTTGAAAATATACTGCATGGTTTCGGCCGAAGCTCACAAATATACATGCAGCGGTTTGACTGCATCTAATTCGGTCCAGGCTGGGTCGCATATTTTTATCGGAATTAGACAATACTAAGGATGGTATCGATGATCTTGGCACTTTTAGATGTGTACTCTGTTGTAGGCTGGTGACAAGGTGGAAATCTGCACAACACAGCTTTAAATATAATTAGGTCGACGTGTTCAAATGGACAAGCCGCCACTCTTGAGGATAGAGTCACAACCGTCAAGTATGATCAGTTCGGTACTTGCATTGACCGACTTCAAAAGAGCGCAGGTCGTCCTAGAGACTAACTGCAATTGAGGTCAGACACCATTAGACTAACTGCAGTTGAGGTCAGACACCATTAAGCACTCAACAAGTCGGCTGCATTAGCTCAAGTTTGAGAACTTTAACCAAGTTAAATCACATAGGCCGGGACAGGCATGAGTATGTATTCATGTGTCAAGGCATACTAGCTCAGCTCGCCAAGGTATGGGAAGTTTCGTCTTGACATCGCAACATGTGATATCTACTCATAGACACTTGGCTAACATGCGCAAGCGAGACCTGGCACTTGGCAGCGCCTGGTGTCCGCAAGCATGTATTGGCTCAGTCAACGACTACAAAGCAGTTTGTCTATGTAGAAAGAAGACGTTTTTTTCCCAAAGACAGATTGTTGGGGAAACATTGTGCTTGTTAATAATAAAATTATCACAAAGAAACATATTCTTCAAATTCCAGCACAAATAATATCCATAATGGAATAACCTTTCGCGGCATCTTTACAGCATGGTTTTCTCGGATGTTGTTGATACAGGCAACTTGGGTATGATTTCTTTTAACACATATCTTTTTTTGTTGCGGCTTAAAATCTCTCTATTGGGTTTGTGCTTTACAATGTCTGTTGCCCGCAGTCTTTAGATTACGGGCCACTTTGGTATGCGGCTTCGTTTATTCTATTTGCACTTCTATCCTAAGATATTCCATCAAGTATCCTTGCACACTTTTCTTTGCATTTGCCGAGGAATTATTCTTTGGATGCACACAGTGGTGATTATTCTTCCATGCTGTTGCGTTGTCGAATATTGGTTGCTTTTGTCCAACGTGACTGAAGCAACGGCAGTACGTACCTTTTCCATTTTTCCTTCCAACTATGCGTACATTTACTTTCCCTTTTCGGTTATAATGTGCTATTTCATCGTGTTTGCTACAACGAGGACATTTCCGCCAACGAAGGTAAACAAGGGCATCAAGACATCGCAAATGCACCCAGCCATCCATGCGTGAAAGTTGGTTTATGGCACAACAGTACAACCCATTGCTATTTACGAGATGTGGAGCTAAGAATATGGTTTCTCTATTCATTGCTTAATTTGTTGCATTCTCATACATTTCGCTTTCTATATGTATTTTTGGAAGAGTCTCCCACCATAGTATCAACATCTAATGTAACTACGGTATTCCTCTGCCACAAGTGAGAGCTTATGAATGAATAAAATAACCAGACGGTACCGTCCGTCTTTCATCTAAAAAAAATATAGTTAACCTTTACATACACAAAAAAATCCGGCCAGCATAAACTCACATACCAAAAGGGAAATTTTGGCCAGCCTTCTGTTGGAGGAAGGTGATGCGACCCTAAGTGCTCTAGTGTCTTGCATGTTTTACTTCCATCTTATGTTTCCGTTTATCACGTCTTTTTGTCTTGGTGAAACTAATATCAGTTCAAGGTTGTGTCAAGATGGTTTATACAGGTTTTTGGAGGTTACTTGACCAGCAAGAAAGCTTGGAAATGTTGGCATCACCCATTCTGGAAAATAGGGTTCCAGCTTGACATAGTCTCAGTATTTTGGCTATATCTTTTCAACGGAGGATTCAAATCACCTGATTCCAGCGCCAAATGACAACTAATAGATATATCTACAATTATTTCTAGCACTTGTCTCAAATTCGGAGTCTAAGATGCCCAGAATTCGTGATAAAGTTGAGCATAGCTGACAGCGAGTATTGTGCTGACACCTGAAATTAAAACAGCGATATCTCCTTCAATAGTTATCCAAATCAAGTGATATCGGTGGCAAAGGAAATTTCGTGCTCGACCACTTTGAAGAAGGGTTCAAGAGCTAATTCGGTCCATATCCATGTCTAAAATTGTGTGCAAGATAAAGCTACACAAGATTGTCATTGTCCATTTTAGAATTTATCTTTATCTTTTTTTATTTCTTCAGATTGCCGAAACTTTCAGCATCATTTAGGATTCTTAACTTTTTATTTAAAGCCCCCTCTGTAAATATAAAGGGCGACGTTTGATTTTGATAAATTGTTTTTGGTGAATTCATCACTTTTCTTCACAAGAGTTTCTTGTGTTATTTGGCTTCAATCTAAGGTTAGATCCATATTAGAGATTGAGCATTCTTTGAAGGAGGATCAAACTTTTCAAGAGGAGAACACGTACTTGGATGTTAATTCACCTAAGATCACGAACAATCGATTCTTGGGAAGCATTGCTCATTAAAGAACACGTTCATGAGTGTTGATTCATCCGGGGTGAAGAACAAGTCTTCTCCACACGAAGGCTGAAATGAAGATTGGGCCAAACTCGCGTCATATTCGCATCAATTTGGTATCAGAGCCAAATGTTCTTCTTTTCCTAACCAAACTATCCTTATACTCTAATTTTCACATCTTGCTAACCCCTAGTCCCCCCCCCCCCCAAAAAAAAAAAAAACCCCCACGGTCATTCCCTTCTGTTTGCTTTGCTTGCCTTCTGAACATTTGAACATATCCTTGTACACTCCAGTAGTACAAAAGGAGAAAAAAAAGGGTCGTCAGTCATCATACAGAAAAAACGATGCATACTGCCATATACACATTCATAAACACTAAAACAGCCTCCATATCTTTATAGTATCTTTCTTTGATTGTTTAGTTTGATTTATTCTTTTTAACACCAAATTCAAAACTTTTGGAACATTTTGGAACTCTCCACGTCCATATTACGTGCTTAGTGCCTGGACATATTAAACACTTTTCCCTTGGCCTAAGGTGATGTGCTCTCATGCATGTAATAATAAGCCATTAATTAGTTGTCATGTCCTCAAAATTGGTTTTCGCCATTCTCCCTGATCCTTGCATCAAACGGACAGAATAGATAATTCATCAAAAAAAAACAAAAATCTGGACTTAGGGTAATTGTTTTTCATAGATTTATTCAGTTTTTACATATATTTTAGTCCATAGTCTAAAAAGCTTCCATCTTTTATGTTAAATCTTGTTGCTATTCGAAGCTCTTGACTAGTTTTTAGTCTTTGTGTTGTTTACTTGCATAATTTGTGTTTCTTGAATGCATTCTTGGTGTTCCTACTGTCTCAAACCTGCCACATACACAAGATTGGAACTTTTGACCTATAAATCCTAATTCGTCTACTCTTTTTTTTTCCTTCAATCTCATTTTAAAAAAAGAATAAACAAAGTTCTGTAAGCATTTGCCAATAGCAACAAAAGGTTGCACATCTATGCCTGGCCCAACTATAAGCATCACAATTTGTAGCGCCTTACTGCTTCCTAGTTCAAGAGCTTTGACACATATATATTTGCCGTTGTTGTCAGCTGTAAGCAACATTGAAGACAATAGAAAAGAAAAAGACAAGAAAAAAAAGAAACTGAAATTTCCAAAATACCCTTAAGCCTAAAATCCTATATACACATTTATTGGGACACTTGTTTACAATTAGGACATACGTGCAATAAAATAACATAAAACCTAAGATTAGTTAAGGATTGTCCAGGACAACCCCTTAGTGCTTCTTTGGCTCATCCTTCAACATCATGTTTGGTTTCTTATTGCTTTTTGACTCTTTAGTGTGTCCAAGTTTTGTGTGTATATTATATTGGTGTATACTCTGTTGCCGCGCTCTTTTGGTACCATTGAAGACTGGGCTACAAACTAGCAGTTGAAGACCCCTCATTGATTTGCTCTCTTTGATTGTCTCTAGCTCAAGGTCTTGAGCCAGAAACACAAGTGGTGAGATTGAGCGACTATACACGAGACGGTGAGACATACATATCCTGATTTTGTTTTCTACTACCGTAACGTTGTCTCTTCTGTCTTTGTGTTAGTTTACCTTTTTTTCGTTTTAGTGTTTCGTTTCAGGTTCTAAGTACATGGTTGGATCACATAAGAGCACCTCGAGATCTCCACCACCCCTAGAGGAGAAAGGCAGTACTATACACACAACGTCCCTACAAGAGCTCTTTGATAGACTTGATCAGTTTCAGAGAACGTAAGACCGACTTATGACCACTGTAGACCAACTCCAGAGATCTCAACTAAGAACGACGGATATAAGTGGACCCATAATGCAGAATGATACTACTCCACCTCCACCAGTTAGAGGACGCCGGGTACACAGGGGAAGAGGGAGAGCGGCCCTACGACATGTCCAATGCAACATCTAGGTGATATGCATGATGAGTATGAGCTGAATCCTTACATTGAGCACGAAGATGTGTTTGGTTATGCGTCACCCCCACAGCATGTCTACTTTGGCCAAAACCGAGGT
Organism: Eustoma russellianum; assembly: GCA_036186865.1. NCBI lineage: Eukaryota > Viridiplantae > Streptophyta > Magnoliopsida > Gentianales > Gentianaceae > Eustoma > Eustoma russellianum. Next base: position 11,776,427 of record AP025075.1, on the reverse strand, counting down.
CATCCCCTGTTTCGTGCCGATTATAATCAGAGATTCAACCAAGAAAATGAGACAAGCAGGATCAAGATGAAAATTCCTCCATTTTATGGTAAAAAGTGACGCTGAGATGTATTAGGAGTGGGAGAGGAAAGTAGACCTGATCTATTCTTGTAATAACTTTTCGGAGATGTCTAAAGTTAATTTTGTTGTGTTTGAGTTTTCCGATTATGCACTCATATGGTGGAACAAGATTAATAGTGATAGACAAAAATTTGGGGAGGGAAGGATAGATACGTGGGAAGAACTGAAAAGGTGCATGAGAATTAGGTTCATTCCTACGTCCTATAAGAGAAACTTGCATAGAAGCTTCAAAATCTTGCACAAGGCACCAGAAGTGTCGATGAATATTACAAAGAGATGGAGCTACTCTTGATGAGAGCTGACATTGATGAAGATGAAGAAGCCACTATGTCACGTTCTCTCCTTGGCTTAAACTGGGAAATTGCCAAAACTGTAGAGTTGCATCCCTGTTATGACATGACCTCCTTGGTCCATCTTGCTGAGAATGTTGAAGCACGATTACAACGAAGAAATGCTTAGGCTCGACAGTTTTCATCTTCGACACAATTTAAAGGGACGAAAACCCAGCAGATGAGGTTGCATCATGCATGTCCATAGCCTACATCATTGCCGCCCCATTCTACGTCGGCTCTAGATAAAGGTACGACAAAGGTTGGTGATGCAACCCCTCAACAAGGTAAGTTTTCTAATTCGACCTCTAGGACTAGGGATATTTAGTGTTTTCGTTGTAGAGGCATTGTTCATGTTTCTAGAGATTGTCTTAATCCCAAGAGGATCATGTTAGTTGAGAAAACTAGTGAGTATGTATCTGAATCTGATCATGATGAAATTGAGGAAGAAAGTATTGAAGATTGTGACATTAACGAGGAAGAGGGTGAATGTAGAGAGTTTCTAGTAGTTAGACCATGCCTTAATGCCCAAATGCAAATGAATGAACATGAACTTCAACCAACTAACATATTTCACACACGTTGCATGATTGGTGGTAAGATATGTACTATGATTATTGATACTGGATCTTGTGTTAATGTAGCTAGTACTGAACTTGTTAGAAAGCTTGGTTTAACTATGATTGATCACCCGCATCCATTTAAGTTATCTTGGCTTAATGATGTTGGTGTCATTAAAGTGACCAAGCAAGTTCTTGTTTCATTTTCTATTGGTAGCTATAAGGATGAGATTCTTTTCGATGTTGCCCCGATGCATTCTAGTCACGTACTTTTAGGAAGACCATGGCAATATGATAAGCATGTTATGCATGATGGATTTCTTAATAGATATTCTTTCCAGTTGAATGGAAAGTTGTATAGGTTGAATACATTATCTCCACAAGAGGTGATGGAAGATCATAAAAGGTAACTTCAAAAGCGTAATGATCCACTTGAAAGAGCAGCTGAGAAGAGGTTTTTGGAGTCTCTTAGACAAGAGGCCCACAAAGTAGATTCATGGGCTAAGGAGAAGGAAGAAAATAAGGGAGAAAAACAGGTTTTAATGGTTGAACATGTTGCTGACTCATTAGACATATCCTTTGATGCATTGCATGTTGATTTACATTGTGATTTTCATATGCCTAATACTTGTGATGTTGGTGCATTATTTACAGAGATCGAAATGTCTAACCATGTTAGTCCATCTACAATTTTATGCCCCTTAGAATTGGAAATTGCTATACACCCTAATCTTGAGTTGGTTTCTAATGATGATGCTTTCATTCCTGCTTTTGATACTTTACTAGATAGATGCACATTAGAAGATAACTTTGGTTACTATGTTGATGTATGTGTTAACTTTGGACATACCAATATGTGTAGCAACTCAAATTTTTGAAGAAGAAATAAATAGATAACAATTGACAAGATTATGTCAACGTGTAACACAAATTTCCCAATATTTCTTCTTATATGTCAAGAACATTTCCACACCTTTGACACCTTTAATATCTCTGAATAATGATGATAAATGTTCTCTTATAACATATATAAGAGGGTCTTCAAGAAAAAATAGAATGTGACATCTCAAATCGTCACATATCCAGCTATAGTCAATAATATCATCGGTTGAGAGAATAAGATATAAGATCACCATATTATCTTCAAAATAATAATAACACATCTCCAGAATGAAGATAATAATATGCTCAAGAGATTTCTTGAGTGAAAATACCAAAAATACCCTTGGAGGTAAAATGACCAAAATACCCATGGTGTGAGAAAACTCCAGAAATGACCCGGATGGTCAGAAATAATCACAATAACACCTTTGTCATGATAACCAAGATAATACTTTGTCATGATAACCAAGATAATAATACACCCTTGAAATATTTTTCACCATATGATGTTCCTACAAAACTTAAAATACCAATTTTGCCCTTTTTGGTAAGTTATAGAAACTTCCAAGGCACGTTAGTCACAAGACAATAATAATCACCAAAAACACATAATAATCACATAATGAACATGTATAATTCATATACAAATGAAAACAATCACTTTAACATATTTTAGAAAATTATTTCTAAAAACCCTAGACATCGATCGATTGAAGTGCCTCAGCTTCAGAGATCGATGTCTCACATAAAGTTTCAGAGTTTTCCTCTGACCTACATCGATCGATCAAAGTGAGGGTTTGATGTACATCGATCGATCGATGTGTCTTAGGTTTAGAGATCGATGTCTCACAGAAAGGTCTTAAACTTTTCTGCCTTACATAATCGACCGATGTGAGAGATCTATGTACATAGATCGATCGATGTGCAACAACCTGAGAGATCAATGCCAAATTTTTCAACTTTTACTCACATATAACACCGTGTGTGACATTTTTAGGTATTCACCACTTAAAATCATGACTTTGAAAATTATCCAAACTTATTTCTCAACATCTATGTGATGTATATATTGACTTATGCACACCCATAAAATTGGCCAATATGAAAATTTCGGGACTTTTATGTATAAATAAAATGAGAGGAATATTCTTATGTGATGTATGGAGAAAATAAAGAAAGAAAGTGAAGATATATGTTATGTTAAGAAAAGTGTACTAAGAATGTAACATTGATATACTTGTTCATGTATTTGTCTATGATGGTCATCAAGTATGTATTTTCTATGGTATTTTGGTTTTCATATGTTTTGATGATCTTGTTTTAGCATGTTTATGTATGCATCATAAGCATGACTAATTTACTAGGTCACAAATATTGTTTTGTTGATCATCCTCTTCATATATACACATATATGTCACACGACCATAGGCCATTTGTTGCTCCTTGCTTGAGCTTCATCATCCATCTTCATGATGTGTATGTTAGTTATGTTTAAGGCTCAAAAAGTTAACTTTTCATAGTTTCCATCATCTTTATGTTGTATGTACTTTTCATTATGTTCACAATCTGGAAAATCATCATGTTGATGGAAACTAGTATATACATGGTTATTATAAATGTTAACCCACAATTAGGGCTGTAAACGAGCCAAACGAGCCAAACGAGCATCGGGTTGTTCAAGCTCTGTTCATTTGACTTAGTGAACGAGCCGAGCTTGCTCGTTTATTTAAACGAACATATGTAACTGTTCAAGCTCGGTTTGTTTAACTCACGAACAATATTAACGAGCTAAACACCTTAAACGAACGGTGTCACTTACCGAGTTCGAACAGAAAAAAGTGATTCAAGCTCGGTTCATTAATCCTTTAGTCGAGCCGAGCTCTAACCGAGCTCGAGCCAAACAAGCCAAACATACCGAATAACTCAGTTCATTTACAGGTCTATCCATTGTATGTAAAATGGGCAAATAAAAGATTTATGTGATTGGGGGGTGTAAATCAGCCATAAGGCCTTAAATGAAGATAAATCAACGTGACATGTTATGAAAATATATATGTGGATATACATATATCTACACACAGCCATAGGGCACTTTTTAGGATATAACTGATTTATTTACATGTTATGTATGCATATATGTATAACATAGTGAATATATATATATATATATATATATATATATATATATATATATATATATATATATATATATATATATATATAAAATTCTCTGGCGATGATCGGGGCTAATGGAGATTAGGTCGGCCGGAGGCAGCAGCTTCGGCCGACATTGCTTTTTCTTCTACCCCCAGACATTTTTCATACGATTTTACGCATTTTTATTCTCTTTTTCCTATAAAGATCAAACCTTTTCTGTTAGCAATGGTGGAAACGGCTGCTTCAAACCCTACGGGGTTGCCGACAAAAAAAACTTTTTCTTCATTATTCCAGACGTCAACCTCCACCATTATCCCTCCGAAAACCATACAAAAATATAAAGGGAGTCCCATGATATCATTTACAAATGAGGAAATCGCCTCATTAGCAGAACCATACAAATTCTCATTGGTTGGAACTTTTTGGTATGGCAAGCCCCCGATCGCCACAATCCGATCTACAATGGACAGGATCGGATTTATTGGACCAGTATAGGTTGGTCTCCTGGACTCTAAGAACGTGGTATTACATTTTAAACAGGAACAAGATTACTTGAGGTATTTTGCACGTCAAAGTTGGATGATCGCAGGGAAATATATGAGAGTCACTAAATAGACTCCCACATATGATCCCACAGTAGATGTTCTAATCGTACCAGTTTGGGTGTCTTTTCCAGGGCTTCCATTGCATTATCATCAGAAATCTGCATTGATTCAAATTGGCAAGATGCTGGGCGATCCGATGAAATTAGACACGTGACAGCGGAATCGCTTCGGCCATCAGTTGCTCGTTTGTGTGTTGAAATTGATGTTTCGAAAGAACTTCCCAATAGAATATTCATTCATGCGTTAAACATGGTAGTTCAGCAACAGGTGGTATATGAAGATTTGCCCTCATACTGTTCGAAATGTTTCAGACTAGATCACAAGGCTACAGACTGCAAACAGAATCACGAAGGAAAAATCATAGAATTTCAACAACCTAAAGAGGCTCAACCAAAGTCCACAGATCATATACAGAAGGCAAAAGATGCTGCTAAGGAACAACGATGGACACCTAGAAAATCTACGACTTCGATTCCCCCGCAGAGCAAAGAGCCTATAACACTGTCAGCTTCACCAGATTTAACCGCACCACATATGGTCTCATATGTTCAGGATCTTGCAAGATTACAGGGAGTTGATGATAGTTTCATTGTAGATATCTCCCATCCACCCCACTCGTTTTCATTATCTGACAATGAAATCACACGGGATCCATATGAACAACAACATCCTCAGAACACCGATACTACAGCCAAAGAAATTGTATCAGAAATCCTCACTGACATAATGCATGCAGTAGTCTCTACTGATCAAAGCCCGCTTGGTGCTGCTTAGCCAGCAACTCCCACAGAAAATCAAACAGACGTACCTTTCCAAGTTCCACCTCGTCTCCTTCGTCGTCACCGTCGTAATTTAGAGCCCTCTTCACCACCAATCACCAGATCAAAGGCTACACTCTCTAACTCCTTTGATTGTTTATCAACTCAATGAAGATAATGATCTGGAATGTCCGCGGTATCCGCACTTCTTTACAGCGTCTCTTATCAGTATTACGTAGCTATCATCTGCATATTTTAGTTATCATTGAACCTAAACTGCGACCATGTTCATTGGTACATTACCGACTGCAGTTTGGTTTCACCCAAGCACTCTCAGTTTGTCATGATAAAATTTGGATATTTTGGAGTTCAGCATTTCTAAGTTTAGAAGCGGAACAAGTGGGGGTCCAAAATCATTCGATACAATTTCAGTGGATTCCCACCGGAGCTCGTTTTTACAGTACTTTCATGTATGACTTACACACTGTTGCTGCACGACGTCCTCTTTAGGAAGATATTAAGGAGATACATTCTGCGATTGATTTACCTTTGCTTCTAGGAGGGGATTTCAATACCTTCTTATCATTAGATGAGCACAAAGGTCAGTCATCTCCTCTCTTTCGAACATTACAAGACTTTAATAATTGTGTTTCGACATGTTCGCTTCAACCAATTAATTATCAAGGTATGCCATTTACTTGGAGTGATGGAAGAGGACTCGGACGTGTTTGGAGAAGACCGGATAGATATCTTTGTACGCCTAGTTTGTTTTGATCTCTTTACAACGGTCTCTTATCAATATCTTAGCCGCACAACATCGGACAATTCCCCTATCTATCTTCAAGGTATAGCGGACAGATCAAGTCAAGCTTCTTCGTTTCGGTATCTGGAGGTATGGACTACTCACTCTGATTTTAAACAGTTTGTTACGCACCATTGGCAATCCTTTAGCACAACATGTGGTATGAAAGGGTTTTATAGCAAACTTTGGCAACTCAAGCAACAATTAAGGCAATGGAATAAGGATGTTTTTGGCAACATTTTTGATGCTCTTGAGCATGCCGAAAAAAGAGACCGTTCGCTATGAGAAAGAATATGATCATCAACCAACTGAATCATCCCATGAGCTATATCATCGTGGCATGGCTTCATTACTGAGACAGCAACATCGAGTTACATTATTCTGGAAACAAAAAGCTAAAGTTAAATAGATGAAGGACGGTGACGCCAACACGCGGTATTACCACCAAATTGTAAAAGAGAAACATCGTCGCCAGACAATTAGCAGAATACTAGATTCCAATGGTGTGGAATATCAAAATATCACTGACATTGAAAATCAAGCCGTCAACTATTATCAAACTTTATTTTCGGTAGAACAGTTATCCGATCCATCATCTTTGCTGCAGTATATTCCCACTGTACTAACGCAGGCAGATAATGACATGTTGATGACTATTCCAAATCTTCAGGAAGTTCAGCAGGCAGTCTGGGATCTAAGTCCAACCAGTGCGGCAGGACCTGATGGATTCCCTGGCTCATTCTATCGAACATTTTGGAATATCATTAAGTCTGATGTGCATAAAGTGGTTCAAGAATTCTTTATTGGCGTACAACCACCTCATCAGCTTACCGCGTCACTTATTACACTCATTCCAAAGGTATCGAATCCACAATCATTTAATGATTTTCGTCCTATTTGTTTGACTAACTTTTTGGCCAAGGTTATCACCCGTCTTTTAGCAACGCGTCTAACGGAGCTTCCCCGCGCCTTATATCTTCGGAACAGGCAGGATTTCTTAAGGGTCGTGGAATTACAGATCATATTCTGTTAGCTCAAGAAATGGTTCATATGATAGATAAAAAAATCGTGGAGGCCATGTTATAGTTAAGCTAGATATGGCCAAAGCTTTTGATCGAGTGGATTGGACATATCTTCGTCTTATTTTATTGAAGTTTGGATTCAACGGCAGGCTTGTGCGTATGATCTTAAATAATCTATCGGCAACTCGATGTTCAGTGCTCATTAATGGTAAACCAGTGGGTTTTTCCCAGTAACAAGAGGGGTCAAGTAGAGGGATCCTTTGTCACCATTGTTGTTCATCTTGGCCTCAGAAGGTTTCTCACGTGGACTAAATGCTCTAATGAATTCGGGGGAATTACGGGGTTTTCAACTGGGCCGTGTGCCACAGGTAACACATCTAGCATTTGCTGATGATTTGGTGGTCTTTCTAAATGGCAGTGCATCGAACATTCAAAAATTCCGGAATTTTTTGGATATCTATCAGTCTGCATCGGGTCAATTAGTAAATTTTCATAAAAGTCAATTGGTGGTAGGACAAGCAGCCGCAGGAACTAGAGTGGCACATCAACTTGGCATGCGGTTGGTATCACTACCCATTAAGTACCTTGACTCTTATTTACATAAGGGTATCAATCGCTCACGCTATTGTACAACACTCTTAGAACATTTTGATAACCGCCTGAATTCTTGGTCGTCAAAGTTACTCTCAATGGCAGGTAGAGTTGTCCTTATAAGGTATGTTTTGGCAACGATGCCAATACATATTATCGCAAGCTCCAGATTGCCTAAAAGTGTCATAAACATCTTGATTAAGAAAATGTCAGATTTCTTATGGAATGGAAGACACCATTGGATATCTTGGTCTCAAGTGTGTCAACCAATTGAGAATGGAGGTTTGGGCATCCGCAATTTAGACTTCATTCAAAAGGTATATGATGGCCAACTAGGGTGGAAATACCACACGTCTAATACGCTATGGGCAACATACAGCCGAACAAAATATGGTCGCATGAATGATACTTACGCACATATTTATGATTCATCGGTTTGGAAGCGCATTTGTGATATCCACAATTACATGCAGGAATAGTTGATAATAATCAAGATATCTTCCAATGTCTAGCGGACTCGACGGGACAATATACTATTAAATCATCCTATTTGTTATTACATTCGTAAACCTCAATATCTGATCCGTCTAAGTATATATGGTGGCGAACATCCCCCCCAGGGGTGAAGGTGTTCTTGTGGCGACTTTGGTGTCATTCTCTACTACTAACAAGTAATCTTCGAGCATGGCAGACAATATACCCGTCCCAATATGTTTTCTGTTTAAAACAGTCGGATACTAGAGACCATATTTTTTTGCACTGCCCAGCAGTGAAATCAACGTGGATCCAGTTATCATCATTATTTTTGGGTCCTATGCCTCGTCAAGCGACTATCCAAGCTTATCTATATTGTTGGTGGCGTCGTCCTCAACTGCTACCATGCAGGGACATTTGTGTGTGGTGGTTCCTGCTTTAGTCACTTGGGGGATTTGGAAAGAATACACCTCCATTAAATGTGGTGATAAAATGTTCTCGGCTAGTCAACTATACCAGCAGATTCGTATGAGTATATACACATGGTGTGCATCAGTGCAGGGCCGTAAATTTTCTCAGTCACTACCTCATCTCATTGCTCACGGATTCTCTCCACAGTTAAAATTACGAAGATATAGAATTGTTAAATGGACATTGCCTCCTTCAGGCAAATTGAAATTAAACGTAGATGCTGCTGTAGGCTGAAACACAGCAGCTACGGGTGCAGTCCTTCGTGATGACTCCGGTAATTTTCTTTCGGCTATTTGTTTTGTATTGCCATGTCTTTCCCCAGTACAAGCTGAATTGATGGGTTTGTGGTTCTCCCTTACTTACTATGCTATGACCTATGATGCAATCCATGTCGAGACGGACTGTCGACAACTGCTACACTTGGTCCGTAATCTTTCAAGCTACACGGGATCCTTAAACTTGTATATACAGCGTGCAACACTCATCATGACTCTCAATGCCTCCACTCTGGGTTATTGCCCCCGTGAGGCAAATACGGCTGCGCATGCTTTAGCAGGACATGGCTTTCATGCTACAGGCGTTTTGCATTACAATACAATGGCTTCGTTGCCCTGTGAAGTACGAGGCAACTTGTTACTTGATAAATTACCAACTCTCAGACTATGATGCAATGGCGTGCTTTCTTGGAGGTTGCCTATACCAGCCATTGGTGTAGGCAGCCATGGTATGCTTTCTTTTCGTCATCTTTAACGTTTTTCTGCATAGCCCTCATTATTCTTTTCACTATGTCTGAGGATAATGTTTTTATCTTTTACACGCTTGCTGAGGAACGACCAAGAAATATACTACTGACTATCCGGACTCATCACAACTGCGTATATCATTGGAGGTTGCTCATAGTCATTTGGCTATGGGCAACTTGGGTATGGTTTTCTATTCTTAAAGATATCTTCATGGACAATCACACTTGCTTGGTTACTAATCCACTTTATATGCGAGGTACTCCCGTGGAGAGGCAAAGACGGAAGCGGTCTGTACTACATCAACATGCATATCAGCCATACATCTGTTTGGGGACTATATTGTTTAGACTTAGATTGCCCCATTTCATTATCTCTTTGTATTACACGTCTCCTAAACTGGCTATTCATATAAATATGTACGCTTTTTCCTTCGTCAAGGTTTTATCCACAAGGGTGGTTTTACTTGACAAGGTTTTAATGCGGCATATCGTATATGACTGGCGGTTACACATACTATCTGCACTGCATCATGCACTATTTGCGTACAAAGATTTCCATTATTTGCGTACCTTCATGTAATATGGTTTTCTCACACCATAAGTGAGGCATATTAATAATATTCTGCTTCATATAAAAAAATATGTATATATATATGTAATTAAACATAGATATACACCCGGCCATACGTATTGTTTTATGATATAAATGACTTTATTACATTTTATGTATACATATATGTATAATATGTAGTTATGTCAAAGTAATAGGAAATAAGGGTTGTAATTACTTAAGTGTTGAAATATGAGGTTGCATGTGAAATATACAATTTAAGAAAGCGGTGTTGGGTGAAAAATGTATAAAAGTGGGTTGTTTTAGAGTATAAGGCATGGGATTTTGGGGGTAAAAGTAGTATTTTATTTAAGTTATGACATGTAGGATGTAGATAATTGATGGATGTATGATGACTAAATTTCAGAATGACTAAATTACCCTTAAGGCCGAAATTCATGACCCATGAAATAAAAATTTGCAAAATTATTTTTACTGCATCACATGTTTTAAAAGTTCATACACGTAATAATAAACATGAGACGATGGATTCCAACGAGTATATTATGTTTATGATTATGTCATGTTATAGAGCGCCGTCATGACATCAGGACCAGAGTGGCAGTTGTCATGGGCATATGTTATCGTTATGGCCGAGTGTAACTCCTTGTCAGGGACACGGGATCTCTAACATAACGTGTCACCGTTAGAGCATGTACTTATGTTTTATATTGTACATGTTACTATACGGGGAACCATTCGATATGTCGTGCGTTATTATTCTTATGAAAATTGCTATAGCTATTACGAAAATGTTATGTCTTCATGTTTATGAAAAAGCCATGTTATGCATATTTACGGAAAAGCCATGTTATGATTTTATGAAAAGTCATGTTTCAAATTGTCATTTAGAAATGAACCATGTTACCATTATCATGAAATATGAATCATTTTATGGACATGATGCCCTTAAGTTATTGTTGGACTATTCTTAAGTCTATGATGTTATTAAGTTGACAATGTAGAGATTATGCATGAAAATGTAGTGGATATAAGGTTTGAGACCTTAGTATAAGTTATGGTTTAGAAACTAAGCATGAACACGTATGTGAAGTTATAGACTAGGTAGAATGAAATGTTCACTATGTTACAATGTTAAGTTTCATATGTATTATATGTTAAATGCTTATATTTATGTTATGTCATTTTATTTGTTTAAAAAAGCGACGTGTCATATCCGTTATTATGTGTATTTATTTTATCACCTCGTCTTTCCATGCATGATCCACATGACGTATTTAGTAGGACTACTTACTGGGCAATTATGTTTATCGCTCGTACTTGTCTTAAATCACTTGCAGAGGACAGGGTTTCTGATATCGGATACATAGAGGACGAGACTCAAGTAGACTATCCGTGACCGAGGAGTATTTTAGGACTTATATTTTGGGATTATGTTAGATTCTTTGATCATGATGTACAGATATCATTGGGCTTTGTACATTATGATTTGTACGCATTATGACGATTTGCATATTTATGCATGTCATATGTTTACTTTAATGTTGCTTCCGCTATATCGATTCATGATTCATGTCATCATGCACATGTATGGATTGACTCCTTGTGCTTTTCGTAGTAGAGTACGGCGGGTGCACCAGGCCAAAACCCTAGTCTCCGGTGGGGCGCTACAAGTCTATTAATTATATGCCCAAAAAAGTGTGGCATGATAAAACTAACTTGTAAGTATATAAGAATTTATTTTGAAGGCTTGGTTTTGTACCGTAAAGTGTAATGATTAGCATATTGGAGTACTCGATGGATATTTAGTTTGGTTACTTATCTAGGAGATGGATCATATATGATGAGTTTAAGAATTTGAAATTGTAGATCTCAATCATATATATTGAATGATACATGGTATAAGTGGAATTGGGGGCTTAACAACATAAAGGTGAGGATGATATAATGATATTAATGACATATCCCAGGTGATTGGATTAAGTAGAACTACACTAAGTTATTTATTACGTAATAAGCAAGTTTTGAGAACAAAACTTATTATGAGGAAGGATCTGTTATACCCGTTCCCCTTTAGGGGTAAAGCAAAAATAAAAGGAAAAAGGAAAAGAGAACAAAAAGGAAATAAATACTAGTTAAAGATAATAGTTATCTTAGGTATATGATTTGGAATAGGAAAATGAAAAGTTATAAAAATAAATTCTAGGAATAGCTATCTTATGAAATGTGATAAAGATAGAGAATATGTGATAGAGTTGGAAATTAGGAGATTAAATATAATTTCCTAAACCTATTAGAAAATCTAAATATAATTTCCTAAACCTATTAGAAAATCTAAATACCTATCTATGTATATATATACACACACCCCTAAGTAATAAAAATTGAACCTTACCAATTGCAAGTGGCTGCCCAGACCAACGACAGCTCTTCCTAAACCACAAGCAACGCCAACCACCATTTGGAGGAGCAAACACCCACCCCTATCCATTCATGTATCTAAATGCTTGGGCCATGCATGACGATTTTCATTTGTTTGTAGAGTCTCAGTGGAAGCAATATCCAATGATAGGGGGAATGCGAGGTCTCTACAGTAAGCTGCGTCTTTTAAAACGTGATCTCAGAAAGTGGAATAAAACTATCTTTGGTAATATCTTTAGCAAAGTTGCTGAGGCGGAATTAATTTATTCTAGAATGGAAGCTATATTTGATAACGACCCTAGCTCAGACAGTCGGGCAGCTTTCTTTTTAGCCCAAGTGCAGCTATTAAAAGCGCATAAAGAGCATGTCTCATTTTGGTCGCACAAAGCTCACAATCATTGGATGACAGAAGGGGAACCCAATACAGCATACTTTCATGCTTTGGTAAAGGAAAGATATCGACGTCAACGCGTAAGGCAATTACATGATTCTACTGGAGTCTTGATCAAGGATAATGAATCTCTTGGACGAGCTGCGGTGGACTTCTTCCAATAGTTGTTCATAAATGAACCCGTCGTTGAAGTGGATGATTTTCTGCAGCTAGTTCCGTCTCTGGTTACCTCTGATGATATTGATATGTTAATGACCATTCCCGATATGGAAGAATTGCGGCATGGAGCCTAAGCCCAAATAGTGCGACAAGACCGGATGGATATAATGGACATTTTTCCGCACGTGTTGGGATATTCTTAAAGTCGATGTTTTATGTGATGTTCAAGAATTCTTTTTAGGTGTTCCTCAGGTAATGACTTCCTCCATCATCACCTTGATCCCAAAAAAAGAGCACCCGTCTACTTATGCAAATTTCAGACCAATCTGTCTTTCGAATTTCATAAGCAAGGTCACAACCAGGGTGATTGGTACTTGTTTATCGACATTACTTCCACAATTAATCTTAGAGGAACAAATTGGCTTCTTGAAGGGGCATGACATTAGCAAACATGTTCTAATGGCAAATGAGATGGTGCATCTGATTGACAGAAAAACTCATGGCGCTAATGTCATGATTAAACTTGATATGGCTAAAGCCTTTGATTGGGTAAATTGGCATTATCTTGAGTCTATACTTCGGAAGTTTGGGTTTCATAATCATTTCATTCGTCTTTTGATGAATGATATGCGGACTTCAAAGCTTTCAGTGGCGATTAATGGTGCAACTTATGGTTTCATTTCACCTATGCGAGGGGTGAAGCAGGGTGATCCCTTCTCGCAATTGCTGTTTATTTTAGGCTCAGAGGGTTTTAGTCGAGGTCTTAAACATCTGTTCAATATTGGATCATTACATGGTTTTTCTACTGGTAGAGTGACAGCTGTTTCCCAACATGCATCGGGTCAATTGGTGACATCTGTTCAATATTTGTAGGCATTTCTATCATTTCTTCAATCTTATCAACATGCATCGGGTCAATTGGTGAATTACAGTAAAAGTCAGTTTGTGACAAGATCTTATGTTCTTACCCACTCTTTAACGACTATTGGTACTGTGCTTGGTATGCGACCATCTTCATTACCAATCAAATATCTCGGATCTTATTTATATAGAGGGATAAATCGTGCCCGCTATTGCTCTTCTCTTCTGCAGCACTTTGACGCTAAGCTGACTGGCTGGGCTCGCCATTTGCTTACAGCAGGGGTCGGTTAACACTACTTAGGTCTATTCTAACAGCAATTCCATTACATCTGATGGCAGCTGCACAATTGTCCAAGAGTTTGATGAACTCAATCAGCAAGAAAATGGCACAATTCATTTGGGGCAATCGCTATCACTGGGTTTCATGGACTTCATTATGTGTACCGGAAAACAAGGGCGGTTTGGGCTTCAGAAGCCTTCCTATGATTCAGCACATATATGACTGTAAGCTATGGTGGAATTACCATACTAAAACCTCTATTTGGTCTTCATATATGCGGCTCTGTTATGGGACAAGATCAGACTACAGTCCACGATTATATGACTTGTAAGGATGGATAGGCATTTGCTCTATACATTCGGTATGCTTGCAATTCTCTACTGGTGCGAACAGTCTAGTATGGCATTCTTCCCCTACAGGTCAGTTTTCTATTCGGCAAGCATATGAAGATATCCGTCTAGCTCGGCCACACTTATACTCACATAAATATATTTGGTGGCAACGGTTGCCACTATATGCAAGTCTTTTTATATGGCGCCTCTTTCATCACGCCCTCCCATTTGAAGATAATCTCAGCCGCTTTACACATATTTGTCCAACCATATGCCCATTCTGTAAGATGAATTCGGCTAGAATACATCACATTTTTCTTCAATGCTAGATTGTAAAGGATGTCTGGCTAAGGTTCTCTTGGATATTGGATGGTCCTCTACATTGTGAGACGAGTATTCAGACGCATTTGCTTAAATGGTGGTTGTCTTCTACATCTCGCTCACTTATTGTCCACTTGGGAGTAATTTGTCCAATTATGCTTTGCTGGGCAGTTTGGAAGGTTTACACAAACGTGTTATACGGCTCTGCGGAAATGCTACCTTCCAGTATATATAGCATGCCACGCCAATTATGTTATGATTGGTTGTCTTTGTTGTCGGGAACTAAACTGGTGGTAAACATTCCTGCCCTTATCTCCAATGGGTTCTCTCTTAGACTGAGAATTAGGACGGTTTGCATACAAAAATGGGAACTCCCACATAAGGGAATTTAAAACTCAATGTCGATGCTTCTGCGGGTGCCAATGTAGCTTCAGCTGGGTCTATTCTTTAGTTTAATACTGGAAAAATGGTCGTTGCTATTTCATTTGCGTTACCGCTTATTCCCCCTCTTCGTACTGAAATACATGCTATATTATGCAGCCTAATGTACTTTGGACAGCTACACCGCAACATTTTAGTCGAGTCAGATTGCATATATGTGACAGAAGCACTAGATTCATTTCTTTCTTCGCTCATTGAATATTCTCATTTGCAGAAATTTCTATGGCTCACTGGAAGTAGCCTTCGTTATATACCTTGGGAGGTCAACATGGTTTCCCATCATTTAGTACAACATGCATGCATGTTTTCTGCTACAACATTATACTCTTCCTTTGATTCGCTTCCTCCCGCGGCATGTGGATTTTACTATACATATTGCACTATACATGTCATGCGCGAATAACATTGGGAAGCTCAGTTTCGGCTCAATTTATTTTGTACTTTCCCGTATCGATCTGATACAGGAAACATGGATATGCTTCTTTTTATTTCAGCATAGTTTCCATTGTGTTTCATGCTTTCGTAATTCCCACGCTAAATCTCCCTACTGGGTTGGTGATTTGCAAAAACTATTGCCCGCAGTCTTTTGGCTGCGGGCAACTTGGGTATGAGTTTCTTTTCCTCACATGTGCGCATATCTAATTCTGCAAACTACTTCATATACTGACTTCCCTTCATTGTTACTTGCTGAGGAAAATATTACGAAAACTCTCCAGGGTGAATCTTCTAACATGGATTGGCGTCTTCATATCCATTGTTGCCTTGGTCTAATTTCGGCCAAGGTAATGTCATTATGCGGCCTCTTCCCTTTATCATCATATGCATCTATTTTTATTTCGATGCACACCGGCCCTATTGAGACGGAATCCGGCTTTGACGGCAAAACATGCTTCCTTCGAACCAACATCAGGCGTCGAAAGCAATTCCATTATATTGTATTGTACTTTGCTCATTATTTCAATTCAGACATTATTGTTCTAATGTTTTGAGGTTTTTATATGTCTTTTCTTTGTTATTCTGTTTAGTTTGGGAGAGTCTCCCTCCATAGATACGATCCTTAATGTAACCATGATATATTTCCGCCATAAGTGAGGGCTCCAATATTAATAAAATATACAGATGGTACCGCCCTATCTCTTTATCTAATTTTATGGCAAAGATTGGAACACGCATTTTAACCACAAGACTTTCAGGTATGTTACCGCAAATAATCTCAACAGAGCAGGCATGATTCATGAAAGGGCGGGATATTACGGAGCATGTATTGATTGCTCAGGAAATAACTCATATGCTGGACAAGAAGACACGAGGTCATAATCTTATGATTAAGCTGGACATGCTGAAAGCTTTTGATAGAGTGGATTGGACTTTCTTGCGCGCATTGCTCCACAAGCTAGGATTCTCCATACAATTTATTCAACTCATATTTAATCACGTGGAAAGCACCTATCTATCAATAATCATCAATGGAAAACCATGCGGCTTTTTCAAGCCCACAAGTGGTGTTAAGCAAGGTGATCCACTCTCACCAATATCATTCATCTTAGCTTCTGAAGCATTCTCTCGTGGTCTTAAGGCTTTGCTAGCGGATGGAACCTTAACGCCATTTTCAGCGGGCAGTGTGAGGCCAATTATTTCTCACCTTGCCTTTGCGGATGATCTTTTAGTCTTTCTCAATGGTGCATCTCATAATTTACAGCGATTTAAACTGTTCTTGGATAAATTCTAGGCAGTTTCGGGACAGTGTGTTAACTTCAATAATTCATACCCTCTTCACATGCTCATTCCCGCCAAATACAAGTAATGGAACGCCATCGTCAAATCTCAGCCACCACTTTGCCAATGAAATATTTGGGAGTGTCTCTTATTCGGGGTTGCCTTAGACCGCGGCATTGCATGGAGTTACTTACCCAACTGGATCGCAGATTATTGGGTTGGCAAAATAGTTATCTTTCCACAGCAGGAAGGCTAATCTTGATCAAACACGTATTAAGTGCCATACCAGTTCATGTGATAGCAGCACATTAACTTCCTAAAAGTATTACACGAGCTATCCGACAAAGAATATGTAATTTTCTATGGTCTAGTCAAGGCAATGCTACAAGGCATCATTGGGTGAGATGGGAAACTCTCTTCAAGCCTAAGGAGGAGAGAGGCTTAGGATTACGCCGGTCTGATATTTTATATAAGGCATACACAAGTCGTTTGTGGTGGTCATATCATAAAAAGGATAGTCTTTGGGCAAACTTCATGCACTCTAAATATGGTGGTCGACAACACTTCAATCCTCGCATTACAGATACAAGAACTTGGAAGCGAATTTGTGATATTCATAATTTTTGTTCTTCCAATGTGATGGGTCTGAGACATTCATACATATGGACATTGGAGACACATGGAAAGTTCACAATATGCTCAGCATATGATATGCTGCATACTCCAGGCACTAAATGGTTTTTGCATTGTTTCATTTGGCATAGATATCAACAGCCGAGTATACAAGTCATGTTATGGAAATTATATCATCGGGCGCTATGTATGGATGATAATCTGCAACGGTTCTTAACGGCTAGTCCAACCTGTTGCCCTTTCTGTCGTTTGTCTTCTGCAACATAAAATCATATATTCCTTCAATGTTTGCACATCTGACATATCTGGGCTCACTATGCGGCGTTATTGGATGGCCCCCAACTGCAAAAGTTTACAGTATTCCAATATCTAATTTTTTGGTGGACTTCAACTACTGAGAAATCATTTCGTGGAATATTACACATCACTTTTCCAGGCATCATGATATGGAATGTATGGAAGGCATATTCCTCTGCAATATTTGGTGATGAAGGTTGCACATCGGTTTGACTGCAAGAGCGAATTAGGCATCATATTTATATACGGAGTAGTGCACAACATGGAAAGAAATATGCCAGCAATGATCCAATCTTACTTGCACACGGATTGACTCCCAAGCTTCGACTCAATCGCCCACAAGTTGTCAGATGGCATACACCACCCTCTGGGAGATTCAAACTCAATGTTGATGTTGCCCATGGTTCTTTCTCTGTCTCTGGCGGAGCAATATTGAGAGACTCAAACAACAATTTGAAGGAAGCAATAGTGTTTTATCTTCAATTATCCACACCATTCCAAGAGGAGCTTCAGATGTCCCAGATTACACTATTATATTTTCTACAACGCTATCGACATACAGATATGGAGGTGGATTCGCAAGGAGTGGTTCAGCATATTCAGTCTACAGAATGTCCTTCTATCCTTTGTGATTTAATTAGATATGGAGATGTTCAGATGGCATAAATACCACGGCAGGCAAATATGGTAGCACATTTTTTGGCACAACATGGACAATTACATCAACAATATCATCAATTCTGCACTATTTCTTCATTGCTGCCTATAGCTAGAGGAGCTTTGCTTACAGATATATCTCTTCCTTATTTACGCCTTTAACATGGGAAGATTAAGCCAACTTCGTCATTCTGAATGCCTGTGTCGACAGCTGACATAGGCAGCACAGGTAATATTGTTTTTGTGCTTCAACACCATTTTATTATATCATGTGATTCTATATGCCCTGTCTATATCTAAGGATGCGGGCAGAATGGGTATTACTACAGCACACACACACTTCGTTTCACGTTGGCTTTTACTAGCATATCTTCTACAATATTGTTCACTAATTCATTTTCCACTTCTGTGATGAATTCTTATCTGCCATGGATGCGCAACGGTGTCAATTGGAGAACAATCTCATATATTACTACTGCTTGGAGGATGACACATACATTTATTGGAATTGCAATGCTGGACTTCATACATGCTAGACGGCAGACTAACAAGACTGCTTTGGTTTGCCAAGGAAACAATGCTCATATGCTGACTGGTTTTCACTTCCTAGATACAACGGAAAATTATGATCACAGGAATGTAATCAACGGATGGATTGAATCAATTGCTGGGAGAGGCAGGTCTCTTGGGAGCTACACATTAGCTTCTTCACATCTCTTTATTTGCGGGTGGACAGTTGGATTACATCTCTTCTATCATTGTACACATAAGCTAGAAACACATTCCAATCATATAAATATGCACGCTTTTTCCTTCGCCAAGGTTTTATCCACAAGGGTGGTTTTACTTGGCAAGGTTCTAATGCGGCATATCTTATATGATTGGAGAATACAGATTATTATAGCTTTATATTCTCATTTTGCATATGATGACAGTTTCAAGGAACATGTAATATGGTTTTCCTCCGCCAAAAGTGAGGGTTATATAAATAAATTTTTTTTAGTTGAAAGACAGGCGGTACCGTCCAGGTGTTTTATTAATATAGTGAACCCTCACTTGTGGCGGAGGAATACCGTGGTTACATTGTGGTCCTAGCTATGGCGGGAGACTCTCCCAAGATAAACAAAATAACAATTTAAAAATGTACAAGCTACGCAGAAAATTTGCTAGTGAATGTACATGATAAATGTGATGCCATTGTTGTATATCTCTGATGTAGGCAGGGAGATGCATTTTCGGATGATACTGCTGCTGCCAATGCCACTGGTGTCTGCCGTTTGTGCCATATGCATATCTCGTGAGGAAACATTGTGGTTGCCACATTCCGTTTGAAGTCCCAGAAGCATAAAACAACGATAAAGTGAAACAGAAGCTATATGTAATTCTTACTAAGATATTGTAGAGATTGAAATACATACCGACGTTGCTTGTATTCCGCCAGAATACAAGCAACCCATTGTGTGAATGCTCTGAATGTTGACGTTGCCTGAATTCGAGTATGCAGTTGTCATGTCCCTCAGCAACAAGACGCATGAGCAAATTATAAAAATGAGTAAGCAGCGTGTCATAGGGATGAAGGAAATAAAACAGTCTGAGTGTGAAATCATACCAATGTTGCCTATGTCTGTCGCAGACATAGGCAACCATATGCATAATGTGCTGGTTCATTTTGAGTTACATTTTTAGAAGCATAGGGATGGTAACGCAGTATCTATTAATATAGCTCCTCTGACCTCCGGCGGAAAAGACTCCATCGTGGTGTAAAGAGTGATGCTAGCGGAGCGAAATCCATATGTAGCCAGTTTATGAGCTGCTGTGTTGTTCTCCCTGAAGCAATGTTGAATTGTTGCACCATTTATGCGGAGAAAGTCAAGTGTTCGCTGTAAATCAGCGACATATGGTCCAGTGAAGCTTGATGGATGTGCAAGATTCCGTAGTTATTGTTTACAATTCGTTTCAATCCATAAATGGTCATAATGCATCGCATAGTAGATAAGGCCAAACTGCAGTTCCATTAGTTGTGCTCGTATGGGTGATGCACGTGGCAATCCAAAGCATGCTGCTGAAATTAGTCTGCCTTGATGATCTCTTAAAATTGCGCCTCCAGCCGCATGTTTGTTAGAGATTGCTGCATCAATATTGAGCTTTAATCGTCCAGCAGGAGGATGCTGCCAACGTACGATTTTAGGCATCTTCCGGGGTATCGGTGGAGAGAAATGGTTTGACACCAGATATGGTATATGTTGCGAGAATTTCCTGTTCTTTGTTGCATCACACCACGTGTATATATGATCCTTGATTTTATTGTGTAGTCGATGATTAGTGTATGAGTCCTCACCAAATCTAATCATAGTATACTCCTTCCATATTGCCCACGCTACCATTGACGGAACTATGGATCTCAGTTGTCCCAACATTGTTTTTGATGATGTTGCACTCCACCATTTCATCATGTAACTGCGTATTGATGATCCAGTGGGGAATGGACCAGAAAAGATGACAGACATTTCTTTCCATAGTAAATATATATGTGTACACGTTAAGAAAAGATGGTTCATGTCCTCCGTGTCTGTTTTGCAGAATGCACATTAGGTAGGGAAGATAGTTTGCCAGCGCCGCATATTGTCCGGAATAGATAATGCACCTCTCCATAATCTCCATAGAAATATTCTGCACCCAAGTGGTAAAGTCTTCCACCAAATATGTTGTGGATAGGAGACATTTGATGGCGTAGACAGTGAGAGGCATGCGGATTTGAGTGAGAACTGTCCATTTGTATCCGCCAACCAGACATAGCCTTCCGAAGTATACTGAACATGTTGTGTCATAAATGAGTCAATGGAACATATACGCTTCCAAGTAGGTGAGTCATATATATAAATAAAATTTATTATTACTAATATATATATTTATATATTATAAAGGAGTGATGGCTCCTTATTTTTATTTAAAAGCCCTCACTTATGGCGGAGGAATACCATTATTACAAAGAAATAGATAACATAAAAGTATGAAAGAAGATAAAGGTCTAAAAACAGTGCAATTACATCGTAGATAGCAAGGACTGTGTTCAAAAGGTGTATGATATGCCTCATTAAAATCTTGACATGCAAAACCACCCTTGTGGATAAAATCCTGCACGAAGGAAAAAGAGTGCATATTTACCCTTTTGAAACATATAATGCATCCAGTTTGCTTCCAGCAAGCGCACAAAGTCGATATCGTGTGGACCAAATTTGCCTTGTGAGTGTCCCGAATGATACATGGAAAAAGAAAAACATAAACCATCAGCGGCAGGCAGCATGAAAAGCATGTCCAAGATGTATATTGAAAAATCATACCCGATCTGCCTGCAACCCACAGGGTGCAGGCATAACTCATGAGAGAAGGCCAATCCATTTGGAAGACTGTCAATTTGTTGCGCAAAAAGTTAAGCATGTCTGAGGTGTGCTGTAGTGACATCAAGCGTGATACAACTGCGAACCAAAAAGGGTAACGTGGAGGCAGTAAAAAATGAAGTTGTCAAATGAGATAATCCATGCTGTGCCAAGTAGTGTGCTGCCATGTTGGCCTCGCAAAATGTATGCTAAACCATGATGCTGGAATTTGTGATTAATGAGTGCAATAAACGACAGTGATATTGGTTTGTCTTGTGCTGTTGCTGAGCCATCATGTGCAGGACCTGTAAACAATCCGTTTCTAAAATAATATTACGATGAACCGGTAAAAAGTATAGTAATGCAAAGACTGCGGCTTGTATCTCAGCATGGAGAGGTGTACAAGCCGGTAATCAGAAAGATATTGCCCCCATGCAGACTCCCGTGCCATCTCGCAAGATAGACCCGCTCGCAGTATAAGAGTTTCCCACTGCCGCATCCGTATTCAACTTGAGTCTTCCTGGTGGAGGGGACACCCATTTCACTACCTGCATCCTGCGTACTTATAGTGGAGGGAGGACATCCGTAGTCTGTACCGGCATATAACCAGAAGCTAGCTTGGTCTTGTCTGTCGTTTTCGCCCAGAAGTAAATTTCAGATTTCACAACCTCCATGAGTGCAATCGTTGAGCAAGAAGCTCAATCTGCATATATAAGTGAGGCATATGCACGCCAAACAGTGAATGTAATAATGCCTGGAATAACAATGCGTAATACACCTACTAATGTAGACGCTGAGCTGCGGAAGAACCAAGATAATAAATCAGGCCAAATTTGCTATGCCACCAGAGTGGGACCTCACACTGCCGCCGAATAGAACACCCAGAGTGGAGTAACGGGTGGGCAATGTAGAAAAAGATGATCCACTATAGCTGACGATTGTTTACAGAGAGGACATACGGTGGGGCGAGAGGCAATGTAGTCTTCCAACGGAAGAGCATGATGATGTAGGCGCCATAGAAAATTTGATATAACTGGACGATGGCGCTTGTACCATATAAACTGTGCAGATAATGTCGCAGGACGCGAACTACAGCACAAATCATATGCAGACCCAAGTGTAAATTCACCTAGTGGGGTTGGTTTCCAAATAAGTAGTGCCCCATCATAATCACAATTCTCTTCGCAGAATGCATGAGTACGGCAAAGAAGCTTCCATATGGGAGAATCTGGCAATCTAGGATGATAGTCACCCCTTACTCCATATTTAGCGTGCATAAACCTACTCTAAAGAGTTTTACCCTACTGATAATTCCACCACATTCGACAATGATAAGCATCCTGCAAAGCACGCAGGTCCCTAATCCCCAGGCCTCCTTCTAAACAAGGGTGTTTGATTGTCGTCCAAGAAATCCAGTGTCGCCGCTGTCCCCAATAGAATCTCGATATTTTCTGCTCTATTGATTATATCACCGATTTTGGCAAAGTGCCCGCAGCCATAATATGTAGTGTCAGGGCGGAAATAACATATCGAAGCAGGACTAACCTGCCAGACTGCGAGAGTAACTTGTTATGCCATCCATTAAGCCTGGAGTCAATGTGCTCTAAAAGTGGCAAGTAGTGACCAGTTCGAGTGATGCCTTTATGCAGCATGGACCCAAGATAACGAACATGAAGATTTTTCGGAAGCATACCCAGAATATTAGAAAATGTCACTTGTCTTTGTAGAGAAATGGTGGTGGACGGTATAAAGCAGCTCTTACTATAATTTATCTTTTGACTTGAAGCTTTTTCATATATTGTTAAAAACTGCTGAAAATTTCGGAGAGTGCGCTTCGTACCGCGGAGAAAGACCAGTAAATCATCTGCATACGCAAGATGCGTGACATGAAAAGGCATCCGACCTAGTCGGAAAGGGTGCAATGTATTTGAGGCCACCAAAGCGTTTATGCCTCGAGTAAAGCCTTCAGATGAGAGTATAAATAATAATGGAGAGAGAGGATCACCTTGCTTCACTCCTCTATAAGGCCGAAAAGAAACGGAGGGAGTACCATTAATTAAAATGGATAGCCTTGTACTGCGCAGATGGTTTAAAATGATACGAACGAAGAAAGCGGAGAAGCCGAACTTCTCAAGTAGTAATTCCAAACACTCCCAACTGACACGATCAAACGCCTTCATCATGTCCAATTTCAGGCATAAATGATTGCTATCCTTGTCGAGATTATGGATCATCTCCTGCGCTAATAAAACATGTGTATATCCTAGCCTTTTAAGAATCCAGATTGTTCAGGGGAGATGAGTTTAGGCAATAGAGTACCCAGGCGTGTGGCGATGATACAAGTGCAAACCTTACTTTAAAAGTTAGTCAAGCATATGGGACAAAAATCACTGAATGTATGTGGGGATGCCACTTTGGGAAGCAGTGTAAGCATGGAACCTGCCATGATCGAAGGTTGCGGTATACCAATGAAAAATTCCTGCACCGCTATTATCACATCCGTTTGTATTATCGACCAACAGGATCTAAAGAAATTGCCATGATAACCATCTGGACCTGCAGCACTCTGCGGATCAAGTTTCCAGACTACTTCCTTAATCTCAGTCGCATGCGGTATTCATGTCATAAGTTCATTATCGTCATTGGTAATGAGAGTGGGAATATGTTGCAAAATAAGATCATAATCACCCGTAGGCTCCTTGGCGAAAAGCGAAGTGCAGTAAGAAACTGCCTCATTCTGAATAGTTTCCTGCATATTGCATAAAATTCCATCCGTAGTATATATTTGCTGAATGCGCAAATGTGATCGACGACCTTTAACAATGGAGTGAAAATATTTTGTGTTGGCGTCACCGTCCTTAAGCCATTTAATCCTTGCTTTTTGTTTCCAATTCTGAAACTCATACTTTGCTGCCTTTATATATTCTGCTTTCGCTCTATTGTAATTCGATCAACTAGTTTCCGTAGGATGTAGATCCCACTCAGCCTCCGCACGATGAACTGAATCTTCTGCATGCTTCACTTGATTGAAAATATTACCAAAAATGTTTTTATTCCATGCTGAAATGTCCTTAGGTAGCCGAGATAACTTTATGTAAAAGCCATGTATGCCCCCAGTAGTTGGGTAAGAATTCCATGCGTTAGCAACGTAAGCATGAAAGTCTGGATGAGAGAGCCAAGCGTCTAGAAAACGAAAGGGGCGATTACCTGTGGCATGTGTCTTATCACAAATTATGAGCAAAGGAGTGTGATCCGAAGAAATACGTGGCAAATGTGTAAGGCGTAAATCATCAAATACATCATGAAAGAGGGAATTCATGAATACCCAATCTATTCGTCGTTTTACCATACCGAAACCCCGACCATCTACCCATGTATAGTGAGGTCCATTGAAAGAAGGGCTCATCAAAGAACAATTCTCAATACAATCATTAAATTCTTGCAGCATCGATAGGGTGGGCTGTGAGCGACCCATGTGATCTTCAAGTAAACGAAAAGTATTAAAATCACCACATATCAACCACGGACATTGTATTTGCTAAGAATAAGACCGCATAGACTCCCACAACTGCCTTCGAATTAGAACTGTATGGCCATCATATACCACTGAACAAGTAAATACGAAGCTCAGTGAAGTATGATTAAACTGTAGATGTAGAATTTGACCATCATCTTGGAAGGATATAAGCCGCAAAGAATGTGATTGCCAGTAGATCCATATTTTACCAGACACAGAAGCATGTGAATCACAAAAGCCCAAATCCATGCCATATCTAGTGATATTATGCATAGGATGTTTAGGTTCAATTAACGCCAAAAGATGTAATTTATGGATGCATACCATATGATTTAAACGAGCAAAAGAGGTGGTAAGACCTCGAATATTCCATGCCATAACATTCATTGTGAAAGATGAGAGTTACTTCCTTGCGAAGATCTAATCACACTTCTAGTAAGAATCGTTGAAGGAGGCAGTGGGGGAAGATCTTTGCGGGACCTACGATGTCGACGAGGTACCACTGGAATAAAACCATCAGATTTCAAAGTGTCTGCTATCCTTGATATTAAAATATCATCAGATGGAGATGGAGGTAGTAGGCTGCTTTTGCGTGTAAGTTCCTCAGATACTGGCGGCAGATTAGGCGGTATATCCGCAATGTTAATCTTTGTATCAGATGAATGACCCATATCAATAACATCAGTGTTTTTCTGTACCAGAGGGTATTCCGCATCCGTGCCTAACTTAGAAAGGTCTTGAATATCATCGGGAACTGGGGCGGGCTCTTCGGGGGGAGTAGATGCAGCAGCCGGTGGACTGGAAGATCTTTGCATGATAATCGGAGGGTTTGCTGAAGAATTAGTGTTGCAACTGGAGACATTTTTTTAGGTGTCCATCTAGTATGAGGACAATTTTTTGGTGGCAATGGTGGTGTAAACTTTTCGCAGCCACCTGTTGCATGACCTAAACGACCTAACGATCTCAAAGAGGGCGGCTTTATGCTGAAGATGAATTGGGAGGCCTGGTAAAGCCACCAAACCAGTACAATGGGTGCATCTGCTGATAGATCAAAATCAACATCCACTTTGTAACCCTCATGTGGCATCCAGAAACACTCCATGAGCGGCGATAAAAGCATCATAAGTAATCAGGTTCATGGCGAAATCTGAGAAGCATGTAGGATTGATCAATAAGTGTAATACGTGGATCATTCCTAAAACCAATACGTTCGAATACTTCTCGAATAACCTTCAATGGTGGTCTACCATACCAAAATGTGCCAACGAGTGAAAAACGATAAGGAACGGCCAATGCATCGATTTCATCATCTGTAAAGGAGATCAGAGGAATACCTTTATATCGTGAAACGGTCTTGGGAGAGATAGCCACGATAGTGGCGTTAGTGACTCCTGCACCAAACAATGGTGGCTTAGCAGTCGGATCGTCTGACATTGCAGAGGATTCCGGAAGGGATGCAGAAAGGGAAGGGAGGAAGTAGCAGTGTTGAAGGGAAGAACGGCGACGGCGGCGGCGAGCATTGCAGACCTACTCCGAAATCGCCGGAGAGTACCATCGTTTTTTTGCTAAACATTTTCTCAGTCTCAACCATACAACCCTAAAATACTGTCCCCGTGAAGCGAACTCGACATCACACAGATTAGCTCGATATGGTTTTAGAACGGCAGGCTTACACACTTTCATCTCCAATCAATCACTTCCCAGTGAAGTACATGGTGCTTTACTCATGGATCTTCAGCTACCGGCCCTTTGTCATTGACAAATGCTGCATGCTACATCGGCTTTATCCCCTTGTCATTGCCTGTGTGACTGCGCACAGTTAACGCCGGTGCGTTCTCTTACTATGTTTACTTCATTATATCCGTGCTGTTCCACATTCTATTTTACTATAAATCTCTTTGTCTGATGCCTGTGTTTCTTTTGTTATGGTTGACAACAATGATCATTTCGTTGATGAGGATATTCATAAACGCCAAAGTCCCAGGCCAGTGTAACCGGAAGGTGTCATTCGGGAACAACTATAAGCTGTCGTCACCCTGGCTTGAATTCAGCCAGGGCGACTGGGGTATGCGTTTGATTATTACTTATGTAATCATTTCTTACTTCATTGCCATCGTGATAACTGCTTCATTGCTTTTTCATGAGGTACATCTCAACGTGGATCCAACTGTGCCATTATCGACTTCAAGAGCTCGACCACTCCATCGGAACAGTAGCATTTTCTGGCAGCCATTGCGACGATGCCTTCATGTTTCAATAGCTTTTGTATCAATGACAGCCGTATAAATATGTACGCTTTTTCCTTCGCCAAGGTTTTATCCACAAGGGTGGTTTTACTTGGCAAGGTTTTAATGCGGCATATCATATACGACTGGAGATACATCATTATACGAATTCTATTTCATTTATTTTCATACGATGACGCTTGTATATGATGTTTGTAATATGGTTTTCCTCCGCCAGAAGTGAGGCGTTTCAATAAATAAATTCTTTCTTTCCAAAAAAAATATCGTCTTCTCTAGGCGTTCTTGCTGGCGGCGGCAGTAGGTCATTCGCCTCTGTCGTCGCATCTCCTCCTCCTTCTATACCGATCGCGACCAAAACAATCTCCAAGAACAAAGGACTCCCCATGATCTCATTTACAAATGAAGAAATCGATTCCTTGGCTGAGCCTTACCGACTTACACTGGTGGGAACTTTTTGGTTCGGCCGGCCACTGCTGAAGATTATCCGGGATGTTTTTGATCGTATAGGTTTTCGTTCGGATGTAAAGATCACACTTTTGGATCAATCCCACGTTTTGCTGAATTTTTATCATGAGCCAGATTACCTTCGGTGCTTTTATCATCGATCATGGACGATTGCAGGATGTACAATGCGCATAACAAAATGGACAGTAGACTTTGATCATGCCACGGATGTTCCAGTAGTACAGATATAGGTTGCGTTCCCAAGTCTACCTCTTAACTTTCAACAAAAGACAACACTTTTTCAGATTGCTAAGGTCATTGGCCATCCTGTCAAATTGGATGTCGTGCCACAATTGATGGTATTCGGCCTTCTGTAGCACGCGTTTGTGTGGAAACTGATGTATCCAAAGATCTGCCAAAGAAATTATATTTACAAGGAAAACAAAAAATAATGCACTCAGCGGCAAATTGTGATGATCATCAGCCGCCGCCGCAAAAACCTTATAAGCCAGAGACGAGATGAAATCCCAAAAAAACACAAAAGCAAAATCCACATGAAGGTGATCCAGTTATCATTCTTAAACATCCATCAACTTCCTATGCAATTGATGCCATTGACGACATTGTTCGCTCCCAACCTCTAGCTCCTGAAGATCGTAATATGGAGGTCTCTGTTGTGCAGGATCTTACACTGTTGCGCTCAGACCAGGAGGAAGAATTGATGCAAAACAAAAATCTCAATGATCATGACACTCGCCAATGTTCAGATTCAGATGTGGGTCAGCCCAAAGTTATTAATATATTTTATGATGATCAATCACGCATAACGTTTAGACAGCAAATGAGAGAGGCTTCTGAGCAGATTGGCCGACGATTATCTAATCGTGTTGTTTTACATAATGATGACGATATTTTGTAGTCTTGTTTTAGTAGCCAGATCCAAGAAGATACAGGGTTCATACCTGTGGCTCCTAGGCGTAGACGTAGAAAGAAGAAAGAATTGCCGCCAAGACCCCCATCCAATGTAGTTACACGAAGTGCGATGCATACCGGTACCACACAATCCTATAATTCTCAATGAATGCATCAACATGGAATGTTGGAGGTATACATACCTCTTTAGATCGTCTGATCACATTGTTACGTCAATCGCGCATTGATTTATTAGTTCTTATAGAACCAAAACAACGTCTATCCAAACTTGTCTACTATCGAATGAAACTAGGATTTAGTGATGCAGTTGAAACATGTGAAAGAAACATACGGGTATTTTGGCGTTCATCTGTTTTCGAGTTGTTGAGTATAGATCATGGTTCACAAACATCTCTATTTTTATTCATATGGAGACCGTTGCAGCAACGCTTGGCTCAGTCGGTGGTATATGGGCGACATACAGTTTCACAACGGCAGCTTCTTTGGACTTCCTTAGATTAGACCTATCGTAGTTTGTCGGACCTATGGATTGTTGGAGGTGATTTCAAGACCTTTCTTTCATTAGAGGAACATCACGGTCGTACAAATCTATCTATTCGTTCTTTAGAGGATTTCAGATCCTGTGTCCATCAGTGTCAGTTGCAGGAAATTCCGTTTGTGGGTTCTTGTTTCACTTGGGTGCGTGGCAGCGGTCAGGCAAGAGTATTGCGTCGTTTAGACCGCATGTTATGTACTATTGCTTTCACCAATCTATTCGTGGACGTTGTTGTTCATCATTTATCTTGACATACATTGGATCATGCACCATTATTACTAAGGTGCACTCTTTCAACCATCATGTCACGTACTCCATTTTGATATCTTAATGCTTGGGTTTGCATGAAGATTTCTATTCATATGTTCAAGGCCAATGGCAGACTTACCCAACTGTAGGAGGGATGCGTGGCTTATATATCAAGATTCGTCAACTTAAGCATGATCTTTGACGTTGGAATCGTGATATATATGGAAATATATTTAACAATGTGCCAGAGTCTGAGGCCAATTATGCACGTCACGAAAAGGCATATGACAATGATCCTACCCCAGAGAATCGTGCTTCCTTCTCTTTGTCGCAAACGCAACTTTTACAAGCCCATAACGCACGAACCTCCTTCTGGTCTCAGAAGTCATGGGTACGATGGATGGCTGAAGGTGAGGACGGCTTACTTTCATGCTTTGGTCAAAGACAAGTATCGTCGCCAACGCATACGAAGCATTAGTGAGTCAACGAGAGCAATACTAGAATCCAATGATGAATAAGGAGCGGTTGCTGAAGACTTCTTTCAAAAATTATTCACAGAGGAGCCTTGTTTGAGGTTGACGCTTTTCTTGCTTCTATTCCTACTCTGGTCACAACATTGGACAATGACATGCTTATGGCCATCCCTGACCATGATGAGATTAAACGTGCGATTTGGAACTTACGTCCACATAGTGCAGCTGGCCCCGATGGCTTTAATGGCCATTTCTTTCGAACATGCTGGGACATTCTACAGACTGATGTGGTCTGTGACGTTCAATAATTCTTTTTGGGTGTAATCCCTCCACAGGTTATGATATCGTCTTTAATCACATTAATTCCAAAAAATGATCATCTTACTACTTATGCAGACTTCAGGCCCATATGCCTATCCAATTTCATAAGTAAAGTCACAACGTGCATACTTGCTTCTCGTTTGTCAGTCATTCTTCCACAATTGATCTCGGTGGAGTAGATTGGGTTTCTCAAAGGTCATGATATAATCGAACATGTGTTAATGGCAAATGAGATGGTGCATTTGATAGACAAGAAAACTCGTGGTGGAAATGTCATGGTTAAGCTAGACATGACCAAAGCTTTTGATAGAGTCAATTGGCATTATCTTCAGACCATCCTTCAAAAAATTGGCTTTCGCTCAAGATTTATTCGAATTATAATGAACAATATGTGGTATTCAAAGTTATATGTGTCAATCAATGGAACTTCCTATGGTTTCTTTTCACCTACACGTGGAGTAAAACAAGGCGATCCTCTATCACCATTATTGTTTATTCTCAGCTCGGAAGGATTTAGCCGTGGCCTAAATCATTTGTTTAGTAATGGATCGTTGCGTGGTTTTGCATCAGGGCGGGTACCACTAGTATCTCATTTGGTCTATGCAGATGATCTGCTTTTGTTCCTCAATGGCTGAAGTCATAGTTTAAATATCTTTCAGTCATTTCTCCACTCTTACCAGCAGGCTTCGGGTCAATTAGTGAACTACAACAAAAGCCAATTTGTTGCTAGTGCTTATATCAATCATCAAACTCTACGCAATATAGGGAGAGTCTTGCTTATGTGTCCATCATCTTTGCCCATCAAATACTTGGGTTCTTATTTATATCGTGGGATTAATCGGTCTATTTACTGCACTTCGCTCCTTAAATATTTTGATGATAAATTAACTGGATGGGCTCGTCACCTTCTTACTTCAGGGAGTCGATTGGTGTTGCTTAAGTCGGTTCTTCAGGCCATTCCCCTACATATCTTGGCAGCCGCACGATTGCCCAAAAGCATAATCCATTCTATCAACAGAAAAATATCTCATTTCATTTGTGGAAATCGCTATCATTGGGTTTCTTTATCGTCCCTATACTTCCCTGAACATGAAGGAGGTTTTGGAATTAGAAATTTGAGTCATGTTCAGCAGGCATACGATTGCAAGCTTTGGTGGAATTATCATGCAAACACATCTCTTTGGTCTGTATATATGCATCAACGATATGGCATACGATCAGACTATCTCCCTCGACTCTACTACTCTCCGGGATAGAAGAGGATTTGTTCTATACACTCGTTATGCATGGCATTATCCACTGGTACACCAACACTATTATGGCTCTCAAATTCATCGGGTATGTTTTCCATTAGGCACGCATATAATGATATTCAACCCTCTCGCCCATCCCTATTTTCTCATAAGTTTATTTGGTGGCCTACGTTGCCAAAGTCTGCTAGTTTGTTTATGTGGCGTCTTTTCCACCGTGCATTGCCTGTAGAGGATAATTTGGCCCGTTTCACCTCCAGTTGTCCTACAATCTGCCCATTTTGCCACTTGCATTTAGCTACTATCAATCACGTTTTCCTTAACTGCTCTTATGTCAAGGACGTTTGGTTACGATTTCCATGCATATTAGAGGGTCCAATACATAAGACTATTCATCTTCGAGCATATTTGCTCCAATGGTGGCTGACATCTACATCTAGGACTCTAAAGGGACACTTTCGAGTCATTGGTCCCATTATGCTTTTTTGGGCAATTTGGAAGGTCTACATCAATAGAGTTTTTGGGGATGCTGATTTATCTCCTGAGAGTATATATAATCTGGCACGTCAATCTTGTTATGATTGGTCTTCAACATTATCGGGCACATCCTTGGCGGCCACCATTCCATCCCTCATTTCTGTAGGTTTCTCACCACGGCTTCGTCCTAAATTAGTCCGAAAACTAAAATGGGAATTACCACCATCTGGGAAATTAAAGCTTAATGTGGACGCTGCTGCTGGCAAAAAATCATCTTCGGCCAGAGCGATACTACATAATTCAGATGGACAGCTAGTTGCTGCTCTTTCTTTCACTCTTCCTTGTCTTCCGCCGCTAAGAGCAAAACTTCAAAGCAACATTATACATCATAATGTATTTCGGTATGTTATATCGTGACATATTCGTAGAGACAGATTTTTTAAGTGTTACTCAAATAGTCGATGCCCAGTCTTCAAGACTTCCTGAATACTCCCGGCTTCTTATGTTCCTAAACATCACTGGGAGTTGCATCCGTTTCATACCTTGGGAAATCAACATGGTTGCTCATCATCTTGCACAATATGCGCATATTTATCCTGGTACAACAACATTTTCTACAGAATTCCATTTGTGGCTCGAGGATTCTATCATACGGATTACACAACTCATGCATTACGCTCATAGTCTCTTAAGACACCGCATAACATTGCTGCATGTTGCCTGTATTGATTCGATACAGGAAACTTGGGTATGGTTCCTTTCCTTGTTTCTTTCTTTCTCATCTGCATTATACTATCAATATAAGATATATGAGCTCCTCAAAATGCTGCCCGCAGTTTTTAAACTACGGGCAACTATGGTATGTGATTATTCCCTTTGATATTTTATTTTGCTAATGATCTCCATCCTGCACTCTAATGTATGTGATTTTGCACGTTGCCGAGGAACTATGCCGTGGTGGTGGATGATTCCTTTACACTGGAACGTCTACAGTTTACCCATTCTCCCACAAGGGTTGGCCAACTCATGCTTTGTGTTGCCTTGTACTCTCATAATCCAAGGTGATGTAGGTATGTGTCTTGTTCCTAATGCCAGTGGTTTTCAGACTTGTATTCTTTTTACTAATCATGCTGCTTTTTCGAGCTACGGATGATGTCTTCTCGTTTCAATATGGACAAATACCAACAATTACAAGCACATCATTGCAAAATCACACCCTCCGCTTGCACCTCAACATGACTTCACTTATGGTCACACAGAGCGCTATCTTTGTATTTATAGATTTTCCATTCTTCGATGTATCATTTATCGCATTGTACTTTCTAGTTTCTCCAATTGTATAAATATGTACGCTTTTTCCTTCGCCAAATTTTTATCCACAAGGGTGGTTTTTCTTGGCAAGGTCTTAATGCGGCATATCATATATGATTGGATATTGGAAATCATTTCTTCTTTACACTATCGTTTCTCATATGATGAAAATTCCTATGACGTACTATGGTATTCCTCCGCCATAAGTGAGGTGTTTATTTAATAAAAAGTCGCTTTTATAAAAATATATTTTTTATAAAGCCGCATGTATTCTTAAAATGCTGCCTCACATATGGCGCAGGAAACCATAGTACATCAAAAGTGTCATAGGTAAAAAGATAATGAAGCATACTAAGGATGGTCAGCCTCCAATCATATATGATATGCCGCATTAAAACCTTGCCAAGTAAAACCACCCTTGTGGATAAAACCCTGGCGAAGGATAAAACATACATATTTATATAATTGGAGTGTGCTGAAAAATGAACTGCAATGCAATAAAATGTAAATAACGTAGTGTGTGCACCACAGTCAGAAGCAGAAAACTTCGTCTTGGCCAAAGGTTTGCGTGCGTCATTATTAACCATCCGTGTGTGGGAATCAATCTCAGCAGCATTGAGTGTCTTGAAATTGTCCTCAGAAAAGCAGGAAAATGCATGTTACATATCCAACAATTTTCAATGAAAAGCAGAAAAGAATAAGCATCGAAGAAGTATGTACCCATGTTGCCCGTAACCAAGCAGGCACGGGCAACGGTTGCTGTATTATGTCCTTGTAAAGCTCTCCACGACTTGGTCGTTAAGCCATCCAAGTTGTCCATCATCCTCAGCCAGAAAAAACAAAGTTGTAAGACGCTGTAAATGAGATGAATGGAATCCAAATTTGAGAGAAATAAAACATACCCAACCGCCCGCATCCATAAGATACGGGCAGGATAGAAAGCGGAGTGTGAAAGAGCCTCTCTATGATCGAACATAAGGTGTATGAACATTTTGAATAAGCTACCGCGCGCTAATGGTGGGAGATCCGAACAATAAGAAAAGATAGAAGTCCTTTGGTGCATGAGACCATGCTGAGACAAGAAGTGGGCTGTCGAATTAGCTTCCATTGGAATATAGGCTACTCTTGGCTCCCATGAAGTGCAAATACTGCTTGAGCCTAGTATAATCACTTCCCAAACATCCAGAAACATCGGGAGCGCTATTAAGTAGACCAACTAAGGCTAAGAAGTCAGTTTGAATATATAGGTCCTCATATCCGGCCATGATGAAGAAAAGAACCGACCATAGCATTGTCCGCATTTCCGCATGCAGAGGAGATAAAATTGGCTGTGAGAAAGAGATGGCACAAATGAAAAGCCCTTTATCATCGCGTAATATAGCACCTCCCGCAGCACCACGCTTACCTACTGCTGCATCAACATTCAGCTTCAATTTACCCGTTGGGGGCAAATGCCATTTGACAATATGTACACGTCTTGAGCGCACATTAGGTGAGTAATATTGTCAACTAAACATGGAAGAGACGCAACAAACTTCTTTTCAGAAACTGATGCACACCATACGTAGATATCCATGCGGAGTCGCTCCTGGAGTCTAGGGAATGAAAAACCTCCTCACCAAATGTTATCATAGCATATTCCTTCCATATTGCAGTAATTGCACGAATGGGAACCACGGCTGACAAATTGCCGCTCATCGTAGATAGACGGGCCTTACACCACCAACTACGCAGATACTGCTTTAGAGTTGCACATGCAGGATATGGACCGTCAAAAAGATAAGATAAATGAAGCCAAAGGGAGCGTATGACGGGACATATATAAAAGATATGCATCTAAGTCGCCTCAGCATTTCGACAAAATGCACAACACGTTGGGAATGCCACTATCCAGCGAATAACATTATCTGCAAAAGGCAAGACATTGTACCAAAGGCGCCATAAGAATACATGTGCTGCTGGAGGCGCCCCCTTCCACCAAATGTATCGTGCCACCGAAAATTGCGTTCTGTGCGGGCGACAAAGATTGTAGGCACTTTTCAAACTAAATTGTCCATTGGCATCTGGATTCCAATTTAAACCATCCAGAGTTTGCTGCGTATGCACCAAACAAAAATCATTGATGTGACATAACCTCTTCCAGTCCATTGAATCATAAACCAACGCCAGTCGCATGATGGCCATATATATGACACACATAAACAGCCCACGTTGAGAAAGACGTATGATACATCCACCACAATTTGCACTCATAAGCCTTTTGCAACGCACTTAAATTGCGAATGACTAATCCCCCTTCAGTTCTTGGATAACATACAGACTCCCACGAATGCCAGTGGTGCTGTTGATTCCATAAGAAGTCAGACATTTTCCTGTTAAGTTCTGTTATCACACTTTTGGGGAGTCTTTCTGCCGCCATAACATACAACGGTATTGAAGTAAGAACAAACTGTATTAACGCCACTCGGCCAGCCATACTTAAAAGTTTTTGCGACCAACCTGTTAAGCGAGCATCAAAGTGCGCCAGCAAAGAAGTACAGTAGCTAGAGCGATTAAGACCTTTAAATATATAAGAGCCCAGATATTCTATGGGTAGCATTGCATGTCGCATATTTAGTGCTGCGATTGCTCTATGCGAAGATAGACCACCGCCTACCACACATTGACTCTTATGATAATTAATTATCTGTCCCGAGGCACGCTGACATCGCTCAAGAAATTGATTAAATGCTTGCAAATTGCTGAGAGAGCCATTCAGAAAAATCAATAAATCATCCGCAAATCCAAGGTGTGACACTGGCTGTACACGTCCACTAGCAAAACCTTTAAGTTGGCCCAACTGAAACAAAGTTTTGAGGCCTCTAGAAAATCCCTCCGAAGCAAGAATGAAAAGAAGAGGAGACAAGGGATCACCTGTTTAACCCCTTTGGAAGGTCGAAAGAATCCACAAGGCTTTCCATTAATCATCACAGAACAGCAAGTAGCAAGATTATTGATAATGAGACGCACAAAGCGGGATTGAAAGCCAAACCGAAGCAACAAAACTTCCAAATATTGCCATGATACACGATCAAATGCCTTTGCCATATCTAATTTAACAATTACCTGTCCCTCCCGATACTTTCGATCCAATATGTGAACCATCTCCTTTGCCATGAGGATCTGCTCCGTGATACCTCTGCCTGACATAAATCCGGATTGTTCTGGAGAAATCAGCCTAGGCAGAAGCTCATTCAACCGAGTGGATATAACGCGTGTTACCACTTTAGAGATAAAGTTTGTTAAGCGAATTGGCCGATAGTCACCAAATGTCGAAGGATTGGACACCTTTGGTAATAGACATATCAGGGAAGCTGCCATAATCTTGGGCGTTCGAATGCCTAAGAAGAATTCTTGTACTGCCAAAAAAACATCTAAATGAATAACATCCCAGAAATGTCTGTAAAAAGATCTTGGAAAGCCATCTGGCCCCGACGCGCTGGAAGGACTCAACTGCTACACCGCTTGCCGAACTTCCTTTAATAATGGCATTTCTAACAAATGACCGTTATCCGCATCAGTCAATATGTTGGGTATATGTTGTAATAAATAATCATGATCATCCGTGGGTTCTGCAGCAAACATCTTCTCAAAGAATGTGACCGCTTCTTGTTGAATTAATTGAACTGTGTCGCATACTGTACCATCTTGCCTATCGATTGATATAATTGCTTGCTTTAGTCTGCGATGTTTCACTGTTTGGTGGTAAAAATCTGTATTTGCATCTCCTTCTTTAAGCCACTTAATATTCGCTTTTTGTTTCCAAAAAAACATAGCACGCGTGTGTAAAGCTGCCAGCTGCGCTTTGGCCAAGTGATATGCTGTTCGAGTTGACTCAGTAGGCGCAACATCATAATCTTTTTCTACACGTACTGTATTCTTCTCGACCAACTGTAACTCTGTGAAAATATTTCCAAAAATTTGTTTGTTCCATATGCGCAAATCCGCTTTAAGTCGTTTCAGCTTTGCCTAAAACCCATGCATTCCTCCAACTGTAGGATATGATCTCCACTGTGCTGTCACATACTTATCAAAGTCTACATGAGTGTGCCATGCATCCAAATAAGGAAAAGACGTTGGACCTGTAGAGATGTCTGTCTGGCAATGTAATAGCACCGGCGAGTGATCCGATGTAGCTCTATGAAGATGCTTTACAAGAAGGGACGTGTACCTGTCTGAGTACGTAAGAGTACACAAGAAGCGATCAAATCTTTGCCACACCTCACCCAAACCCCTTCCATCTGACCATGTATATGGGACCCATGAAAAGGCATGTCCAAAAAACCACAAGACTCAACAAAACTCTAGAAATCTACTAATGATCTTACCGTCACTTATGGCAGAGGAATACCGTGGTTACATAAAAACCCTATACTAACGGGAGACTCTCCCAAAAGAATAATCTAAATACATAAGTCTATATATAATTGAAGAAGAAAT
This sequence comes from Eustoma russellianum, assembly GCA_036186865.1. NCBI lineage: Eukaryota > Viridiplantae > Streptophyta > Magnoliopsida > Gentianales > Gentianaceae > Eustoma > Eustoma russellianum. The sequence continues at coordinate 11,738,222 of AP025075.1, read as the reverse complement.
GAATACATGATTAGATAGTCCTAATAAAATTCATGTCCTAGCTGAAGCAGACGATCCTGTGACGGGCGACCAGAAGTGACTTGAGATCCGCGACGATAAGCTCCCCATGTAGCCCAATGGTTCAGGAAAACTGTTAAACCAGATAAAAGTATAAAATATAAAGCCAAGATGATAAAGAAGTAATCCACATACCCACGTCACCTTGGTCAAATAGAGACCAAGCCAACCAGCAGATGTAATGTGCCAACCCAAATGGGAGACACCCGATTGACATGCATCTAGATAAATGCAGGTCTGAAACAAGCGAAGGAGAAAATTAGTATCTGTAATAAGCAAGTATAAACAAGAGAAATAGCTAAGGAGAAAATGCATACCCATGTTGCTCGTAGTCAAGTAGGCCACGACAACAAATGCCTGACAAAGCCAACCAATATGGGAGACATCAAAGGATGATAGCAATCACGGAGGTCGAGGTCCATTATGTATATCATGACTAGTCTACCGAAAAGTTGGTAGTGCCACATCTGCTATGATGACACCTCTTAGTGACGATGGTAAAGAAGCGAACGAATCATATGATGTAAAGATCTGAGTGGAGAGTGAAAGCTACGCAAGTGAGCAGGCATATTAGTTTTTCAAGGTGTATATACTATAGATAAGGACCATGAGAGCAGCAGAGTGTGCAGTTTGTCTAAGTCAGTGGCAGGTAAGAAAGTGTGCGAAGTAGTAAGAGAAAGCAATTCAGCACAATCAACCTCCAACATAACATCCCCATAGCATGGAAGATAGCAGATGATGGAAAGTAGTGCAGCTTGAGCTTCAACCCGCACAGGCATATCCAGACGCAGTGGGAAAGAGATTCCGTGCATAAAAGTACCGGTTGAATTGCGAAGGAGAGCTCCTCCAGTGGCATGTGTCTGACCAACTGCTGCATCTGTATTGAGTTTCAGGCGTCCAGTCGCTGGGGTTGTCCAGCGTAATATCCATAGCCGATGAGTCCGTAGCAGAGGAGAAAGGCGGGCTATGACCAGATATGGTATCGTAGCATCTATTCTTGTACCACACATTGTGGATGCCCAAGTATAAAAGTCTAGGCGAATAGAGCGGATAAGCAAGCGAGGAGACCATGATTGATCATCAAATGTAATTGAAGCATACATTTTCCAAATATTCCAAAGCAACACCTCAGGAAAAATTGTTTGCATTGCACCCAAGAAATTTGATGGAGTTGAACACCATATATGCAGCAAATAAGAACGCCACGAACCATATTTAAACGAATGAACATCCAGTTAGGCGATAAATTATGCCCATATCATGTGTACCTTCGGACAGGCAAGAAATAAGTGCAGTGTAGTTGCATTATCCGCGTGACAAAATGGACAGCAGAATGGAATAACAGACATAAAACGGCAGAGATTATCAGGTAAAGGGAGTGCTCGATGATAAAATCACCATAAGAACAACTTGATAGAAGGTTGTTGTGTGCGATGCCAAATGTAATCATATGAAAGTAGAGTCGATCGCGATGGACGTATCACAGAGTAAGCTGCCCATAATGTAAATGACCCAGATGGGGTAGGCCAAATCAGAACAGTGGTAAAAGAAGTGATATCAGAACATAAAGAGTGTATAGCGCATATGCGTTTCCAGCCTGGAGAGTCATATAGTCTCGGTTGGAAATCATTCCAAGAACCATATCTCGGACGCATATATCAGCCCCATAAAGACTCACTACAATGATAAAGGTGCCAAACTTTACAGGAGTATGCGGTCTGAGTGAAAGTCAAGTCACGAATTCCCAAACCTCCTTCCTGCATAGGCAAACAAATATTCATCAAAGAAAGCCAATGGTGTCAGCCTGGACCCCAAAAGAAACGCAAAAAGCGATTCTCTAGAGCTCTGATGACACCCCGCGGAAGACGTGTGCCTGCAATTAGATGAAGCGGCAGGGAAGACAAAACTGATTTAATCAGAACCACTCTTCCTGCCACACCCAAAAGTCTCTGCTGTCAACTCTGTAATCGCCTATCCACGTAGGAGAGAAGGTCCACACAGTGAGAGGTCTGTGTAATACCCTTATGTAAATAAGAGCCTAAGTATTTTATGGGTAAAGACGATTGGCGCATATCCAATAGCCCAAGCAATTCAATCTGACATCTATGAGAGATTGTCGAAGAAAACACCATCATGCTCTTATGATAATTAATGGCTTGTCCAGATGCTTGTTCATATATTGTTAAGAAAATTTTTACATGCCTCAAATTTCTTCTATCTACATCCACAAAAAGAAGAAGATCATCCGTGTACGATAAATGAGAAATTGTGAGTGGAAGTCATCCCAGAGGATAAAGACGAATATAACCACGCTGTATATGTGAATGTAGAGCCCAAGTACAAACTTTTTCCACCACAATAAGGAGCAATGGTGAGAGGGAATCACCCTGCTTTACCCCCTTGTCAGCTGAAAAAAACCACTTGAGACTCCATTGATTAAAATTGAAACATATGTGCTGCTGAGATGATTATGAATTAATTTGATGAAGAAATCCGAAAAACAGAACCTGGCCAAGACCAAATGTAAGAAGCTCCAGTTTACCAGATCAAAAGATTTAGCAAGATCTAATTTAATCAGACAGTTGGCCGAATGAGGAGAGTGATCAAGCCAGTGGATCATTTCATTAGCTAGCAACACGTGTTCTGCAATGCCTTTACCTTTTTGGAAACCTATTTGTTTGGATGAGATAATGAGAGGTAGTTATGAACTTAAGAGAGTAGCTAGAATACATATCTAAATTTTACTCAAGAAAGTACATAAGGCTATCGGCCTGTAATCCGCAAAAGTTGTTTGAGTAGTACCTTTTACGAAGTAAAACTATCATAGTGTGTGCTTCTGCTTTGGGTAAGGGAAAACCCAAGAAAAATTCTTGTACCAATTTATAGACGTCGGAGTGAATAATACCCCAGTACGTATGATAAAAACAACCATTATAACCATCCAGACCAGCTGCACTTTGAGGATCGAGTGCCCAAACTACCTTGTGTACTTCTTCTTCAGTGGGCATAGCCGTTAAGAAGGTATTATCTGCGGCTGTGATAAGATGAAGGATGATGTCGAGTAGGGCAGGACTATTTTGTGTAGATTGATCAGTAAACATACCAGCATAAAAGTCAACTCCAGCCTGCTGAATAGCCTACTGAGTGTCACATATAGTACCATTAGGCCGAGTGATTTGATGTATATACTGTCGCTGATGTCGATCTCAAACAATAGAATGATAATGCGTAGTATTAGCTTCACCCTCTTTCAGCCATTTTTTACGAGCCTTTTGTTGCTAATAGGCCGATTCTTGAGCACAGGCAAAGACAAAAATCTGCCTGCGCAACATGATATGCTTGCCTATTTTCCTCAGTAGGTGAAGTATCATAGCCCAACTTAGTACGCTGCACTAATGACTCTGTATATTCCACTTTTTTTTAAAGATATTTCCAAATACTTCCTTATTCCAAACAGATAAGTCACGATTGAGTAAGCGCAATTTATGACAAAAGCCGCGCATACCACCTGTGGTAGGATACAACTCCCGTTTCTATTGAATAAAAGAGAAAACCCTGAATGGGAGGTCCATACCGAGAGAAAACGGAACTGTCTGGGAGAAGCAGTCAAAGAGGAAATACAGTTTAATAATAAAGGACAATGATCTGAAGTAACCCGACTTAAATGGTTGAGTTTTACACGAGGAAACAACTCGTAGAACGCCTCATTGGAAAAGACCCAATCTAACTGGCGACGTACCTGACCTAGACCACGGCCTCCATGCCATGTAAATTGTTTTCCCAAATGTGGAATAAGATGCCATGATAAAGAATCAACAGGGGCATTAAAGTCAGCTAAAGATGATAGAGAAGGTCGGCCCAGTTCCTGATGGTCCTCCAATGTAAGAAAAGTGTTAAAATCATCTGATATCAGCCAAGAAGCCAACATATCAGTCCCAAAAGATGTAAGATCTGCCCAAAGATTATGGCGGTCCATTACTGTGACGGCCATAAACACAAGAATGCCAATAGCTGACATTAGATGCAGATACACACAAACGAAAATGAGAGACCTGCTCCTTATCCGAACTTCCTGCAAATCTAAACCATCACTACGCCAAAAACACCATACACGATCACCATATACGTATAGAGAAGATGTAAAACCAAGTTGAGTTTGAGCCTGTTGTAACCGAGAGACAAGTTGCTGGGGTTCGATAACAACAAGGAAAACCACTGAATATTGATGCAATAACAAACATAATCGAGATAAAAAGGTTTGTAAACCTCTAATATTCCAAGTAAGTAGATGCATTTAGAGGTGTTAGAAGATGAGTGTGAAGCCCGAGCAGAACTTCATTTGACAACTTGACGCGGGGGCGTGACACCTGTGATGCTGGTCGACGGTGTCGTTTCTTTATATGCACCACAAAACCTTGATCATCAGTAATAGTTGGTGGCTGGAGCAGCTGTTGAAGCAAGAGTTCAACTGGACGAGGTTGAGACAAAGTGCGCTATACGACGAGCAATATTATCAGAGGCAGGCTGACAGGTGGAACGAAGGTCAGAAATATCAGGAGAGTCTCGATGTGTATGTGAAGGAAGATAAACTTCTGTATCAGAATGGCCATGAGTGAGATCTTCAGAATTTGAAGACGGTAGCTGTATGTCATCGTAGCATGGCCCAATATATCTAAGTTTTGTGAATAAGTTGGAGGTGGAATTTCCACTGGGTTGTGGAAAAGAAATGTAAGAATCAACAATAGTAGGCTGCTGTGAGACTGCGTCTATGTGGGCTGGCGGACTATCTGGAGGTTCTGTATCATGCAGCTAAGATTGTAAATTAGTAGGCTGTGCCTTTGAAGGATTTTCCTTCCAAACCTTGGAGATAGAAACATGCGGCTGATCATCTTTAGCTAAAGACGGGTAGTTGCCTTTTTGATGTCCCAAAACACAACATGTAAAAAAAGTAATAGAACATCTTCATATATCACTTGCTGAAAAAATTCATGATTCCGACTTTGAATATGCAACTTAGCAGGCAGTTCTTTGGATACATCAATCTCAAGACAAACTCATGCGACTGAAGGACGCATCATCTTTTGTGTTGCAGTATCCAAGTGAATAGGCATGCCAATCATAGAAGCAATGGCAAATAATGATGATTGATGATGCAAATAAACGGGAAGAGCAGGCAATGAAATCCAAACAGGAACAATAGGCGTGCCATACCTTGGGTCAAAATCGTAAGTATACTTTGTGACACGCATTGGATATCCAAGAATGATCCAAGAACGACGATAGAAGCAACGACTATAATCTCTTTCCTGATCAAATCGAATTATAATGTGAGTTTTATCAAGAAGTCTGATATTTACCGCACCTGTGAAGCCTATTTGATCGAATGCTTTCTTCAAAGCAGCCATTGATGGCTGGCCATGCCAAAATGATCCGACTAGAGTGTGTTGGAATGGAGCAATCAAGGAGTCGACCTCTTCATCGGAGAATTGAATGGAAGGACAGCCCTTGAACCTAGAATGTTGTTTCAAGTGAATCATGGGAGGAGAATTGCCACGGAGTACGTCTGCGAAGGACAGTGAATGCATAATGGGAAACCGAGGGTTCGTGCGGAATCGCCGGAGCAGGCAGCCAGCGATCACGCACAATATTTTATTATTATATATATATATATATATATATATTATATAAGGAGGGGCAGTACCATCTGAAGATTTTATTAATAATATGCCCACACTTGTGGCGGAGGAATACCCGCGGTTACATATGAAGCAGGAGACTCTCCCACTAGATCATGCATAAAATGAAGACAAAGAAACCTGCAAAAACATGAAATGCCACATGAAAAAGGGAAAAATGTGAAAAGAAACAGACTATACATCAATCTATGAATGTAATGAATTGTGAATAAGTAAGCGCATGGTGCCATGTTTGCGCAGAAATGAAATGGTCTCCCTCAAAACCACGTCTGCATCAGTTAATTCATGACCATCGGTTAAACATACTTGTTATCATAGAACCTAAACATGCATCAATAACTATTTCTCGTTATGCTTTGGATTTCGGCTTTTCCAATTCATATGCATCGCATTCTGAGCGTATTTGGTTTTTCTGGCGTGACTCTCATTTTGAGCTGGTAACAGTGCAGGATGAAGAACAGGTGGTACATTTTACATTGTTATATAGGCCTCTTTAGTATACTTTTGTTTTGTCGGCAGTATATGGCAATCATACTCCATCACTACGTCGTTCTTTGTGGGCTTCACTATGCACTTTCTCTGACAATACAACACTTCCTTGGGTGCTGGGTGGAGATTTTAATACATTCCGCTCTCTATCAGATCATGAAGGATGTTCGCAGCCGTCACTATCTGTTTTACAAGATTTCAATGATTGCATAGAGTCATGTGGTTTGATATCGCCACCATTTCAGGGTTCCAGATTCACCTGGTCAGATGGTCGAGGCCTCGGTAGAGTTCGTCGGCGTCTAGATTGGTTGTTTCTCAATACGGAATTTCATGATAAATTTGAAGACCTGCAACTTACGCATCTTCCCCGAATTGCTTCAGATCATACCCCGCTATTTCTTAAATGCCGAATAAATGTGACTTCGCTGTGTCGATCGTTCCGATTTTTAGACTCTTGGCTCCTACATCCGGACTTTTATAATTACATGCGTGCTGCATGGACTTCATATCCTACAACGGGTGGTATGCATGGCTTCTACACAAAGTTATTCAAGTTTAAAAAGGATGTGCAACAGTGGAACAAAGAAATATTCGGTAATATTTTCTCTAGGGTTCAACAGGCTGAAATTCTGCTTACGCGTGTTGAACAGCGCTGGGATATGCAGCCCACAGAGGCAAATCGGACGGAGTATAATCGAGCTAAGGCAGAATATCTTCAAGCTTCTTCTTATGAGCTGCACTTTTGATAACAAAAGGCGAGGGTTAAATGGCTAAAGGAGGGAGATGCAAATACTCACTATTATCATACTATTGTTAAATGACGCCGACTACACCTTCGGATCCAACAAATACAAACAACCGATGGCCTAGTTTGTACTACCCCAGATGATATCATTGCTGAAGCCGTGTCCTTTTATACAGCCTTATTTGCACATGAACCTACAGCTAACTGTGATCAAATTCTTCAACATATTCCAGCGCTAGTTTCCGCAGAGGATAATGCCTCTCTGACGCAGGTTCCATTGCCGGATGAGATAAAATCTGCGGTTTGGCATTTGGACCCTCATAGTGCAGCGGGGCCTGATGGTTTTGATGGTAACTTCTATAGATGTTGCTGGTCCATCATTCATACAGATGTTGTTCTAGCAGTAAAAGAATTTTTTCTGGGCGTTCCTCAGCCTAAAGTTATGGCAAGCGCATTGTTCACTTTGATTCCAAAAAAATCCTCTCCTGATACTTTCGGTGATTATCGTCCTATATGCCTCACTAATTTTATCAGTAAAGTCTGTACCACAATTGTTGCTAGCCGTTTGTGTAAATTATTGCCAAGACTAATCTCTCCAGAGCAGACGGGATTCCTGCCAGGTACGGACATTTCAACTCAAGTTTTATTGGCTCGTGAGATGATCCATATGCTTGATAGAGGTGGCTCACAGTTATGTCTCAAGTTGGATATGATGAAGGCATTTGACAGAGTTAGCTAGGAATATTTGGAACTTTTACTCCAAGCCTTCGGATTCTTGGGATTTTTCACTCGTATAATTCTGAACCATTTGAGGGCCACGACATTAGCGGTGTTAGTCAATGGCCAGCCCTCTTCCTATTTTCGGCCATATCGGGGCGTTAAACAGGGTGATCCTTTATCCCCTTTATTATTTATTTTAGCAGCAGAAGGTTTTAGCAGGGGCTTGAAAGCATTGACAGCAACTGGAGTCTTGCAACCTTTCTGCCTGGGCCGTATCCCCTTTACCATTACACACTTAGCCTATGCAGATGATTTACTGATATTTCTCCGAGGTACACAGAGGAATCTACAACGCTTCCATACATTTCTTACACAATATGAAACTGCTTCAGGTCAAAAAGTGAATTTCCAAAAAAGCAGTATTATTCCTTCCGCCAGGGTAACTCCACAGCAACGTCAGACCTTTATGAACATTCTGGGCATGCGTCTTTCTAGTCTTCCATTTCGTTATCTCGGTTCTTATTTGCACAAGGGTATTCCTCGTTCCCATCACTGTGTTACGCTACTGCAGCATATTGATGATAGACTTCAAGGGTGGCACTCCAAATTACTATCTACTGCAGGTCGACTAGTCTTGCTACAATCAGTAATCGATGCGTTACCCATTCATGTTATCGCGGGGGGAGGTATACCAAAATCGGTAATTAAGATCATTCATCGCAAGATGGCGGCATTTTATTGGGGACGTCGACATCATTGGGTCTCCTGGACTAAGATTACTAAGCCGCAGTCTGAGGGAGGTTTAGGCCTTCGAGATTTGAATGTCTTACAAAAGGCTTTTTATTGTCGCCTTTGGTGGTCGTATCATCAGAACTCAACACTGTGGGGCAAATACATGCATGCAAAATATGGACAGCGTCATGATTATCTTCCTCGGTTACCAGACTCCCCTATTTGGAAAATTATATGCCGGATTCATTCTTTCTGCTTAATGCACACTGATAGACAGGGTGACCAACTTTCATGGTTGCCAACTCAACTGGGGGAATTCTCGCTAAAAAGTGCCTATGAGATCTGCCGAACCTCTTCTCCAAAACTGCTTTCTACCTCATTTATTTGGTCGAAGCATCACTCTCCGTCTATAAGATTGTTCTTATGGCGTCTTTTCAATTCCGCATTACCTTTTGAGGATTACATTGGACAGTATATAACGGCTCATCCGACACAATGTCCGTTCTGCAAGAGGGAGTCGGCCAGGGTGGATCATGTTTTCTTATATTGTTCTTATGTTCGTCCTATATGGCGCTATTTTGCTAGTGAGCTGCATTGTCCTCTTCCATCATCAATACATCTCCGTCAGTATCTTCTTTCATGGTGGTACCGATCATCCATTTCCTCTCTTATTGGAGTTTATAAAATCGTGATCCCTGCAATTATTGTCCACAATATCTGGTGTGCTTATACTTCCATGGTCTATGGCGACAAAACACATATCACGGCATCTTCCCTTCGGTCCTCCATACATTATGATGTTACTTTATGGCACAAAAAGATCGCAGGCTCTAAACTATCTACTACCTCACAGCAGATTTTCAGTTGGCTGCCAGCAGTTCGACCACCTCGTCCATTGATTGTCCGCTGGGTCACGCCACCTTCTGGACGATTGAAATTAAATGTCGATGCTGCTGTGGGTCGACATTTCGCATCAGGAGGCGCAATACTGCGCGATCATCGGGGCTCATGCCTTGGTGCAATTTCCTTTCGCCTTCCCTTAAGTTCACCCATACATGCAGAGATTCAAGCGGCAATTTTTGGGCTCCTTTATTTCTTTCCCTTTTATCAATCCATCATCCTAGAGTCGGATTGTGCCCAATTGATTGATCGGTTGACACGGCAGAACATTGTCCATGGCAACTCTCATCTTCAAAGGCTTCACTCGCTAGTTCATTTTCATCGTCTTCCTTACAATCACATTTATCGCGAGGCAAACATGGCGGCACACTATTTAGCACAGCATGCAATGTTACACCCACGCACGGAACATTTTACATCGACCACTCTGCCCTCATTGGTCCGTGCGGCAGTCACATTGGATCTTACTTCCGTTCATTTGCGGGTGCCTTGACAACAGTCTTCCATATGGATTGGCGAGGTTTCACATCTACTGCCTGCAACCTTAGGGATGCAGGCAGGCACGGTATGGTTGAACATCCACTAATCTACGATTTATACATTTTATTTCAAATACATAACATGCCTCTTTTTTTCATTGGAGCGATTTGGTTATCACATCAACTATCTATTTACTCATTGGTGATTGGAAAACTATGTCGCTGGATCCTACACTATACATGGTTTACTCGCATGGTGGATCCATTCAGATTTCATGTGGCAGGACTTTTTCCATTGTCGCCTTGGCCCCTTGGTCAAGGTGACTTGGGTATGCATTTTCCCACTCTGTTTGTGCTTATTATTCTCAAACTAATGCTCTATTGATGTGCTATTCCCATTTGTGCGAGATTCTTTTACACATCACGGTGGTGAGCCTTATTCCTGAAGTGGGGCACTTTCTTCCTGCATTTTCGGTTCTCACAACTTGGACGGACATGGCGCATCATTACACTTGGTCGCCTTGGCACCTAAACTGCCAAGGCGGCTCCAGTATGTGCTTGGTTTTTCTACCTCTGATTGCTCAGTTACGCGCTCACATTGACCTCCTTTCTCTCTGGACATCTTCTGAGGTTTGGGTTTTCAAGAAAATGGCAAGACAAAGTTGCGGCGATTGCAACAGCTTCAACATTCTACTGTTCACACAAAAGTATACGGCATTCATGGATTTGTACACCATTTTATGTTCTTATCATATCAAGGACAGTCGTATAAATATGTACGCTTTTTCCTTCTCCAAGGTTTTATCCACAAGGGTGGTTTTTCTTGGCAAGGTTTTAATGCGGCATATCATATACGACTGGAGATATGACATCCTTGTTTCGTTATTTCATTTATTCGAATACTTTGACAATGTAATATGGTTTTTCCTCCACCACAAGTGAGGCTTTTAATTAATAAATAACTTCTTTTCAAATATATATATATATATATATATATATATATATATATATATATATATATATATATATATATATATATATATATATATATATATGAAGAGTTGCCTCCATTTTGTACAGATTGCCGCCGCCTAGGTCATAAGGTTGGGGCCTGTGACGATCTCCAGCCAACTGCACCACAAAAGCCGCCAAAACCTACAACTAGATGGACTCCTAAGAAGTTTGCCCAGCCGACACTTAATCCTGAAACCCCTATAACACTTCTCACAAAAGATCCCCTCTCACATGCAGCACATGCAAAATCTCAGATTCCTGCAGGAGATCCACTGCCGCCAGAAACTTCGAATATTGATATCACTTCTAAACAGCATATAGCTCTCCTTCATGCAGACACAGAAGAACTGTTGTTGCAAAACAAAAATACTGATGATCTTTATACAGGCCAATGCTCTAACTCAGATGTGGATCCTCACCTGGATCAGCAGCATTTACTTGATTCTAATTTTTGCTCGGAATTTTATCAACAGATGCGGCAAGCCTCGGATTCAATTGGTAAGTGCCTTCTTCATCGTCCTGAACTGTCTACTGATGATGTCATACTATAAGAATGTTTCGCAAATGTGTCTTCCGAAGGAGATGGTTTTATCCCAGTGGCCCCTCGTCGTCGTCGCCGGACAAGAAAAGAACTACCTCCTCATCCTCCTTTTAGTTTTCTGATACGAAGTGCAACGCGTAGTGGTGCTGTCCTCGATCTTTCTCGATGAATGTTCTAATTTTGAATGTAGGAGGACTTCGCACCTCCGTTGATCGTTTATTACATTTGTTGCAAGACAATCGTGTTGAGTTGTTAGTTGTTATAGAACCAAAGCAGTGACCCTCGAATATTATGTACTATCGATTAAAGTTGGGATATAATCATGCACTTCACACTTGCGACGACAATATATGGGTTTTCTGGAATCCATCTACTTTTGATTTTCTGCATATTGACCATGGGTCTCAGACATCTTTGCTGCAATATAAATGGCAGTAGGCACAACAGCAATTCGGATTGTCTGTCGTGTATGCCAGGCATGCCATTGCAGAACGTAAATTACTTTGGGATTCTTTGATGCGTCAATTTCAGACAGTGGCAGTCCCATGGGTTGGAGAAGTCTATAACACCTTTTTAACGCTGGAGGAGCACAGAGGTCGTTCCACTCCAATGCTTCTTTTGTTAGAGGATTTTAATGCATGTGTCCACCGTCAGTTGCAGGCTATTCCTACGATGGGATCTTTATTTACTTGGGCTCGAGGGCATGGCCAAGGTCGGGTACTACGCCGCCTGGATCGAATGTTATGTAGTTCCTCCTTTGCTGATTTATTTGCTGACATGGTTGTTCATCATTTGCCGCGTGCCACTTCCGATCATTCTCCATTATTACTAAAGTGTTCTTCATCGCGGACAACACCACCATTCAGATATCTGAATGCATGGTCCTTACGTGAGGATTTCTATTCATTTGTGGCATCTCAATTGCAGCAGTATCCTATGACTTGAGGAATGTGTGGATTATACAATAAACTTGGTATGCTTAAATGTGACCTTCGTCGCTGGAACCGATTTGTTTTTGGAAACATATTTAGTCAAGCTAAAGAGGCAGAGAGCACTTGTTTTTGAATGGAAAAAGTCTATGATGATGATCCCACCCCTGCAAATGAGACATCATTTTCACTTGCGCAGGCTCTTCTGGTTCGAACGCAGAAAGCACAAGCGTCTCAAAAAGCACGAGTACATTGGATGGCAGAAGGTGAGGTTAATACATCCTATTTCCATGCCTTAGTCAAGGAATGCCAACGACGGCAGAGGATTCGTCAAATCCAAACCTCGGCTGGGGAAATGCTGCATGACAATGACGCGCTAGGACATGCTGCTGTAGAATATTTTCCATAGCTATTCTCTGATGAGCCGGTGGCAGAGGTTAATTCTTTTCTATACAACATTCCAACCTTGATTACAGTGGATGATAATGCAAGATTGATAGCCATTCCAGACATGGCTGAAGTTAAAGATGCTGTATGGAATCTAAGCCCAAACAGCGCTGCTGGACCTGACGGTTTTAATGGTCACTTCTTTTGCACATGTTGGGACATCACTCGATTAGATGTGCTATCCGATGTTCAAGAATTCTTTCTCAGAGTAACATCGCCAAAGGTTATGATTTCTTCTCTAATTACATTGATCCCTAAGAAGGAACACCCCACCTCGTACGCTGATTTTAGGCCAATATGTTTATCTAATTTCATAAGTAATGTCACGACTAGGGTTATTGGCTCACGGCTGTCGCCTCTCCTTCCAAAAATCATTTCAAAGGAGCTGATAGCCTTTCTGCAGGGCCATGACATTAGTAAACATGTTTTTTTGGCAAATGAGATGGTTCATATCATTGGCAGAAGAACTAGAGGGGCTAATGTGATGATAAAGTTGGATATGACTAAAGCTTTTGACTGAGTTAACTAAACTTATCTTGAGTATATCTTGCAAAAGTTCGGCTTTGATGAGCGGTTGATTCGTATAATTATGAATAATATGCGATACTCAAAGCTTTCAGTAGAAATCAATGGCGCAACGTATGGTTATTTTTCACCAACAAAGGGTGTGAAGCAAGGAGATCCCATTTCTCCTTTATTGTTTATTATTGGCTCTGAAGGATTCCATTGAGGACCCAAGCATCTATTCAATAGTGGGGGCAATTCATGGATTTTCATCAGGAAGAGTTCGGTCGGTGTCTCACTTGGCTTACGCGGATGATATTCTTATCTTCCTAAATTGCTTGACATGAAATCTTAAAGCTTTTCAGAGCTTTCTAGTTGCTTATCAGCAAGCGTCCAGACAATTGGTGAATTATAGCAAAAGCCAGTTTGTTGCTAGTTCCTATGCTGCGGCTCCATCATTGCGCACTATTAGAACGGTTCTTCTTATGCAGCCATATAAGCTTCCCATTAAATATTTGGGCTCTTATCTCTATCGCGGAATTAATTGCTCACGTTATTGCACTTCACTTTTGCAACATTTTGATGCAAAGTTGATGGGTTGGGCGCGACACCTATTAACTCCAGGAGGTCGAATTGTTTTAGTCCGCTTGGTTCTCTCGGCCCTACCTTTGCATTTGTTAGCATCGGCCAGATTGCCCAAGAGTGTCATGCATGCTATTAGCAGGAAAATAGCCCAATTTATTTGGGGCTATCATTATCATTGGACGTCATTCTCTTCGCTTTGTTTACCTGAAGGAGAAGCCGGTGTTGGTATTAGAAGTATGCCATGGATACAGCAGGCATATGATTACAAGCTATGGTTGATTTATCGAACGAAAAATACGCCTTGGACAACATACATGCGACATCGTTATGGACTTCGCTCGAATTATATTCCTCGGATCTATGACTCACCAGGCTGGAATCGAATTTGCTCCATTCATAAGGTTTGTTCTCAACTTACTACTAGTGACTCTATGCCTCAATGGCATTCGTCCCCATCGGGTATGTTTACCAACCGAAATGCATATGACGACATACATGTGGTTCATGTGCAATTATATTCACACAAATATATTTGGTGGACAAGATTACCACTGTTTGTGAGTTTTTTCTGTGTCGTTTATTTCATCAAGCATTGCCTTTGGAGGAAACTTAATCCGATTTACACAAATTCGCCCAACACTTTGCCTTTTTGTCGGACGCACTCTGCCAATATGGATCACATCTTTCTTCAGTGCTTATATGTCAAAGCTGTTTGGACACGTTTCGCATGGATCTTGAATGACCCACCGTGTAATGAAACAACAATTCTGTCCCATTTGCTCAAGTGGTGGCTCTCCTCTACATCTCGAACAATATCAGGACATTTTTGAGTCATTGGCCCGGTCATGCTTTGCTGGGCTGTTTGGAAGGTCTATACAAATAGGATATATGGTGCAGCCGATCTTCTTCCTTCTAATATTTTTTCCATGGCTCGTCAATTGTGTTATGATTGATCTTCCACATTACATGGAACCAAATTAGCGGCCCACGTTCCATCGCTTATTTCTATAGGCTTTACTCCTCATCTATGTCTCAGGCATGCGCGTATCATGAAATGGATGTTGCCACCATCAGGAAAGTTAAAGTTAAATGTTGATGCCTCCGCTGGGGCTACAATGGCGTCGCCTGGGGCAATTCTGTGGGATTCTGATGGTCACATGATCACGACTATTTCATTTGCCTTACCTATTCTATCGCCTTTACGTGCAGAAGTTCAAGCTTTACTGTACAGTCTTCTTTTCTTCGGACGGCTACATCGCAATCTTCTGTCTGAGACAGATTGCAAACTAGTGGTGCAGGCCTCAGATCTTTCTTCCCTACATGAATATACACGCCTGCAGTCACTTCTTCACCTTACTGGGAGTTGCCTCCATTACATTCCCCGAGAAATAAATATGGTAGCACATCATTTGGCACAACATGGGCGCATGTTTCCGGCTACAATCTTATACACTTCAGCTGGTTCCCTTCCTTCGGTGGCTCGTGGATTCTATTATACTGACACCTCTATCGATGCTCTCAGACTTTAGCACACGGCTGAGCTTTTTATATATGGAACATGGGTATGGCTTCTTTGATGTTGCATTCTACATTTAACTTTTATATCTCCCTTTTGGGTTGGTGATGCTAGATATCTGTTGCCCGCAGTCTTAAGACTACAGCAACTTGGGTATGCAAATACGTTTGGTTAATCCTTGTATCTTCATTAGTTTTTATTATGGCCATTGTGTTTCTATTTATATTTTCTTGTCGAGGAAATTACATACGGACGCCTGAACTGGAGATATCAGCTTCTCATTGGCTTGCTGTTTTCAAAACTCTGTTGCTTTGGCTCGCTATGGCCAAAGCAACCTTAGTACGCCTGCCCTGCCCCAGTCACGCATTTATGCCTAAATGGATCAACTTACTGGCTGCTCTAATGTTTTTCCCCTGCTTGCGAGACACTTGGGATAGCATTCCATGGATGGATTGCCACGGCTCCTGAGTTGTTGCCCAACCGCAATCATTTTGTTCATTCAACACGCAAGAGCTGCATTCATTTTGTTAATATTGCACGTTTACATGTTTTACTTTGCCATATTTTACTGCTTTTAGAATTTATCGTTCTTTTTGGGTCTTAGTTTTACTTCACTGTCTAGTTTGGGAGAGTCTCCCATCATAGATTGGAACATCATATAACCATGATATTCCTCTGCCACAAGTGAGAGCTCAATAATTAATAAAATACTTGGACGTTACTGCCCATCTTTCACCTAAATATATATTTTTTTATATTTTTTTTGAAAAGAAAATTTTATTAGCATGAGCCCTCACTTTTGGCGGAGGAAAACCTTATTACAAAAAATGGAAGATGGCAAGGTTAGGAGTATGCGATTATCACCATCCATGTTATATATGATATGCCGCATTAAAACCTTGCCAAGTAAAACCACCCTTGTGTATAAAACCTTGGCTAAGGAAAAAGCGTACATATTTATATAAACGGAGTGTTGATATACTCTATCGAATAAGTGAAAAGAAAAATAATCCTGGATATTACACGAATGCACTAAAATCAAGATCTTGCCGAGCATCTTTGTCCGAAGTTGGTCCTTTGTCAGTGTGGCTCTCATGTGAGCGGGCGAGAGAACGGGGCCGAACCGGGTCCGCAACCATGCATAAGAGAAACGATTGGCTGAGTAAAGCAGAATTATTTGATGGAATGCAATCCGGGAAACGAAGCGGATAAAGATCATACCATGCCTGCCTGCACAATCTAATGTGCCGGCAGAGATTTCAAGACACGCCAAACCATGTGGTAGACTTGCATCAGGAATTAGCTGCTTTGGTGAATATTCCATGACATTTGATGTGAAGAATATTGCGCAAACAATGCTCGTTGCGGAATGGAATCGCCGAAGCCAGAGGAACCCATCATTGTGTTGGTATAAAACATATACAAAGAGAGCAGAAAAATGTGAGAGGGCCGAGTAATATATACGGAAATCCAGCAGTGTGAGAGAATGTAAACCATACCGAGTCTGCCTGCACCCAATAGAGTACAGGCAGAGAGGACGCAAAACCGCCAATCCTGATGGAAGACTTGTGTAGTGTGACCGTGGTTGCAGCAATCCAGGTGTGTAGTGTAATTGATCCGCCAGTCAAATATTGAGAAAGAAAAGAAAGCAGTATAACTGATGAGAAGGTATAAGATGTAGCAGTAGAGCAGAGGAATATAAGTCATACCACGCCTGCCCGTATCCATAATGGTACGGGCAAAACAATCCGAGGTGCGCCAATCCATTAGGAAGACATGATTATCAGCCTGTGCGCAGGTTAGCCGAAGTGAGGTCTAGAAGTAGTGAGGCTCGTACCAAGGCTGGGAGATTATGACTATTGAAATATCATGTCTCAGGGCAGAGCATTGCATGTTGAGCTAAGTAGTGAGCTGCCATATTGGTCTCTCGATACGTATGTGCTATTTCCAGTCTATGTGACTGCAGTAGCGAATGTAAGAGGTGCAGATGATAATTGCCAAAAATCCACTGCGGTTGATGTAGTCTCGACACCAGATGTGCACAATCAGATTCTATCATAATCAATCGGAAGAAAGGAAGAAAATATAATAGGCCAAATAAAGTAGCCTGAATTTCCACCATCAATGGTGTGAACGGAGGCAGCCGGAAGGAGATGGCCCGCACACAAGCACCAGTATGATTGCACAAGATTGCCCCCCCCGCAGCATATTGACAACCAACTGCTGCATCAACATTCAACTTCAGTCTACCTGATGGTGGACATTTCCATCTAACAATTCTGTGGCGCGGAGGATGAAGTCGTGGGATCCAGGAAAGGGAAAGACTTGGTCCTGCAGAGAGTTTGGAACCCTGTATTTTCTGAATCCACATATTAATGTCAAAGTGTATGGAATTCCTCAGCATTGCGGCCGAAAATGATGTCGAATCCCCATAGGTGAGCTGACCATAGTGCCTCCAGATGTTAGAAACTGTTATAGCTGGTACAACAATTTTTAAAACCCCAGATAATGTTGAAGATGTGGAGCGATACCACCAAGATAACATATATTGTCGCAGACTGAACGATGCCGGGAGCAACCCCTGAAGTTCCGAAGCAAAAAAGGCCCAAACATGACAGATGCGATCACATCGGAGGAAGACATGATCAACTGAGGCTGAATGCTGCTTGCAAAACAGACACTGCGTAGGGCGTGCCACGGAGTATCGGCCAATGTAGTCCTCAAATGGCATAGCAGAATTGAATATGCGCCACAGCAAAATTTTCGTGGATGGAGAGTGCTGCTTGAACCAAATAAATTTTGCTGACAGCTGTGTGGATGTGGATGTCCTACAAATATCATATGCCGATTTGAGAGTGAATTCCCCAGTAGAAGTCGGTGTCCACGAAAGAAAAGAATCCGAGCCGATCGTATGGAATGTGCACGTGGGATGCATGCGACAGATTAACTTCCATATCGCAGAGTCTGGTAGTCGCGGCCTATAATCTCCTCTTCTGCCATACTTCATATGCATATATTGAATCCACAAAGTGTCATTTTTTTGGTATGTCCACCAAATTCTGCAACGATATGCTTGTTGTAACTGATTAAGATCACGAAGCCCTAATCCACCTTCTTCAATAGGAAATGTAATTCTTGACCATGATACCCAATGATGCCGGTTTCCCTAAAAGAAAGAAGCCACTTGTAGGACCTCAGGCGCTACCATCTCTCCCAAAACCAATTGGTGACAGGAGATGCGCATACCCTATCCTTATAGTGCATTCAGCACACAAGCGCCCACGGCATTCGACTGTGACTTGGCCCACATGGCCTACGCCCACCTTCCTACGCCACAGGACAATTGCTGCACCTAACAATCTTTCTGTTGATTATTCGGATGACTGATTTTGGTAAGTCACCTGCTGCTAAAATATGTAGCGGAAGTGCTGCAATCACTGAACGTAGCAGAACTAAACGCCCTGCTTGTGAGAGGAGTCGGGCATGCCAACCTTGCAGGCGGTCCTCCATGTGTTTCAATAGCGAGGAGCAATACACTGATCTATTAATACCTTTGTGAAGATATGAACCCAGATATCGAAAAGGAAGAGAAGCAAGCCGCATACCAAGAATGTCCTTGAATGTGCGTCGCTGATGTGGGGCGATATTTGCCGAAGGGATGAAACTACTTTTGTGATAATTTACCTTTTGTCCCGATGCTGCTTCATACTGAGTTAAGAATGCACGAAAACGACGAAGGTTACGTTGTGTTGCTCGAAGAAAAATAAGCAGATCATTAGCATAGGCCAAGTGGGTGATGGCCAAGGGAATACGTCCTAGCCGAAAAGATTGGATGTGGCCTGCCACAGCAAGTGACTTTAAGCCTATGCTAAAACCCTCTGATGACAAAATAAACAGAAACGGGGACAGCGGATCACCCTACTTTACGCCCCTAAATGGTCGAAACGATGATGACAGTTGTCCATTTATTAAAACTGACAATTTCGTGGCACTGAGATGGTTAATAACCACGCGAATGAAAAAAATCCGAAAACCCAAATTTGCGCAATAATATCTCAAGGTACTCCTAGCTTACCCGGTCAAACGCCTTCATCATATCTAATTTCAAGCATAGCTGAGATCCCCCTTTATCCAGCATATGTATCATTTCCTGCGCCAATAATACTTGTGCCGAGAGATCATGCCGGGTAAGAATCCTGTTTGCTCCGGTGAGATTAACCTTGGCAATAGTGTCCCCAGTCGTGTTGCGATAATACAAGTACAGACTTTACTCAAGAAATTCGTAAGACAGATGGGACGAAAGTCGCTAAATGTTTGTGGTGATTGTATTTTCGGAATCAAAGTAAGTAAAGCACTAGCCATAACTGCTGGTTGCAGAACTCCAAGAAAGAACTCCTGCACCACTTTAAGTACATCAGAATGTATTATGGTCCATCATGATCGATAAAAATTGCCATGAAATCCATCCGACCCTGCTGCGCTTTGAGGATCTAAACTCCACACTGCTGTCTTTACCTCCGACTCCAATGGAAGCTGTGTTAGCATGAGATTGTCGTGCTCAGATATTATACATGGAATGTGTGAAAGGATCTCTGAGTGGTTTTGTGTTTCGTCCCGAGCAAATAATTCAGTATAGAACTATATTGCAGCAGCCATGATATCATCCGTGCTAGTTAGCAGGATGCCCGTGGAGTTTCGTATTTGCTGTATTTGAAGGTGTGTGCATTTACCTTTGACAAGTGAATGAAAATATCGTGTATTAGCATCACCTTCTTTGAGCCATTTAACTCTTGCCTTTTGCTTCCAGAAATGCAATTCATAATTCGATGCAAGAAAATAATCCGCCTTGGCCTTATAATAGGCGTGTCGCGTATTTTCCGTGGGTGTTTCATCCCATCTCTGTTCTGCGTTAGTCAGCAAGTCTTCTGCATGCTTCAGATTACTGAAAATGTTTCCAAAAACATCTTTATTCCACCTTTGTATATCTTTTTTTAAGGCAAATAACTTCTTATAGGATCCATGCATGCCACCCGTTGTTGGATATGATTGCCAAGCATTGTGCACATAGGGTTGAAAATCCGAATGATGGAGCAAGGCATCTAAAAAGCGAAAGGAGCGACGGGATGGTGGAGAACCCTTTTTGCATAACAATAGTAGTGGAGTGTGATCAGATGTCGCGCGAGGTAAATGAGTTAACTGCAAATTCTCAAACCTATCTTGAAACGTAGAGTTGACAAAAATCCAGTCCAAGCGTCTTCGAACTCGGCCAAGACCTCTGCCTTCCGCCCATGTAAACCTAGTGCCTTGATATGGTGGGGACATAAGAGAGCAGGCTTCGATACACTCATTAAAATCCTGTAAAGCTGTCAGAGAAGGAGTGGATCTTCCACTGTGATCGTCCAGAGATCTAAAAGTATTGAAATCACCCCCCACAAGCCAGGGTAATTGCAATGTCATAGTGAATTCACACAAAGAATGCCATAGAATGTGACGCTGAGAGGGTATATGTTTTGCATAGACCAACGAAAGTACGAAAGTATACTGCAATGATAGCGACAGTAATGTGAAATGGACCACTTGATCATTGTCCTGCATGGCAAGCAAACGGAACTCATTATCACGCCAAAAAAACCAAATATGTTCTGACTGCGAGGCATAAGACTGCGAGAAACCAAGACGTAAACCAAACCCAGTTATTTGTGATGGAGAATGTTTAGGTTCAATCAAAGCAAGTAGATTCAACCGATGTTCTCTAATCAAATTGTGTAGCCGCGGCAGGGAGGCACGCATGCCTCGAATATTCCATATTAATATATTCATTGAGTAAGGTTAGAGGAACTTCCCTGAATAACATGAGATGCACTACGCGTCAATATGGTTGATGGCAGCAATGGAGGTAGATCCTTGCGGGATCGACGTTTACGACGCGGAACCACTGGGATGAACGCAGCTTCCTCTGCAAGGCCCTGCAGACGCGAAATTAAGGTCTCATCATCCGGCGACGTCTGCATGAGCTGCATGCGGCGGGCAACTTCAGCAGGTACAATAGTGATTTCCTCTACGGGAGTATCAGCAGGCAAATCATTATCGGAGGAGTGCCCAATATCAAGCTGCGTGAGGTCAGTAGGCACATGATAATCCGCAGCATCAAAGAATTCATCCTGCGTTGGATCATTGAGAGCATTATCAACAAATGGGACATTATCGGCGGAGGCGTGGTCTGCGTCACATATATCATCTGAAGCCTATGCTGGATCAACCGAAGGTAATGAAGCTTGCACATTTTGACCCATGGGTTCATCCCCAGTAAATGTTTCCTCCTGAGCCGAAGGATGCCCTGAGGATTTGCGCTTGACTGGAGTCCAGCGCGTCTTGGGCTGACGAGCCGGGGGAGGCGGAGGTGGTGGTGGTGGTATGCTGGACTCTCCTTTAGATGAGCATGCAGCGGGTGCGTGTCCCAGTCTGCTGCAGGCAGTGCAGAATAAGGGTAAATCTTCGTAAACAATTGTCTGCAAGATTAAACGGCCTTTTGCTTGCAGATATATCTTCTGTGGCAATTCTTGAGATACATCAAGCTCTACACACACTCGAGCCAATGGGCCAGACGATTTCAAATAACGCTTCCTGCTGATGAAGGTGGATAGGTAACGCAGGGAGGGCAATCCAAACCGGCACAATGGGGACATCGGACGATGGATCAAAATCAACAGTCCACTTCGTAACCCTCATGTGACACCAGAGATATGCCAAGAACGGCGATAAAAACACCGCAGATAATCAGCCTAATTGTTAAAATTCATCAAAATATGTGTTTGATCAATCAGAGTAATCCGAAGATCGTGATGAAACCTAATTTTCTCAAAAACCTCTCGTATAATTTTTAATGGGGGACGACCATACCAGAAAGTGCCGACTAGTGAATATCGGAATGGTGCAGCAAGAGCGTCAATTTCCGAATCAAGGAAAGAAACCATAGGGATACCTTTAAAACGAGTAGCCGGCTTCGATGATATTGAGATCGGCAGGGCGGTGGAGCCGGCAACGACTGCAGCAAACTAAGCAAAACAATAAAGTAAATAAAAATAAAATTTGTGAAATCGTTACAATCAAATGTTTATCTAATTCAAGAATATATAAAGTATGTATAGCTCCTTCATCCTGGCGGAAAAATCCTTTAGGCGAAAGATGTTGGAAACCGTTACTGCCTTTGACTATACTCCAGTGATCAGCCTTGCAACCCAATAAAGCAAGCATAAACTTTGTCATAGATGAACTGTATATAGGATGTTGAGAAGATAGTATGAATAGTAGAAGAAGTACATTACCTAGGTTGCCCAAAACCAAGGAGATATCGGGCAACAGAAATGTGAACCAGCTCTGGCCATACATGTCATCGTATGCGAGCTCGAATGAGGAAGATAGAAGCCTCAGCATTTGAAAATCATCAAATATTAGGAACCTAGTAAGATGCAAAAGGACATCAGAAAAAATAGAGTAGTAGACGTACCCAACCGCCCACATCAGTATGATGCAGGCGAGCAAATGATAGACGCTCCATCGCTGCTCCTTATACATGGACATATGGTGTATGGATGTCAGTCTGTATGCTGCCACGCATAAGAGGTGGAAGAGTCACCGGTAGAGTGAAGACATTTTTGTGGCCGTGCATTATACCATATTGCGCTAGAAAATGTGCTGCAGAGTTTATCTCTCTTGGCCCAAATGATAGCGTCACATGCATTGTGGAAAGAAGTAATCTCAACCAGAACAGATCCGATTGTAGTCGTAAAGATACAGCTGCCGACCGGTTTATTGTGTTCAGAAGCTCCATGCAATCTACTTCCACTTCCAGATTTACATACCCTTGTGTGACAAAAAAAATGAGGGAGAACAATAAAGCCTGTAATTTCACATGCATGGGAGGTAAAGCTGGCAGCATAAAGCAAATTGCTTGTATTAGCTGCCCCGCTTCATCACGTAATACTGCTCCTGCTGCTGCTGCTTTTCTGCCAACTGCTGCATCAACGTTCAATTTTATATTACCTGACGACGGAAGCTGCCATCTCAATACCGTGAGTCTTTTAGATTACAACGGGGGTGAATAATGCATCGCAAGCAAATGCGGAATTGACTCAGCATACTTAGTCCCCGACGCAGACAAACACCATGTATAAATACCATGACGGATCCCTTCCCGTAATCTAGCAAGAGAAAAGCTGTCATCTCCAAAATTTACAGCCACATACGCTTTCCAGATTATCCAGGACGCAATTGAAGGAACCACCGCAGATAGTTGGCCAAACATCGTTCGATGATCCGCACAAGACCACCATCGACATAAATATTGTTTAAATGTGCTATCCCTCAGCATAGGCCCTTGAAAAACGTTTGCCAAATGTATCCAAAGTTGTGTTATAATTGGACATTTATAAAAAACATGATTGAGATCCACTACAACCCCTCTACAGAACACGCAACAAGTGGGAAACGATACAATCCATCTACTTAAATTTTCTAAAAATGGTAAGGCATTAACCATAATCGCCAAATAAAAACGTTGACCGCCGATGCTATACCTGGCCACCAAATATATTTTGCATATGAGAAAAGCGTACCTCTTGTTCTATAAGTGTCATAAGCTATGCGTAGATTGAATTGGCCAAGAGACGCATTGTCCCATAACAAACCGTCGGCAGTTGATATCGAATGCAATGAACAAAAGGGATGAATACGACATAACCTCTTCCAACCCGATGAGTCGTAAATATTTGCCGTCATTTCTGGTCGCTGACCATACTTACATCGTAAAAACTGTGCCCACAATGAAGAAGATGTTTGATATAGCCACCATAATTTACATTCATATGCTTTCTGCAAAGTAGTTAAACTGCGTAGCCCCAAACCACCCTCTTCCTTTGGATAGCATACGGATGCCCAGGCCCGCCAATGATGCCGATTTCCCCATAGAAAATTTGACATTTTCCTATTTAGCTCAACATAACACTCGCTGGTAACTTTGCCACAGCCATGACGTGAAGGGGCATGGTAGACAGGACCGACTGAATAAGCGCGAGTCTGCCTGCTATGCTTAATAACTTGTGCGACCATCCCTCTAGACGCGAATCAAAATGAGCCAATAGCGAAGTACAATATTGGGATCGATTGATCCCTTTAAACAGATAAGATCCCAAGTATTTAATAGGCAACTCAGCAATGCGCATATTTAACACTGGCTCAATTCGGTTCAGCGAAACTCCCTCCCCCGCCACCAACTGACTTTAATGATAGTTGACTAGCTACCCTGATACACTTTGATATTGTTCCAGAAATAATTTAAAGCGTCGTAGATTATCAACTGATCCATTCAAGAAGACTAACAAATCATCTGCGAAGCCAAGATGAGAAACTACTTGTGACCGTCCAGCATGAAAGCCCCGTAATAAGCCCGACTGAAACAAAGCATTAATACCCCGTGAAAATCCCTCTGAAGCCAGGATAAGGAGTAACGGCGATAACGGATCACCCTGTTTTACACCTCTTAACGGCGCAAAAAACCACATGGCTTGCCATTAACCAATACTGAGCAATGTGTAGTTGACAGATTATTCATAATGAGACGGATAAATCTTGGATTAAATCCAAAGGCTTGAAGGAGCTTTTCCAAATACTGCGAAGAGACTCGATCAAACGCCTTTGCCATGCGAGCTTGATCATAACCTGACCCCCTCGACACTTTCGATGTAGTATATGGACCATTTCCTTTGCTAACAAGACTTGTTCCGAGATTCCCTGACCTGGCATAAACCCTGCTTGTTCCGAAGAGATCAGTCTAGGCAACAAAAGGCTTAAACGGCTGGAGGGAATGCGCGTGACCACTTTAGACGGGAAATTTGTCAAACAAATGGGGCGATAGTCCGCAAATGTATTTGGGTTTGTACTCTTTGGGATCAAGCATATGAAAGAAGCTGCCATCGCTTTGGGTATATTAATGCCTAGGAAAAACTCCTGTGCCGCCAGCAGAACGTCCAATTGTATCACCTCCCAAAAACGTCTATAAAACGAACCAGGAAAGCCATCTGGGCCTGGGGCACTGGATGGACTTAGTTGCCACACTGCTGCTCTTACCTCACTCATCTGAGGTAACTCTAACAATGCCTCATTTTCGTCTGCAGTCAAAACTGAAAGGATATATTGTAGTACTGAATTATGATCAGTGGTTTCTTCTGCCGTAAAGAGATGATGAAAAAATAGCACTGCTACATCTTGTATAGAAGCTTCATCATCACACAGAATGTGCATACAACCACCACCATTATCAACCAAAACCACTTGGTGTCAAATACATATCCAAAAGTGTCCCACCTAAGCTCTCTGTTCAAGTACAACCAAAGAAAAGTAGACAAAATGGCTATAGGTAGGTAATGATCTGATTTCAAACCAAAAAAGCTATTCCGAACGGCGTATCACCGTTCTAGAAAGCTCAAAGGGTACTAGCTTACAAAAGAAGTAAGGTTTGGGGATTGAAAGGATCAAACGAATAAAAAGTGTCTTGAACTCTCATCTTTAGCACCCAAAATGAAATCCCTACCTATTTCACCTCAAGAGGTGTAAATGACATGGTTCTAGAGCATTACTATCTTCTTGTTGCATCGCAAACGAAATGACATTCTTTCAAGACTTAGGTTCACCAACACAATCTGGCAAACGTAGATCCTGCAATAAGCTAAAGATACAATTACAACATATCATCAGGGCTAGGTTCACCAACCGACAATTTCACAAATTTAGATCCTGAAACAAGCAAGAGACATAGAGACAGAATATCATCAACGAACAAAGCAAAATAAGCATGTCTTTTTTTGAAAACAATAATAACAAATGAAAGCAAAGCATCCGTTAAGAAGAAACAAAGACAAATGGAGGAACCTAAAACAACCACCACTTTCCAATAGAAATTAGCATCAACTAATGCATTGTACAAGTAATAACACTAAGATGGTATACACCGAAGGTCAGATGCAAACGAAAAAAAATAAAAAATAGAAAAGATTATCCTATCCAAATTCAGATCTAGGCATCAATAGTATGATCTCATTACATCCTCAACATCATTTTAAATATACAAACGATAAAAACATAACACAAGCATGCTACCAAAATAGTAAAGCTAAATCTCTTTGAAACTGCTATCACTCTTAGTGCTCGAGAACCATAGTTTAGAACGTGGAAATTTGAAACTAGCATGATAACGTCATGGTAAATTAACTCCATACTACCTAACCAAAATGAGAACTATGATATATGATAACAATATTTGATATATTGACTGTTGCACAAGAAATGTACTCTAAGAAAGATAATACTATGAATTATATGACTTTGAAGCACACTTCATGATATTAAAAATAATAATTTAGCAGTCTTGAGGTACTATACTCAGCTCGCTACAACATGAAAACAAATTAATGTAGTTGAAAAAAATCAATCGAATTGAAATACAGATGCTCAGCCGTGGAAAACCATTGCTGAAAC
The DNA here is from genome assembly GCA_036186865.1 of Eustoma russellianum. Taxonomy (NCBI): domain Eukaryota; kingdom Viridiplantae; phylum Streptophyta; class Magnoliopsida; order Gentianales; family Gentianaceae; genus Eustoma; species Eustoma russellianum. Next base: position 11,711,336 of record AP025075.1, on the reverse strand, counting down.
CATGTGAAATTTCGCTATATTTCGTCTTGATTAAAGAACAATCTCAACAACAACAATGTCTAAACAAGGATTGAGATCAAGAAGGCAAGAAAACCAGATTCTGAAGAAGGAAAATTACGCAAATTTCATTGAAGAAGAAGAAGAACTAAAAAGCAGTTTCAATTGCCTCAACCGAAGCAATTTAAAGAAGAAACATGTAAAATTACTAAAACACCCTCAAATAATTCCATTATCTAGTACAAATACGAGAGGCAAAATTGTCATTTAATTCTTTATTCAAACGTTTTGCTCCCTGTTCCATTTCTTCTTCCTTCAGCAGCGCGTACTCCCTGAAGCATCCGTGGCTTCAACACCTTCCTCTCATTCGTATGTGCTGTATTCACCTTACATTGCCAACTAATCATTTCAATCTTTGATTGCTCAATTCATCTAGCAGCTGCTGTTTTCTTCTTCCTTCAGGATGATAATCTGGATTACCATCTTTACCTTTCAACCTACCGTTCCAGCTGCAAGTTCTTTAACACCCCCCTCAAGCTCAGCATGGAGTAGATGTTATGAACTCCTAGCGTCAAATTAGGAGATTCATCCTCTTTGTGTCAAGGGCTTTTGTGAACAAATCTGCCAGCTGCAAATCAGTCCTTATTGGCATTAACTTGATCACTCCTTCTTGCAGTTTATCTCGTACTACATGGCAATTGATTTCAATATGTTTTGTGCGCTCATGAAAAAACTGGATTTTCAGCAATGTAAATAGCACTTTTACAATCACAGAATATCTCTACTGGTCTCTGAACATCAAGGCCTAGATCCTTCATAAAATATCTGATCCACTGAACTTCACATGTAACCATGGCCATAGCCCGATATTCTTCTTCAGCCGAAGATCTTGACACTGTTGTCTGTTTCTTGGCTCTTCATGAAATCAAGGCATCCCCGAAAAAGACACATTAGCTTGTAATAGACCTCCTAGATTCATTGCATCCTCCCCAATCAGCATCTATAAAGGCTTTCAGTTGGAGATCTCCCTGTCTTAGAAAGAGTAGTCCTTGCCCCATAGTGCCTTTGATGTACCTTAGGACTCTATGAACAGCCCTCAAATGGTTTTCAGTGGGACAATCTAGGAACTGACTTAACTGTCGTACAGAAAAGGTTATTTCAGGCTTGGTGATTGTCAAATATATAAGTTTGTCAATAAGCTTCCTGTACTGTGTGCTATCTGACAATCTTGGTGAATCATCATGAGTCAAGCTAAGATGAGCCTCCATGGGGCTCTTTGTGGGTTTAGCTTCTTAGAAACCTGCCTGTTCTAGTAGCTCAGTGGTGTACTTCATCTGGTTAACGTGAATCTCCCCCTCAGCCTTGGCTACTTCAATGCCAAGGAAGAATCTTAAGTCTCCAATGTCTTTGATATTAAATCTGCTGTGAAGAGATTGTTTGAGCTCCTGGATATCTTTTTCATAAGCACAAGTCACAATGATGTCATCAACATACACTAGAAGAATGAGAAAAGCAGACTCCACTGGTTTGGTGAAGAGGGTGTAGTCTGATTTGGATTGAGTAAACCCCTGGGCAATGAGATGAGCAGTCAAGGTAGCATTCCACTCTCTACTGGCCTGTTTAAGACCATAGAGAGACTTCTGGATCTTGCAAACAGATTGAGGACTTGGTACTACTAGGCCTAGTGGAGGGGTCATATAGATTTCCTCATCAAGGTCTCCATGAAGGAAGGCATTATTGACATCTAACTGATGAATAGGCCAGTTATGTTTAGGCGTTACTGTGATCATCTTAGCTACTGGAGAAAAGGTGTCCTGATAATCAATTCAAAATTGCTGATTGTTTGTTGTTGGCAACACGTCTAGCTTTATATCTTTCTACTATCCCATCTGAGTTGAGCTTGACTTTATATACCCATTTGCATCCAATAGGTTGCTTTCCAGGGGTATAGAAACAATGGTCCAAGTCTAATTTGCTTCCAAAGATGCAACCTCAGTTGTCATTGCTTTATACCAAACAGTAGAACTAGCTGCCTCCAAATAAGAGTTAGGTTCTGTATTGGTGCTTAAACTTAAAACGTATACTTTGTATTTTGGAGCTAGAGATGCAAATGTAATGTACTTGTGTAAAGAATGTGGAGATGTATAATGAGAAGGTAAAGTAGAAGAAGGAGAAACAAATATTTGGTTACAGTAATAGTCTTGTAAATAGGTGGGAGGTTGCCTTGAAAGTTGGGGCCTACTTTCTTCATTTGATGCAGTAGTATGAGCATCAGTAGCAAGATCTTGAGCCAAAATTGGCAACTCAATGACTATAGTGCCAGAAGGTAGATAGGCTGGATAGAAGCAAGAGGAGTAGGAGCATGATAGAAGGAATAGACTGAGGAAGATAAGATGCTGGAGTGGAAGTGGAAGTAGAGGATGGTGAAGATGGTGATAAGGGTACTGGGTCTTGAGTGTGAGTTAAAGGTACAGGTAAGGTGGAATGTTGAGTAGGTAAATATGAGGAAGGCAATCCAGGGGGAAAGACATATATGGCTGAGGAGCTGGTTTGTCTGCAGGGAGAGATGGCACATTGTCAAAAGGAAATGTGTGCTCATAGAAAATCACATCTCTGAAAATGTAAATAATTTTGGTACTGAGGTCTTGAAGTATATACCCCTTTGTAGTGTAGGATAACCCCAGAAAAACACTTCTTCTTGACCTGAGAGCAAATTTTTCTTTATATGACTAAGTGCAGGCACCAAATGCCAAGCATCCAAAGATTATGAGGTGATGATAGGAAGGTTGTCTCTGGTAAAGTAGTTGGTAAGGGGTTTGATTGTTCAGGATAGGAGAAAGGGTAATATTGATTAGATAAACTGAGTGTTGAATGCACAAACTCCAGTAAGAGGAAGGGACTTGGGATTGAAACTTGAGGGCTCTTGCAACAGACAAAATGTGTTAATGCTTCCTTTCAACTACTCTATTATGCTGAGGGGTATTGACATAACTGGTCTGGTGAATTATCCCTTTAGATGCATAAAAGGACTCCATGTTAAACTCTTGTCCATTTTTGGTCTGATTATCCTAACATGAGCACCAAATTGAACAAGTGCATACTCATAAAAACTCTGAACAACAGATCTGGCTTCTAATTTTGATTTCATCAGATACACCCAACAAAATCTATTATGATCATCCACAATAGTAAGAAAATAATGATGTTTATACATCGTGGGGTATTCATAAGGCCCCAACATATCAACGTGTACAAGATCGAAGGGATTAAGAGCAACAAAAGATGAAATAGGGAATGAGTTCCGCTTCTGTTTAGCTATGGGGACAAACTGTACATTCATTCAAACATTTGTATGATGCTTTTACTACTGGATCTGTCTTCTGCACTTCTTTCATTCTGGCAGAAGACATGTGTCCAAACCTAGCATGCCATAGTAATGATGCTGAAGAAGTTACATCACAGGTTTTTGGAAGAGATGGTGTGGACTGCATTACTTTAGGTTCTCAATGATGGTAATAGAGCCCATGATTCACCTTAGCTGAGCCAATCATCTTCTTGGTCCTTAGGTCCTGAATGTATCAAAGGTTGTTGAAAAATGAGACAGCTATGTGTGGAGATTGGGTTAGCCTGCTCAAAGATAACAATTAAAGGCAAATATTAGAACATAGAATACGTCTGTGAGTAGTAGTTCAGAAGAAAATTTAATGGCTCCAACAGGAGTGACTCTGGCTAGTGACTTATCTGGTAACTTAACAAATAATAAGGCAATAGAATGATAAGAGTCAAAGAGATCAAGACAAGAACACACATGATCACTAGCTTCACAATCCAAAATGCATGTATTTAAATTTTACACGAATACATTACCTGAAACTTTACCTGAGTCATTAGCCTGTTGTGCTAACATGACAGCATGATGAGTGACTGCTATGCCTGAGGACTCAGTATTGGTTTTGCCTCCTTTCATCTGCTGATCTTGGAGTAGACTGATCAACTGACGATATTGATCTGCAGTCAAAGCTAGGGCTTCTGTTTCACCACTCTGCACAGTCCCTTCATAATTTTCAAACATCTCAAATTCTTCCTGACTTATTGCATCTCCTCCTTGCTAAGAACATTGATCTCCATAAACCAAATTCACCTCTCCCTTTGGCTTGAAGCCAGGTGGATATCCATAATTTTTTGTAACATTTGTCTACAGTGTGTCCTGAATTATTACAGTGAGTGCAACAAGGTGTCCTAGGCCTATTTTGGTTAGACCTGAAATTGCCTCTATCAAAACCCCTGCCTACTGGCCTTTGTAACAAACCATGTCCATTCTGATATGGTCTAGGAGGAAATGGACCAAATCTGGACTGGTTATTAGAGCTTATGTTTAACACGGAGGAAGGATTGTTAGCAAATTGATTATGACCATCAGAATATGTCAATTTTCTCTCCAACTTGACTGCCATTGCAAAGGTTGTTTTAAGATCAGGAAGTGGTGTAGACAAAAGTATTTGAGATTTCACCGCTTTAAATTTCCATATGTGAATTTTAGGTCATTCTAGATTTCTACAGCAGTATCAAGCCACAAAATGCTTTGTGCTATACTAGGTGTCAAAGAATCACTAACCATGATGTTACCATATTATTAGCCTTGGTCCAGACATTGAACCTTCGTGATGTCTCTGCAGGCTTCCTATGTACGCCATTGATAAATCCTACTTTATTCTTAGACTCCAGCGCTCGTCTAACAAATCTGCTCTAGCCATGGTAGTTGTTACCATCTACCAATGGTTGGACTAACACCATCGATGGACTATCACTAGGATGGATGTATTATGGATCTTCAGTTGGATCATTTTCCATATGAGTCAGATTGGACGCAGAAGGGGAATCACTCGTAGCAAAATTGTTGGAAGCCATGAAGGTACCAAAATTCATCTCCAATGGCTCTGATACCATGTGAAATTTTGATACATTTCATCTGGATTAAAGAACAATCTCAACAACAACATGTTGAGAAACTGGAGTTTGAGTGATTTGAAAATGCATGACTTAAATGTTACATGTTTACGAAATGCATGATTTAAGTGTTACTTGACACATGTACGTGATAAATATGCTTTACATGCTTATATATATTGTAGTCGTATGCCATGAAGCGTTAAGGCTTACATCAAATGAAAAACATTTGTTGCTTTTATACTATTTTCAGGTGCCATGATTAATGAACTAAACTAGTTCATTTAATGAATTGCTTAAGGAGATGAACTAACTAGTTCATTAAATGGAGATATATTTAGAGAGAGCTACTTGGCAACAAACTTGAAATGGAAAGTCTCCTATTCACAATAACCACACATGCCACGTATATATATATATATATATATATATATGTGTGTGTGTGTGTGTGTGTGTGTGTCTATATATATTATAAACATATTTTTTAACGACGAAGTATACATTTCTATCATGACATTCCACCGACACGTCATACACATCATAAACGTACATCGACATCACACCATCATATATACATCATATTTGTGAGTATATACAGGTCTCATATCACACATTACAAGTCATATTGTTACCATAATTATGTCGACATGTCACGAGTACATGAACCGAAAATTGTCGCATCGGGTGACTACCGAACCGTCACCGACATGTCACGTACTTACCATATAAAGCTGGCCAGCCTATATACACTCAATATACTCAAAAATTTCGTGCACCACATGTCAAAATCAGCCCCAAAGTCATACCATGTTTACACACATCAATCACCCACAATTTTGCTTGATTTATTGAAAATTCAAACTCAAATATTTTTGTCACGTGGGGCATTTTTAATCTCAGCCATTGAAGCTTAAAATACACTTTCTTTTATATATATTATGTGTGACATAACATACATTACATGTCTAAGAAGTTTGAGATTAATCGGAGAAAAATCGCTTAATCGACGAAAGTCGAAATTCGGTTTTCTACACTTCTATACACATGGGACGTTTTTGGTGTGTATGTAACATGTATCTAGACACTTTTTATGTTGTAACCGTGAATTTTAAAGGAAAATAAAAGAAAATTTTAAATTAATTAAATTAAATTTAAAATCTAAAAAAATAATAAATATTCCTATCATAACTACCCACCCATCACTCTCCCCTTAACTCCCCAAAATCACTCCATAACCCCCCACTCCCCATGATTTTCTCCCCATTCTCCAAATTAATCTCACCCATTACTCCTTTCCCCAGCCATTCAGCTGTAACCAAAAATAAAGAGAGGGAGAGCAAGAAAACGTGAGGAGGAGAAGGAAGAAAAATAAAAGAGAGAGAGAGAAAGAGAGAAGAAAAGAGAAGAGGAGGAGGAAGAAAAGTCACTCACATCAAATCCAACTTTGCTTCTGGTCAGTAAATTTGTATTCAAGAGGTAGGTAACCCTCCCTCTGTCGGATTGCTTTGGATTCCCTAGTATTCTATATTGGGATTGTTTGTTTATCACTGTACGTTTATTCTTTATATGTTTATCTCAAATTCTTTATGTTTTCGGATGAAAATTATGTGTTTGGCCTTAGATATAGATCACATAGCATGGAAACAGGTTGAAAACACCCGAGTGAAGAGGCAGCGCGTGTGGCCCACGCGTGCCCCTGAGCAGCTCATGTATGTGACGCACTGATGTGTTTAGTTTTAGTATGACTGGGCATTAAACGGAGTCCAATGGAATTAGTTTGGGGTTAATCAGAGTTAAAATGAATAAGTTATGGATTTTTGATTGAAATTAGAATTTAATAAATCAAAGAATGAAAAAGAAAAAAAATAAAACAAAAGGGTGGCAGGCTGGCCTTGTTTCGGTCAGCAAGCCGGCCTAATGAATACAGCAGGCCAGATTTTGGGCAGCCCAAGAAGTAAACTGAAATAATTAAAAAAAAAATAGGGGGCTGGCGCATTTCATCCGGATTGGGCCGCGCTGTCAAAGGGCCAGCACTGGTAAAGTCCAAATCTAAAGGAAATTAAAAAAAAAGAGAGGAAATGATGTTGGGCCGTAGGCTATTCGGGCGGGCTGCTGGAATGAAGGGCCGAACAGGAGAGGGTCAGAATAAGAGCCTGATTGGTTATTTTAGTAAAAATGCTAATTAACTAATATATTTATTAATGAAGTAAATTCATTAATTGAAACAAAATAAAATAAAATAAGATAAATAATAATAATAACAACAACAACAACAACAACAACAATAACAAGAATAAATAATAATAATAATAATAATAGTAATAATAATAATAATAATAATAATAATAATAATAATAATAATAATAATAATAATAATAATAATAATAATAATAATAATAATAGGAACAACAACAACAATAACAACAACAACAAACCAAAAGTACTGAGTGCCGAAAAAAAAAGAGGTAAAATATTTATATGATATAAATTTATTTAATTTGATATTAATAATGTTTTATAATAAGAAAATATAGAAACCCATTAAATAAATTAAATTAAAAGAAATAAAAATAGTAGGGGAAGATAAAACTATTTAAATATAAGATTTAAGTGCGTAAAAGCCTAAGAAAGATAAAATAAAGTGTAGAAACCTAAAATAAAGTCTAGAAAGATAAAATAATGGTAGAAGATAAAAACACAGTAATGAATCCCATGCAACATAGGGTAACTACGCAATATAGGTAATACGCAACATAGAACGGAGCATGCAACATAGGAAAAACGGAAGTGTGAAAGTGTGAAGCATCCATGGCACGAGCATTGCATTTAGCCTATGAGCCGTGTTGTCCTGCAGGACGTGTGGCCTGACGAGGCGTGTGATGGGTGTTGGTAATAACGATTACCTTCACCTAATGGGACCCCGAACATGCATAGCATAACATGAAAAGAAAGAGCATAGTGTGTGACATTAAATGACTCGGTGTGACACGGAGATAGAAGGGCATGCATCTGAAGTTGCATATTGCATTTGTTATTCCTGTGAATATCAATGACCTTGTTATTAAGTTATTTCAGTGCTACGTTTTGGGATACGGATCGGGTCGGGTATGTGCTATTTCTTTATTTATGCTCTATTTGCTTTATTTATTTATCTGTTTATGTTTTACGTGCTTTATTTGTTTACCCGACTCAGTATGTGACAGTCCCTTTTCGGGAGAGACGGGTAATCTACTAGTGACTCCCATCACTCACCCCCTACCTCCCCTCCACAGGTGAGCAGGATTATGAGTATATATGTTTATCGAGGATAGGACAGATTACGTGAGCTGGGAAGAGTGAGCTGGGCTCGAGAAGGGATCTTGTTGACCGGGAGCTTGTTTCTTGGGATAGTCACATAGACCTCCACCTAGGTTGATTATTTGAGTTTAGTATTTCATACTTGACTTAGCGGATTTCGTCAACCCTTGGACTTGATTTTATTTCTGATGGATTTAATTTAATCGAGACGTTTATTTTTTTTTTGAATAAGGCGGGTATTTATTAAATTAATAATTCCTCACTTGTAGTGGAGGCAACCATGTTACAATAATGTATATCGTACGAAAAACGAAAGTGTAAAGTAGCAATAATGTGCAGTCTCCAATCATATATGATATGACGCATTAAAACCTTGCCAAGTAAAACCACCCTTGTAGATAAAACCTTGGCGAAGGAAAAAGCGTACATATTTATATAATTGGAATGCTGCTCCCTATATGCGAGAGCTAAGTAAATAAGAATGTAGCATGTCAAAGCTTCAGAGGTATTGACTGGAGGGCAGTGCTTGCTATGAAAAATGTTGTAGTGCCACGCAGATAAGCTTGAAGCAGGAATATGTTGTGTCGAACCATTGATGCAACGCATAAAAGGGTTCCGCCATTGTGGATTAAGGAACAGATATTTGTTTCCTCGCAAGAAAGCATGACAAAGCACATTAGTGTCAATCGATGCAATGAGGATGTGCCAGATTATCATATAGGGATCATGGAAACATACCGATGTTGCCCTTACTCGTAAGACTGCGGGCAAAAATATAAGTAACTCGCTATCAAAAGATACATGTAGTTTTGTAAAGGTAGTGACCAGACGTACCAGAGTTGCCTGTAAAAAATTTCTACATCAGTTCTGATATGTAAAGAAGTTTGAACGACGTCATGTAGTCCTCGTAGCAGCTATGGCGGGTGCATTGTTCCCGATGCTAGGGCTCGGGAGCGGGGCGCTACAGATGGTATCAGAGTCGAGGCTCCAGAACCGTCTCGGCAACGTAGGATTGACTGGATCACTTAGACTTAAGCTACGATCTTTTTCTTAAAATGACGATTTTACCTCTGAGAAGCAAAATAGGCCTAAATGATTATCTTAGACTTAAGTTACAATTGGGTTAAGGGGTACGAGGGTGAGCAATCGTTTCCTTAAGTAATTACTATTATGTCCCTAACTTTTAGCCTGAATTTCGTAAACGACAAAATTTTCCAAATTACCCTTGAACGTTTGCATGTGACCCCCAAGTTGTTAGAAATTCCCTAAATACCCCCTAACTTAGTATGTGTCTAAATAAATATATTTTCGACCGTTCCAAATTCAAGAAAAATATCGGCCAGACGTGAATAAGCCAGTAATAGAGCAAATGGTGGTGAGAAGCACCAGAATCAGGGGATCATCCCCAAGCACTTGAAGATGCCATAGTCACCATGACCGATACCTTAGCACAATAGCACCAGCTGCTGAACTAGCAGGCATCACCTTAACTGTAGCGCCCTGACCCGGACAGCGGAATCCGAACCGGTACACCCGTCGTAGCTTACTGAGAAGACTACAAGACGTCTCATCTCTCGATTACACATCATCAGTGACGTAAGAGAAATAAGTGCGGAAACATGTATCTAATAAATCTCCACCATCAATTCAATACATCAAGTGATAATAACATCTCTAAGGGTAGTCACAGTAATAACGAACTAATCCTCAAGTGTAGGAAAGAACTGAAATAAATAACAACTGTCTCATCTAGCTCCCAACATGTCTCTATGTATCCCATTCAGCCCACTCGCCATCGTCTTCTATGAATATCATGTCGGAGCTAGGCTCATCTGCAATCACAAAGGTAGTACCCTTAGCGAAAAACGCTAGCAAGTAACCCGCTTATAAGACATACGGGATCAACACATGGCAAGACATGAGTAATATATAATTCGAGGGAATTGTGGGGCACATGTCTTGTAAACTTCCAAATATATAAGCGAATAACGAATAAAGCAAGTACATCAATTTGCACTCAAATAACCATTCATTGGCAATCAAATACCACTCACATTCATGCCACATTGACTCTCTTGATGCATGTCAAAATATGCACTACACTACACAATCACAAATGCATGAGCCATTTCTTTTCAAATCAGTGCAATGCATGTCACAATGTCTGGTCACGTAACTCGTAACCCTGTAACGCACCCCGGCTTATATTTCCATCCCGGTTAACGTTACAGGCTCGTTATGCTCTGTGATGCACCTCGGCTTATATTTCCATCCCGATTAACATCACAGACTCGTAAAACTCTGCAATGCACCTCGGCTTATATTTCCATCCCGATTAACATTGTAGAGGACTTTATACCCTATAACGCACCCCGGCTTGTATTTCCATCCCGGTTAACGTTACAGTCTTTTGTGCCCTGCAATGCACCCTGGCTTAAATTTCCATCCCGGTTAACATTGCAGGTCACCTTCGTAAATCTGTGCCGAAGCACATCTCTTTTCAAATCAATATGCAAATGCAAGTGCCATGATGCAAGACTCCTCGTTTCAATCTCGTATCTCACTCACATAAGTAGTTCATGTACACATGCGCAAGTATAAGCAACACACAAGCTTTCACTACTTACACATCATAACTTTAGACTTCAACCATCTCGTCAACACTTAGTCTTGATTCTAAGGTTCACAACCTAAGGCAAGTATCCCTAACCATCCTTCATTGAACTCTCAAACACCTCGTACGTTCATCTCCTAACCCCCCTAGGTCATCCTCGTTGAAATCCGACTCAAGAACCCGTTGAACTCACCAAGTTGATTCCCCATCCTAAGTCATGTTCCCGAGACTTAGACTACCTTTAGTCAGATCTTAAGAAGTCTCTAAGGTCACCCAAAGACTCCCCGAGCTTCCCTCTATCTTCCTCTATTTTCCCACAAAACTGATGGACATCATCCCCTTACTTCGATCGATCGATGTGACATCATACCCTCACATCGATCGATCGATGTCCATCAGAGAACATCGACCTCTCAGCCCTTTTTCACTTCGATCGATCGATGTCCAACAGAGGACATCGATCTCTCAGCCCTTTACTACTTCGATCGATCGATGTCCAGTCAGAGGACATTGATCTCTCAGCCCTCACCTACAACGATCGATCGATGTCCATCAGAGGACATCGATCTCTGACATCGATCGATCGATGTCAGCGTTTCCTGTGAACTTTGTTCTGCGAATTTCTGCAGAAGATGCAATCTTCAACCAAAGTTTCCCAATTTCCAACCCATCATTCCAAGCCTAACCACCCTATCAATCCAAGCATAATTCATCGACGCAAAACCCTCTCGGACCCATCACACGTTCAATCCTAAACGCACATTGTTCCTCACATCGCACCCAAAAGATCCCTCCTTTTCCCATTCCCAAACCTATCCAGCAATGAAGGCACATCCAAAGGGATTCCGGGGTAGGGATTAGCATGGTTTCACATAATCGATAACAACAACGAATACTTTTTCATATACAGCGGCCAAATCTTGAAACCAAAACACATAACTCATAAACAAATAATCACAAAACGAAACTACTGCATGGTGATCCAATTTGATAACAAAATAGGGCAGTTTTCTTTCACAAATCGTAGGAACTTATAAGAAAGTTACTTGCCTTTGATTACTCGAAGAGCGAAGGAAGATCGGACGAAGATTGAAGGATGGATCTTGAAGAATCCTTGCCTAGGGTTTGAGGATGTCAAATGTCGCCTGTGAGGATGGAGGCTGCGTCAGTTTTCTCTGCGTAATGAGAAAGCTGACGTTCTGTCAGTTTTTATATGGGAAGGGGAAATTTGGAGTTTCTAAATTATATCTATTATCTTATTTATCTTAAAGGATAATCCTTTATTATTTAATTCTAATATTCAATCCTTCATTAATTTCTCATTAATCCTCTTACTTAATGCCTCATTTATTTCCGTTGACTATCATTAAACTCCGTTTAATTCCTTCTTCGCCTTTTAATTATCCTACGGAGGGTGCGGGGCATAACATTCCACCCCCCTTATAAAAAGTTGCGTCCTCGAAACTGGCGTACCTTATTGAAAGAGATGTGGATATAACCCCTTCATTTGCTCCTCAAGCTCCCACGTGGCTTCGCGCTCCGTATGGTTACTCCACTGAACTTTGACATACGGAATGACACGTCTGCGTAGGACTTGATCTTTTCTATCCACAATCTTTATTGGATGTTCTTCATATGAGACATCTTCCTTAACATCCAATGGTTGAGCTTCCAAGATATGGTTTGGGTCCGATACGTATTTTCTTAGTTGAGATACGTGAAATACGTTATGGACTTGGGACAAGTTCGGAGGTAAGGCGAGTCTGTATGCTCTTTCACCAACTTTACCAAGAACTTCGTAAGGGCCAATATATCTAGGGCTTAACTTGCCCTTCATTCCGAATCTTGCGACTCCTTTGGTGGGTGAAACTCGTAAATAAACCTTCTCACCTTCCTCAAACTCCAAGGGTCGCCTCTTTGTGTCAGCCCAACTCTTACTGCGATCTTGAGCCACCTTGAGTTTCTCTCTTATCACCTTGACCTTTTCAATCGTTTGTTCCACCAACTCGGGTGCAGTGATTATCCTTTCTCCAAATTTGTCCCAACAAATAGGGGACCTGCACTTACGCCCATATAACGCTTCAAATGGCGCCATGCCAATTGCACTGTGATAGCTGTTATTATAGGAAAACTCCATCAACTTCAGCATGCTATCCCAGTTTGCTTTGAAATCCAAAGCGCATGCTCTCAACATGTCTTCCAAGGTTTGGATGGTTCTCTCGGATTGTCCGTCCATTTGCGGGTGGTACGCGGTACTCATTCTCAGTTCGGTACCCATTTCCTTCTGGAATGCTCTCCAAAACTTAGAGGTGAACTTGGGATCACGGTCCGACACAATGCTGACTGGGACTCCATGTAGGCTCACAATGTTATCCACATAGATATTGGATAACTTTTCATACGAAGTACCATGTGGCATGGCTATGAAATGAGCCGTCTTTGTTAATCGGTCTACAATCACCCAGATCATCTCATTTCCATTTCTGGTCTTGGGTAGTCCCATCACGAAGTCCATAGTCACGTGTTCCCATTTCCATTCTGGAATCTCTAGAGGCTTCATCAAACAACCAGGTCGTTGATGTTCGGCTTTGACTTGTTGGCTAACCAAACACCTTTCGACATATGCCGCTATAGATCGTTTCATCCCTATCCACCAATAATTTCTTTTGAGGTCCTTGTACATCTTAGTGCTCCCGGGGTGGATAGACATCCTTGAGTTATGCGCTTCTTGGAGCAATTCTGTTTGGAGTTCGTCTTTACCTGGCACACATAACCGATTCTGGAACCATAGACTTCCATCTCCTCGCAATTGGAAATCCTTTACTGGTCCCGTGGATAATTTGTCGCGGATTTCTTTCAGTGTTGGGTCCTCATACTGCGCTTCTTTAATTCTGTCTACCAAGTCTGGGCTGATAGACAAAGCTGTAAGGACATTTGCCACTGAATCCACCAATTCAAGATCAAACTCCTCGATCTCTCTTTCTAACGGAGATTGTATCGTGTGGCTAGACTTTCTGCTCAATGCGTCCGCCACTCTATTGGCCTTACCCAGATGGTAGTTGATGGTTAGGTCATAATCCTTAAGTAGTTCCAGCCATCTTCTCTGTCTCATGTTCTACTCCTTCTGCGAGAATAGATATTTCAAACTCTTATGATCTGTGAGTACGGCACATTTTTCTCCATATAGATAGTGTCTCCAGATCTTAAGAGCAAATACCACAGCTGCAAGTTCCAAGTCATGCATCGGGTAATTCTGCTCTTATGGCTTCAATTGTCTTGACGCGTACGAAATGACTCGTTCATTTTGCATCAAGACACAACCTATAAACAGAAAGTTAATTCAGGGCTAGCATAGGTATATACAATGCATCAAGTGTAATGATGTACATACCTAGTCCTTTCTTGGATGCGTCACTATAGATCACGAAACCGTCGGTGCCGGAGGGTTGTGCCAACACCGGGGCTGTGGTCAATCTCTTCTTGAGCTCGGTAAAGCTCTGCTCGCATTTGGCAGTCCATTCGAACTTGGTCTTCTTCTGTGTAAGTCGGCTCAATGGAACTGCTATTGTTGAGAAACCCTCAACAAACTTTCTATAGTAGCCTGCCAAGCCTAGGAAGCTTCTTACTTCGGTCACGTTGGTAGGTCTTGGCCACTCTGTGATGGCTTCTATCTTCTTAGGGTCCACAGAAATCCCATCCTCCGAAATCACGTGACCGAGAAAGGCTACACTTCTTAGCCAAAATTCACACTTGCTGAATTTGGCATAAAGCTTTTGTTGCCTCAAAATTTGCAACCACTCTTAAGTGTTCAGCATGAGCTTGCTCGTCGGGGGAGTAGACTAGGATGTCATCGATGAACACCACCACAGATTGGTCCAACTGCTCACGAAATACGGTATTCATCAAGTCCATGAAGGCCGCTGGGGCATTAGTTAATCCAAAAGGCATCACCAAAAATTCATAATGCCCGTATCGAGTCCGGAAAGCGGTCTTAGGAACATCTCCCGCTTTCACAAGCAGCTGATGATACCCCTGACGAAGGTCAATCTTTGAAAACCAGCGAGCTCCCTTTAGCTGATCAAATAAATCCTCAATCCTTGGCAAGGGATATTTGTTCTTAATGGTGATCTTAATCAGCTCTCGGTAGTCGATACACAACATGCTGCCATCCTTCTTCTTTACGAATAGAACTGGAGCTCCCGACGGTGATACACTGGGGCGGATTAACTTTTTGTCTAACAACTCTTGAAGTTGCCCCTTCAGCTCCTTAAGTTCAGCTGGAGCCATTCTGTAGGGTGCCTTAGATATAGGCTCGGCTCCGGGTATCAAATTGATCTCAAACTCCACTTCTCTTGATGGCGGAACTCCCGGTAAGTCGTCCGGAAATACGTCCTTAAATTCACTGATTACCGGAATTTGATCAATGGAGGAAACTTCTTGCTTAGCGTCTATGGCATACACCATATATCCCTCTGCTCCTTTTTGCAAAGCCTTAAAGACCTTAATCGCCGTCAAGTATATCTTCTTTGGAGCTTTGGTTATCTTGACGTTTCCTTGCACCGTGATTTCATTCATCTCAGGGTCCTTGAGGGTCACTTGCTTAAGTTTACAGTCAATATTGGCATGATTCTTGGTCAGCCAATCCATGCCCAATATGACATCAAAGTCCTTCATTGGGATTGGGACTAAGGTCACCGAGAATATCTTTCCATCAAATTCCAAGTCACAATCTTTGTACTGGTGGTGAGAAACCAGTACTTGCTCGCCTGCTGCCTGCATCCTAAATGGGTTCTCAAGCCATTCGGGTAAACAGTCGAGTACTTTTGCGAATCGCTTAGAAATGAAGGAGTGACTAGCTCCACTATCAAACAACACATTTGCGGGTACTTTGTTAACTAGAATCACACCTATTCACAAGAGGGTAACACATAAAGGTTTTCACATAACAATATACAATCATCAACTTAAAGGACTAAAATTCAGCTTAAGCAACTATTATTTAACTTAGGTCGTACCTGTCACCACGTTTGCATCTTCCTGGACTTCAGCGTCCGTCATGGTGTGGACTCTCGCATTGGGCCTGCCTCTCTGCTGCTGAGCCGGCCCTGCTCCTGCCTGTGGTTTTGGGTTCCATTCAGGACAGTCCTTGATCCTATGGCCCGTTTTCCCACATTTAAAGCACGCACCCGTTATTTTCCAACATTCGCCCACGTGTCTCCTTTGGCAGTGTGGGCATTCCGCTGGTGCTTGTCGATTTGGTTGGTTTGGCTGCGGTGCCCTTTGAACTGGCCCCGCTTGCCCTTTTCTGGGGATCTTGACCCAACGTCCGGGTCTACTTCCACTTTGCTCCACTATTAGCGTCTTGCTCGATTCTTCCCGAGCCTCTCTTGGTTGTGACCTACGCATGTCACTCTCCACTCGGTAACATGCGTCCAGCATTTCCTCAAATGTTTTCAGACTCGACTCCGCTATAGCCGTCCGTATGTGGGGGTTCAGACCCTCTTCGAACTTCAGCATCTTCATCCGATTATTTTCCAATACCAAGGGTGTGAACTTGCCCAAGGCATGGAATCTATCCGCATAGTCTGAAACAGTCATCCTTCCTTGTTCAAATTTGTCGAACTGCCTCATCTTCTCCAAAATGGCAGTCTCAGGCACATAGTAATCTTTATAAGCCTGTACAAATTGTCTCCACATAATCGGAGGAGTCATCTTGGGCAGCATGCCATTCCACCATGCATTGGCTCTGCCGATTAGTAATGGGGTGGCCACATCCACCTTCAGATCTTCAGGCACTTGTACAAGCCTGAAGAATTTTTCACTTCGTCCAGCCAGAATCCAGCCACTTCTGGGTCAGTGGTCCCTTCAAAGTTTAGGGCATGCATCTTGCGCATCTCCCCAATATAATATCTGATGCCTTGCTGGGGAGGTGGTGGAGGAGGTTGTTGTGGTTGTTGCTGCTACTGAGCAACCCCTTGCGCTATCACTGCGATAGCGTCTATCAATGCTTATGGGACTAGGACTGGTGGTGGGGGTGAGGGAGGGTTATTGTTCCCATTGCCACCGTTTCCTTGATTGTCGCGTCCAGGAGGCATTTTCTGCAAGATTACGCTTATTAGTATCTGGCAGTTCCAAAAATAAGTACTTGGGGTCCATAATGTGACACAAGGCGGAATTCATAAGTTAAAATAACTACAATTATTGATTACACTTAATCGCGTTCGTACACACACCCATCCCAATCAACTTAAATCTAGGATTGCATACTTAGACTTAAAGATCAACTTATGGTGAAAATCATAACTTAAGACTCTATATGTCATAACCTAGGTTTCCGAGGTAGATATGAAGCCTAGGCTCTGATACCACCTGTAGCGCCCCGACCCGGACAGCGGAATCTGAACCGGTACACCCGTCGTAGCTTACTGAGAAGACTACAAGACGTCACATCTCTCGATTACACATCATCAATGCCGTAAGAGAAATAAGTGTGGAAACATGTATCTAATAAATCTACACCATCAATTCAATACATCAAGTGATAATAACATCTCTAAGGGTAGTCACGGTAATAACGAACTAATCCTCAAGTGTAGGAAAGAACTGAAATAAATAACAACTGTCTCATCTAGCTCCCAACATGTCTCTATGTATCCCATTCAGCCCACTCGCCATCGTCTTCTATGAATATCATGTCGTAGCTAGGCTCATCTGCAATCACAAAGGTAGTACCCTTAGTGAAAAACACTAGCAAGTAACCCGCTTATAAGACATACGGGATCAACACATGGCAAGACATGAGTAATATATAATTCGAGGGAATTGTGGGGCACATGTCTTGTAAACTTCCAAATATATAAGCGAATAACGTAATAAAGCAAGTACAGCAATTTGCACTCAAATAACCATTCATTGGCAATCAAATACCACTCACATTCATGCCACATTGACTCTCGTGATGTATGTCAAAATATGCACTACACTACACAATCACAAATGCATGAGCCATTTCTTTTCAAATCAGTGCAATGCATGTCACAATGTCCGGTCTCGTAACTCGTAACCCTGTAACGCACCCCGGCTTATATTTCCATCCCGGTTAACATTACAGGCTCGTTATGCTCTGTGATGCACCTCGGCTTATATTTCCATCCCGATTAACATCACAGACTCGTAAAACTCTGCAATGCACCTCGGCTTATATTTCCATCCCGATTAACATTGCAGAGGACTTTATATCCTGTAACGCACCCCGGCTTGTATTTCCATCCCGGTTAACATTACAGTCTTTTGTGCCCTGCAATGCACCCCGGCTTAAATTTCCATCCCGGTTAACATTGCAGGTCACCTTCGCAAATCTGTGCCGAAGCACATCTCTTTTCAAATCAATATGCAAATGCAAGTGCCATGATTCAAGACTCCTCCTTTCAATCTGGTATCTCGTTCACATAAGTAGTTCATGTACACATGCGCAAGTATAAGCAACACACAAGCTTTCACTACTTACACATCATAACTTTAGGCTTCAACCATCTCGTCAGCACTTACTCTTGATTCTAAGGTTCACAACCTAAGGCAAGTATCCCTAACCATCCTTCATTGAACTCTCAAACACCTCGTACGTTCATCTCCTAACCCCCCCTAGGTCATCCTCGTTGAAATCCGACTCAAGAACCCTTTGAACTCACCAAGTTGATTCACCATCCTAAGTCATGTTCCCGAGACTTAGACTACCTTTAGTCAGATCTTAAGAAGTCTCTAAGGTCACCCAAAGACTCCCCGAGCTTCCCTCTATCTTCCTTTATTTTCCCACAAAACTGATGGACATCATCCCCTTACTTCGATCGATCGATGTGACATCATACCCTCACATCGATCGATCGATGTCCATCAGAGAACATCGACCTCTCAGCCCTTTTCCACTTCGATCGATCGATGTCCAACAGAGGACATCGATCTCTCAGCCCTTTACTACTTCGATCGATCGATGTCCAGTCAGAGGACATCGATCTCTCAGCCCTCACCTACAACGATCGATCGATGTCCATCAGAGGACATCGATCGATCGATGTCAGCGTTTCCTGTGAACTTTGTTCTGCGAATTTCTGCAGAAGATGCAATCTTCAACCAACGTTTCCACAATTTCCAACCCATCATTCAAAGCCTAACCACCCTATCAATCCAAGCATAATTCATCAACGCAAAACCCTCTCGGACCCATCACACGTTCAATCCTAAACACACATTGTTCCTCACATCGCACCCAAAAGATCCCTCCTTTTCCCATTTCCAAACCTATCCAGCAATGAAGGCACATCCAAAGGGATTCCGGGGTAGGGATTGGCATGGTTTCACATAATCGATAACAACAACGAATACTTTTTCATATACAGCGGCCAAATCTTGAAACCAAAACACATAACTCATAAACAAATAATCACAAAATGAAACTACTGCATGGTGATCCAATTTGATAACAAAATAGGCCAGTTTTCTTTCACAAATCGTAGGAACTTATAAGAAAGTTACTTGCCTTTGATTACTCGAAGAGCGAAGGAAGATCGGACGAAGATTGAAGGATGGATCTTGAAGAATCCTTGCCTAGGGTTTGAGGATGTCAAATGTCGCCTGTGGGGATGGAGGCTGCGTCAGTTTTCTCTGCGTAATGAGAAAGCTGACGTTCTGTCAGTTTTTATATGGGAAGGGGAAATTTGGAGTTTCTAAATTATATCTATTATCTTATTTATCTTAAAGGATAATCCTTTATTATTTAATTCTAAAATTAAATACAATTTAATTCTAATATTCTATCCTTCATTAATTTCTCATTAATCCTCTTACTTAATGCCTCATTTATTTCCGTTGACTATCATTAAACTCCGTTTAATTCCTTCTTCGCCTTTTAATTATCCTACGGAGTATGCGGGGCATAACATTAACCACATTGCACTCGAACCTGAGATTCTTCAGTTTAAGTGATTAGTTCTAAGACGTTAAGCCAAAATCGTAATATACGTAAGCACTGATTATAAAAGGTTACTAATGACAGCAGATATAAGTATGATATAGACCGATGATTGGGTTATGAAGCCCCAATATGGTGACGATACCCTTAAGGTTGAATCGAGAACCATAGATAGATTAAGTTATGATTTGACAAGCAGAAATCAATAGATAAGGTTACCTTGTTGGTATATAAAGAATGATTTTGAGGACTTAGTCTTGTGATAAGGAAGTGAAATAGGTAACATATCGGAATATGTAAGGGCTACCTAGCGTGGTCATTATCGAGGTAAACTGGTTATGTAGACCCATACCAAGTTGTGATTATGCAAAATGCAAGTTTCGAGGATGAAACTTTTTGTAAATGGATAGATTGTTATAACCGTGTCTTAAAAAAAGGGGGGAAAAGAGGGAATTTTGTTTATTTGCACATGTTAAAAAAACTTAATTTTATGTCAGATTTGGGGAGAGCAATTCGCTCTCCCACTGATTACCTTGACTCCAATTTCTTGCCCACAATACCTCCCCGTGCCTTAACCCATTTCTTATTAAAAAAATTTACATTCCTCCCCACAATTCCCTTGTCGTCTCCTTTCCCTCAGCAACCTAAAGACAACTAAAAGAACACACGCAGCCGAGATTTATTGGGAGAAAAGTAAAATTTAGCAAGTTCTTTCTGAATTCTATTGTTTAAGGTATAGTATATGAATCAATGTAAGTAACTTTGGATCTTTACCATGAAATTTATAAAATTTTTTGTACATACTTTTTATATCAAATTTGGATCATGTATTAGTATGTATGCGTGTATAGTTGATTTGTTATATGGATATATATATGTGTAGGCATATGATACTAAGAAAAAAAATCCTAGGTATAAGTTATGATTCTAAACTTAAAAAAATAAAAAAAAATAAGGCGGTCAGTTAAGGAACAAGTATACCTAGGATATACCACACAACTTTACCTACTTACGCTACCTAAGTCTGACCATGACCCTTTGCACATTCCATTAGCCATGACTATAATAACCATAAGCGAATAAGTATATAATTAAAGTACATAAATAGTAATGTTGATCAGGATGCTCTACCGCAAGTGCTGATTGACACATTTATTTGAATAGGTTAGGCGATCTTAAGCTGCTTCATCATAACAACAGCATGGGATACGGTGCCATTAGCGTAAAGTAAAACGAGTCCATATCCCTACTTGGACGGTAACATCAGAACAGGCTAAGGTCTAAGTTGAGACAATAGTCACATTAGAGATGTCGATCGGTGGCAAAAAGAGTGAATCAACTATAACAAATACATGGGAATGATGAATCCTTACAAATTTTTTAGTTAAGTGTTGATTTATAGGAACATCGAGATACTTGGCTTGAATCTGGTAGGCTTGAACTAAAATAGAGTAAGCATGAACAAGTAATAATTGCGTTTCACAAGAACTAGATTAAAAAATATATAGTGGTCGAAATAACCAAGTAATGAGGTACAGTAGATCAGTGTGGGGAAACATAGTGAATGAGAACACCTTAAGTCGATCAATAATTAGTGTCCATGCTAGGTCTGTACCAATTTAAGTTAAGATTTTAGCATGAGTGGACAAACGTTAGACTTATAAGAAACTGAACATATGAGACCTTATCCGGAAAAGTGGATGACCTATAGAATTATACGAATATTAAACTGACATATTTTTCAAACAGATATATATTTTATATCAGCGCGTACACTAATGTATACCTGTAGTATAACAAGTATTTTAAAAATTTCTGTCTTCAGATATACCTTATTGAGTCTCATTTTTCTTTATATAGTCTATCAACTTTTAAAAGACAAATTCATTTCTGTACATGTTTATCAACATAATAAAATTTTTTAAAACTTTTGATGATCTTAAAGAGGGGAAAGCTTTTAAAATATTGATGTTCTTTAAAAAACGATGTGTTTATATATATTTTTTACCCAATATTTCAAATTTCCATTTTTGTTACATCTATTTTTTTAAAGCCAAAACTAATTGAAAACTATCGATATCGCAAGCAATTTATCTATTAAAGTGGTTTCGAAGTTATTTACCAGCTTGCGATAAACTTACTTAACTTTTGTGAATAAAAAAAAGCTTTCAAAATATATATTTTCCTTTAGAAAACGAAAGGTACCATAGTCATATCGTTTCATAAAACCTTACATTATAACTTTTTAAACTGTTTTAATGTCACTTCACCAAAATACTTTGCAAACAAGTTATATCATCTTTTTTATAAGAGGTCATTAGAAACACCGCTTTGCGAAAACGAGTATATTATTTCAAATCTTGTTTAAAAAATTAATAGGAAGGGTATTATATTAAAACGATTGAAGTTATATTTCAAATTATGGGCATGTAGGTCACGTTTTTAATATAAGAAAAGTATGCCCGTACACATATTTTGTACATTAGGCTGATGATGTTTTCAAAGATGTAAGGGCATGATCATAAAGTTAGTTCGTAACTATATAATATTTGATTTTGAGGACTTGGTTTTGTGTAACAAGTACCATCTTAGTGTACATTAAGGATATTAGTTGGTTAATTATCTAGGGGGATGAACCACATATAATGAGTTTAAGAATCCGAAATTGAAGACTACGATGAGCTGAATGATACACGTCAAGCGGTATAAGTGGAAGTATGTACATACTAATTATATATAAGTTAAGGATTGAGCCCTATAAGGACTAGATCATCTTCGAGATGCTAGCGTAACTAAATTGAATCATAATAGAGTAAAACGTATTCTGAAAATACATACGGTTCAAGAGAAGAGTCTTGAGAATAAGGCGTTAGGTCAAAGATTGTAGTATACCTAAGAACTGATTTACAAGGGTTGCTGATGACGGTAGAGATAAATAAGATATAGACCGATGATTGTGTTGTAGAACCCCTAGTATAATGACAATACCCTTAAGGTTGATTCGATAATCATAGATAGATTATGTAATGATCTTAATAAACAAAAGGACAATGTATCGAAATTACCTTGTTGGTGTACAATGAGTGATTTTGAGGCCTTAGCCTATGATAAAGAAGTGAAGTGGTTAGCATGTTGAAAAATGCAACGAATGTTTAGCTTGATCATTATCTAGGTGAATGGATCAAGTAGAACTAAATTAAGTGTTGACTATGTAATATGCAAGTTTCGAGGACAACTTTTTTGTAAGGGGGTAGGATGTTGTAATCGTGAATTCTAAAGGAAAATAAAAGAAAATTTTAAAATCATTAAATTAAATTAAATTCAAGATCTAAAAAATAATAATAAATATTCCTATCATAACTACACACCCATCACTCTCCCCTCAACTCCCTAAAATAACTCCATAACCCCCCACTCCCCATGATTTTCTCCCCATTCCCCAAATTAATCCCACTCATTACTCCTTTCCCCAGCCATTTAGTTGTAACCAAAAATAAAGAGAGGGAGAGCAAGAAAATGTGAGGAGGAGAAGGAAGAAAAAAAGAGAGAGAAAGAGAGAAGAAAAAAGAAGAGGAGGAGGAAGAAAAGCCACCACATCAAATCCAACATTGCTTTTGGTCAGTGAATTTGTATTCAAGAAGTAGGTTACCCTCCACTCTGTTGGATTGCTTTGGATTCCCTCGCATTCTGTATTGGGATTGTTTGTTTATCACTGTACATTTATTCTTTATATGTTTATCTCGAATTCTTTATGTTTTGGTATGGAAATTGCATGTTTGGCCTTAGATATAGATCACATAGCATTAAAATAGGTTGGAATGGGTTCAGTACGTCGAAAAACGGGCCTGAGGAAGGTGCGTGTATCAAACGCGCGGCTGTAGAGGGCGGCACGTGTGGCCCACGTGCACCCCTGAGCGGCTCGTGTATGTGACGCACTGATGTCTTCAACGTCAGTATGTCCGGGGGGTTAAACGGAGTCCAATAGAATTTGTTTGGGGTTAATCGGAGTTAAAACGAATAAGTTCTGGATTTTTGAATGAAATTAGAATTTAATAAATCAAAGAATGACAAAAAAAATAAAACAAAAGGGTGACCGAATCGGCCTTATGAACTCAGCAAGCCAGTTTTTGGACGGCCCAAGAAGTAAACTGAAATAATTAAAAAAAATAGGGGGCTAGCGCTGCGGGCCAGAAAGCCAGCAGGACAGCAGATTTTGTAGCGCCCGGCACCGGCCTACCCGCATACGGTGCGCCCGCCGTACTTTGCTATGGAGAGGACTAGGCGTCAATGCATAACATATTACAGTCCATAACAAGGTTTATGGACTTTCATGCCTTCATTTTAACAGGTAAGCGAAACTTAGGCAGAATAAAAATTTTTAAGCAAAACATCCTGAATATCCGACATAAGTTTACAACCATGTTCGCAAAATAAAGGAAATTCCGAAATTAAAGTCCCCAATATAAGTCCAACAAAACATAAACCCATCATAAAAAAATCGTTAAGCTGCCATCCACTCGCACGTCTACGGATATGGAACTCTAGGCTCATCGTCAATCCACTCTACACCGTTTCCTGCAGGCTCTGGGGGAAAAAATAAAAGGGTGAGTGACAAAGTCACCAGCAAGTACACCATAAACAATCAAGAATTAAATGGAAAGTATACACACGAATCAAATCCCAAGAATTTGAATTCCCAACATACCTGACCTTCAATCCATTAGCCACAAAGGAGATAAGATCATACCTTATGTGACGAGAAATAATGATATCATAACTTAGGTAACGAGAGATAATAAGGTCATAACTTAGGTGACGAAAGGTAATAAGATCATAACCTAGGTAACAATACATCTAGCATTCGACTAGCAATTAGATGCAATGTGTATGAATATGCAAATGTGATGCAACGTGATAAAATGAGAATTACTTCGATCTTTCTTTCTTTCAAAACATAATCGTCATAAAACCAGAATAGAGAGTGTTCAGATCTATTATCTCTGGATCTGAGGCGGTCATATCATTCCCTTCAGATCTATTATTTCTGGATCTGAAAACAGGCGTACAATCAATCATCATTATCAGATCTATACTCTCAACGCCTGAACGGTCATAAATCATCATCATCAGGTCTATTCTCTCCGGGCCTGAACGTTCTTAAATCATCATGATAAGGTCTATTCTCTCTGGGCCTGAACGGTCATAAATCATCATCAGATCAATTAACTCCGGATCTAGAGCGGGTTGCGATAGCCAGGAATTAATTGTACCAATAGGAGTCTTTCTTTCAAAACGGAAATATTTCTTTAAAAGAGCTCTCCTTAAATTTCTTTGGCATAAAATCAGTCTCATAAATTGCATGAACATGAACAATGCAATGCATGATATGCAACATGTAAGTCATGCCTAAATACATCATATAACACATATACTGACTTGTCCCTTAAGCTGGAAAAATTTTCCAGCATTAACGCTCTGTTCATACGGCCTCAAAGTTACCAATTCAGGGCCCATTTTCAGAAACTTATGCCACCACATATGCACAATGGGATCTTAGTTACATGCTATAAAATTTTCGTAACATTTCGAGGTGATTAAAACCCTCAAATCATTAAATTACTGAAAAGGGGTACTGCTGAATCCAGCAGTGCAGTACCCGCCGTTACCTTAGTTTCAAGGGCCATAAAACATTATTCAATTTGGTCCATCACCTGAAAAACATAGGTAACATACCAAGAAACAATATTCATATGCCCAAACATTACATACAAGTCTAAATAAACAAGATTAAGGCCTCACCATACATGCCATCAAACTGTTCTGTTTTCCAGTTTTGTGCCGCTAACTTCCATTCAGTTATTAACCCTTAAACCATTGGTTTCAAGCTAATTTTCTTACATGGACATGTTAACTTATGTCTTAGGTAATTACCATAAAAATTTCAAGGCAATCCAATAGGTTTAGAAGGGCCATTTAATTATTTTTCTAAGTCTTGGTACATATAGAATCTGTGGTGACTAATTGTCACTAAAAATTCCATTGAGGCCAAACCACAACTCTTTTTACAGAAATTCCACCTCACAGTTTTACTACAATATCAAGCTACCATCATACCAAAAATTAGCTCATTTTCACACTCCTAAGATTCGTTTTCAGGCCAAACAATTTGCTACTCAAAACTGTCCAATTCCAGTAATTCCTGCGTTTCATCACTTTTTATTGTCCAAGCATTTTCCAACCAACTTCATTCCTTAAAATAGCTTACTAAAAATTAAAGGCACATTTCAACATGGTCATTTTAAGTCTCATAACCCTTTTTAGGCTACACATGGCCCACGCTAACAGCCTTGCAATTTACACTTAGAACATGCCACTTTTCACGCATTTTACACCTTATAAAGTTCATTCTTAGCAAAACTAGTTCATTTTTCAAATAGTCACCCATACAGCCCGTTTTTTGTGGGTAGTATATCTCATATTATATTCAAGTTTGAGCACATAACACATCCGTATAGTAAATCATTCAATCATGCAACACTTTTCTTTATAACAACTAAGTTCTCATGCTTTGTACTTAGAATCTTCAACTAAGATTCATAACTTAGAAATGGCTAGTCATTCAAGCATACACTTCACAAATAAGTCAAGATTCTCTAGAATATACTTGCCTCTTTGAGCTAGAAACTTTCCTTAGCTTGAGCCTTGGTTGAAATGTATTGAAGTTTTCGTCCAACTTCAACACATAGCACTCGGTTTTGGGGAGGGAAGAGGGATGAACATTAGCTACCATTTTAAATTAAGAAAATAACTAGATTTAGGCTAGAATCCCCTTATCAAAATAGAGCTTGGATGGAGATTGAAATGAATTCAACCTACCAAGATGCTAGCACCACCTAGTAACTTGAAGAATATTCACTTAGTGACCCTTTTGAAGGCCACGGTTTTGGCAAGGAGAAAGAGGTACAATGTGAGCTTTACTATTTGAAATGTGGAATTCACTTGGGCAGTTTAGCATGCAACTTACCTAGATGAATCTTTAAAGCTTGAAGATGAGGATAGCCTTGACACTCCTAAGCTTCAAGTTGGCCGTATGACATGGAAGGCTTGAAGAGGAGTTTAAGTGTGTAAGAGGCTTTTAGTTCTTGACTTGGTATAAACCTTGAGAGTGTTAGAAGGGATGGATGATAGAAAGCTTCTAGGATAACTTGAAGAAATCTTTATGAGGTAGAAGAAGGGGGTGGCCAGTGGTTTGGGTCAAAAGAGGAGACAAGGATGTTGGGTGCAGCAATTGTCCCATGGTGCGTAGGCCGTGTGGGCCAAATCACAGTCGAATGCCGTGGGTGCTTGTGTATGCTGAATGCACTATAAGGCTAGGGTATGCGCATCTCCTATCACCAATTGGTTTTGGGAGAGTTGGTAGCGCCTGAGGTCCTACAAGTGGTATCAGAGCCAAGGTCACGGGTTCGATTCCCAGTGGGAGCAATTGCTGAGGGGGAGATTGTTAGGTGTAGCAATTGTCTCATAGCGCGTAGGCCGTGTGGGCCAAGTCACAGTCGAATGCCGTGGGCGCTTGTGTATGCTGAATGCACTATAAGGCTAGGGTATGCGCATCTCCTATCACCAATTGGTTTTGGGAGAGTTGGTAGCGCCTGAGGTCCTACAAAGGAGATTCCCATGAGTGCATAGAAAGCTATGAATGTCTCCTTAGTGTCTTGAATTTCTTTTTTGACCATTCTTTTCCATATATTTTTTTATTAGTTTCCAAGAGTAGTCTTATAATTAAATGAAATATTAAGAATTTAATGAGGGTTCTATAACCGTTATGTTGGCCAAAATCTTTTAAGTGTTGGGAGGGTATTTCTGTCATTTCACTTGTGCCATGAGACACACTTATATAATTCTACCATTTCTTATAATATCTACTTTAAGGAAATATAAAATAAAGAAGAAGTAATAAAACTTAATAAAATGCATTTTGAAGAACTAACATTTTATTAAACCACGTCATACGAGTCTTAAGTACATAACGATTTCCGTTGGGTACAACATCCTCCCCACTTATCACAAGTTTTATCCCTGAAACTTAAGAGTACTAGTCAAAGAGATGTGGATACAAGCTCCTCATACTTTCTTCAGCCTCCCAAGTGGCTTCATCAGCAGAGTGGTGCTTCCATTGCACCTTAACCATGGGGATATGTCGTTTCCTTAGAGCCTTTTCCTTCCGGTCAATGATCCTTTCCAGCTCTTCTTCATAAGACACATCGGCTTCAACTTTCAGTGGCTTCTCTTTGATGATATGACTGGGCTCATGCATGTACCGGCAATGCTAGGATACATGGAATACATCATGTAACTGGAACAACGACGGCGGTAGTGCTAACTGGTAGGCGACTTCTCCAATCCTTTCAAGAATTTCATATGGCCCGATGAATCTTGGACTCAGTTTATCCTTTATGCCAAATCTTTTAACGCCCTTCGACGGCGACACCTTTAAGAACACTTTTTCGCCTGCCTGGAAATCCACTGGTCGACACTTTCGTCGGCCCAAACTTTGCTTCTATCTTGGGCCGCTTTCAATCTTTGCTTGACAATCATCACCTTTTCTCGGGTTTCCTCTACTAGGTCAGGTCCTACAAAAATCTTGTCTCCAATTTCGTCCCAGTAAAATGGAGATCGGCACTTTCTTCCATACAGCACTTCATAAGGGGCCATCCCAATAGATCGGTGGTAACTATTATTATAGGAAAACTCCACCAACTTAAGACTTTTGTCCCAACTCCCTCCAAAATCAAGGATACAAGCTCGTAACATGTCCTCCAACGTTTGGATTGTTCTTTCCGATTGACCATCGGTCTGAGGGGGATATGTTGAACTCATCCGAATCTCAGTGCCTATTGCCTTCTAGAAGGCTGTCCAAAATCTAGAAGTGAAGCGAGGGTCGCAGTCACAAACTATACTCATGGGTACTCCGTGCAAGCATACAATTTGATCAATATACATAATAACCAATTTCTCTGTAGAGGCTTTGATCGACATGGCCATGAAATGGGCGGACTTCGTCAAACGATCAACCATTACCCAAATAGCATCACATCCATTCCTTGTCCTTGGTAAGTCAGTCACGAAATCTATGGTGATGTGATCCCATTTCCACTCAGGAACTTCAAGGGGTTGCAACAATCCTGCGAGTCTTTGATGTTTCGCTTTTACCTTTTGGCAAACAAGGCATTTCTCCACGAATTCAGTAATCTGCTTCTTCATACCAGGCCACCAGAACTTCTGCTTTAAGTCTTGATACATCTTGTTAGCTCTTGGATGAATGAATAGGCGAGAACTATGTGTTGAATGTATATGGCCGAAATTTAGACTTGAAGTTCAACATATTTGATTCTTCATTTTCAAGGGATAAATCTACTACCTACATGGCAATGTTTTGAATATGTAGTGAATATCACACATGCTGAAATTTCAGTATTCAAGTGGCCGATTTTATGGTTGGTAATGGAGATGAATTATCTTGCAAATTTTATGGAATTTATTATGTGACTTACGTCAACATTTTATGACTAATTGGCACATGTTTTTTAAGTGATATTTTCAGATTTATACAGTCTTCAAATGATGACAAATTTCATCCAATCAATGAGTGCCAAGTAAGCAAGGCTATATTGATCATCCAATGGAGTGTTGCCAAGTAAGCAAATGAATGTCACAATGATGCAAGATATTCTTCTAAGGACTTAAAAGATAATTTCCAAGGGAAATAAAAGCAAAGGGGGCGGCCACACTTTTGATAAAAAGGAGAGAAGGAGATCAAACAAAATACAAGACAAGTTTTACAATTCCAAGAGCTAAAAACGTTGCCTACATCTCTTTCTTCTACCTTTCTTTCTTCTTCTCTCTCAAAGCCTATTGTATTCATATTCATACATATTTTATAGGCTTCATATAAACCACCATACACGCTATGTTGTTGTAAAAGATTGATCAATGTGTGATCAATCTTGCATCCGCTCGGTGGTGGTGTTCGTGATCATTGTAATCGCTTACAAGGTTTGTAAAGGGTTGAAGTTGGTGTATAACTCCATCAACCCTGTGTGGTAAGGTGTTGTTTGTTGTTTTGTGATTAGTGATAACCGAGGAAGGTATCCTCAAAGACTGGAGTAGGTTGATTTAACCAAACCAGTATAAAATTCCTTGTGTTCTTTACTTTTCAGCACTTACTTTCAGTTTCCAGCACAATGCATCATTTTCATCACATTCTTAAAAATAGAAAACAAACTTCAAAAATCAACAACTTTCCAGAAACATAGCCACACGTTTTAAGATTCATTTGGCGCAAGTTTCAACCCTTTTGGACAAGTATAAGTCATCCAAACGTCAAAAGTTCTGAGACTAGTGCAGTCTGATTTTCAGGCTTGCAAATGTTGAGACTTTGAACGTATTTGACTAACTTTCTAAAACAATTTTTCAAAACTGTTTCAACACAATTAAATACACATAATAAGGGGGTTGTCCTTAAATTTTCAGACTATTTGGAGTCACGGTTTAATCGGAATTAAATTTTCAAATCAGACTACCGGTTCTTGCAGATTTGTGCAATCTGACCACCAACGATTTTTGAAAGGGTTAAAAGTTGAATTTTAATCTGAAATTTTTAGGAGATACTCAGAACATCTGAGACTAAGATCCCTCCAAATTTCAAAATTTTTGAAGACCTGTAACCTAGTTTTTAAAATGTTGCGAAACAGGTCCTGAAAACCGAAACTGTTTTCAGAAGTTGGGTTTTTGGTTTAATACAATTTTAAAAACAAAATTTTCCGCACCCACTATTCAAACCCCCCATCTTCTAGTGGTTCTTTTCAGGTCCTACATAATTAAGTGAATCCAAACACGAGTGTGAAAACACACAAAAAATTACTTTTTGTGTGTACTAACGTAATCGAGTCTCTTCCGTCTTTGTGTTAGTTTTTCTTTTCTCTTTGTACTATGTCTTGTTTCAGTTATAGTTGCTGGACATGGAAAATAACATGGTTGACACCATTTGGGGAGTGAAGTGCTTCCAACGTGACTTCAAAGAGCTATAAGATTGAATGTATCAGTTTGGCCTATTCAATGGCACATGGGTAAGTGATTGGCAAAATAAAGTTCATGGTATCAATCTTACTCTCAAGCTACTCTAAATGTACGACAATATTATGATGAATTATTAGATTATTTGTGTAGAGATTACGTAGAAGACCCTGAGGAATTGATTATGCTTTGATTTTTTGCTTGTTTAAATAAAAAAATTGCTGAACGAATGCATAGGATAAGAATTCAGAATCTTGATTATATGTTTTATCTTGCAAATCGTTTTGAAAAGAACATGGCATCCGAAAGAAAGAAAACTTTACAAAAATCAAAACTTGAAAGGCAAGAACTTAAGAAACAAGTGAAACCTTTAAATTCTTACTTGATGATGCTAAAGTTTTGCATCATGAAATTCCTAATGTTTCACCTAATTCTAATCTTGATTTTCGTACTGCTACTCTTGATAAAGCTAAAATGCACAAGAATATTGGAAAAGGCATGCATCAGATTAAATCTATTTGGCATAAAAACTTTGTTGAGTCTGAGCATGAAATAAAGTAAGATTTGAAGGAATTGAAATAGGGAGCGCAAGAACTTAAAGAACATATGGGCGTTTCAAGTTCTTATTTGGATAATGTTAAAGATTTGCATGACATACATAATAAAATTGAAACCAAATTGGATGAACCTGCATTGCATGATTTTAATGAAATTGAACATGATTTATGCCCCATTTCCTTTCAGATGCATGAACATATTAAACGTAAGTTGCATGAAAGTAAGACCGAATTGCACAAGAGTGAGTCTGAATTGTGTGAGAATGTCGATGTTGGATTGCATGCTAATGAGCATACCATGAAGCTGAAATCGTTGAACGAGTTAATGGAAAATATTTAGACACATCTAAAATTGTAAATGAGGAAGAAACGAAATAGAATGATAGAAATGTGTTAAAAGTTTTATTACCTAATGCTTTACCATCTTTGTTTGCATATGAATTTCCATTATTTCATGATGAAAAGGTTCAAGTAAAGAATGGCAATATCACATTGTTTGTGCCTATTGCAACGTACTCATTTGTTATTTGTCTTGCTGTTGAAAGTTGTGTAAATTCTGCAAGCATCCTCTTTGCAAAATCTTTGATTTGTATACGTGTGTGTCTAAGCCACCCTATAGTGTTTGAGATTATTTGGATTATCTATGTGTTTGATCCGGGAGCTTGGAGATGCATGTATAAGTCTTTGTGTCATGAGTTTGTTTTTGGTCGTGTACATGTATGTGTTAAAAGTTGTAGTTTTTGTACTCAAAGTTGTAATTTCTTTAGGACTCATACTTTTCCTTCAAAGGAAAATCATTTGTTTAATATAGAAACATGATTCACACTTTCAATAATTCGGTTGCATGATGAGTTCATTTTTATTCAATGTGTTGCCATATTTTGTGTATAAAAACGATTTGATAGTGCATCCGAAACATGTTAAAAAGAGGTAATACAAGTTCATGAGAAGCTTGCAGCTAAAGGAAAATATCTTCTTTGAGTCTAAATTTCTTTTAGCCTTACCTTACATACTCTCTCTCTTATTGATATAAGATCCAGATGGAGATGAAAATAAAATAGCCAAGTTTGTAAATATAAGTCATCTATTCTGTTTTTGTTACAAACATATTGTTAGCTAAGTTCCCTTCTCCTAGTGCAGATTTAGATTTAAGGTTGAATCATTTGAGCAAAGATGGAATGATGATATCCAAGGAGCCAAATGAAAAGGTCAAACAAGACAAATTACATGAGGAGGATGTGCAGCGGGATTGAGTGGAAGGAAGCACGTCCATGGTGTTATGCATGACCTTATTTTTGGCCAATGTGGCCAATAATATTTAGCTTTCTGTTCTATAGTCACTTGTGGTGTTTTTCGAATGGTTTTGATGTGTTAAACATGAGATGTTGCTAAAGTCGGGTTAAGTGGACTTTCCAAATTTTAAAAAAATCCTATTCTTTAGGATTTCATTAGGATGACACATGGATGGTTATTTGTCGATATCATTCTCATCTATGGTCGTATTGAGATGATTCTAGATTCTATGGATAGATTACATTCTTATCTACAACTCTCTATGAGACATTATTGGCAAATTCAACTTCTAAAAGGAGCATAATCCTCGTTCAAAATCAGACAGTGTCTAAGAATCCTAGTTTGAGCAGGAGTCCTATGTACAGTTTGATCAGTTGATAGTTATTCAATCATATCTCAATCTGCAGGCTTCGGATTAACATGATTCAAATTAGTTTGGAAAGATTACATCTGTGGCTACAATTTTTAAGCAGAGCATGTCATCAGAATAAGCTTCTTGAAGGGTCAACAACGCGTCACAACGTTGTTGTAAATTACAAAGTCATAGTTTAAGTAGGATTCTTGTAGTTTCCTAGCTAGCTTAGGTTTTTCTAGGTGTTTTGTTCTATGTAAGCATTATAACACACGTTTTTTTGGCAGAGAGAGTTGAATAATATATTTGATATTTTTGGCCTAGTGCTATTTTGCAATGTTTTCCTTGTGTTTTTTTTATCTTTGATCAAAGTTAGATGCTATATCAATGTCTTGAACAAATGTTACGAGGAAATCAAATCTTTCGAACTTGAAGATACATCCCAAGGGTGAGAATTCGTTCATGAATAACAAAAAAGCTGGAAGGTTGGAGGATCTTGCTAGGTACATCATGATCAATTTCATTCAAATCATGTAATTCAAGTTCTTGCAATTTGGTTTCAATGTTTTCATGTAAGTCATGCAAATCTTTAATATTATCCAAACAAGAAATTGAAACACCCATCTATTCTTTAAGTTCTTCACTCCCGGTTTCAATTCCTTTAAAGCTTTCTTTATTTCATGCTCAAACTCAAGAAAGTTTTTGTGCCAATCAGATTTAATCTGATGCACACCTTTTTTAATACTCTTACGCATCTTAGCTTTATCAAGAGCAACACTACACAAATTATGATTAGAATTATGTGAAACATTAGGAACTTTATTTTTAGCAGGCAAAACTTCAGCATCACTCAAGCAAAACTTTAAAGGTTTCACTTCTTTTTTAAGTTCTTCGCATTGAAGTTCTGATGTTTGTAAAACTTTCTTTCTATCGTGTGCCAACTTTTTTTCAAAATGATGTGCAAGATAAAACAT
Organism: Eustoma russellianum; assembly: GCA_036186865.1. Taxonomy (NCBI): domain Eukaryota; kingdom Viridiplantae; phylum Streptophyta; class Magnoliopsida; order Gentianales; family Gentianaceae; genus Eustoma; species Eustoma russellianum. The sequence goes on along the minus strand of AP025075.1, from coordinate 11,677,267 downwards.
ATGATCAAGATTCTAAATTCTTAGCTTGTGCATTTGTTCAGCAAGTTTCTTATTCAAACCAGCAAAAAAATCTAAGCATAATCATTTCCCCATCTGATAGTTCATCATAATATTTTCATATAGTTAGATTAGCTTGAGAGTAGGATTGATACCATGGAACTTAATTTTGTCAATCGCTTACCCATATGCCATTGGATAAGCCAAAGTGATGCATTAGCTCTTCTAGCTCCTTGAAGTCACGTTGGAAGCACTTCACTTCCAAAATGGTGTTAACCGCCTTATCTTCCATGTCCACTACATCATACAAACTGAAACAAGACACAAAACAGAGAGAAGAAAAACTAACACAAAGACGAGAGAAATATAATTACGTTAGTGTACACTAAAATAGATTTTTTGTGTCTTTTCACGCTCGCGTTTCAATTCAAACAATTCAGCTTTTACCTCCCCTCTTTTTGTCTCACAATCACTCAATCTTGTTACCACTCTACCTGTGTTTTTCTCAAGATACTAAATTAGAATCAATATCAAGTCAAGCAAACGCGTTGTCGTCTTGAAAATCAGCCTGTGCAATCTTCTTCTCTTCAAATGGAGGTAAATCCAAAGAATACAAGAGACCAAAAGTGATGCAGTATGGCTGAACCAAAGAATCACTAAAGGGTAACGTCGGACAGTCCTTAGCCAAACTTGGTCAAGATTATAACCAAAAAATGAAATTTTAATGGTCTAATTTGCACAAAAAAAATTCCAGAGTGGGTGGAGCCAGTTTAGGACAATTTTTGAAACTTTGGCCCGTTTAGGGTTTTTAGGACAGGTTTGGGTTTTGAGGCAGGAACTGGATATTCCCGATCCTTTTTCCTAATTTCTTTGTGCAGCTCAATAGTAGACAAGTCAATCATCGAAATTCCTTTTGAATAACTCAATTCTGATATGCATGCGTAAAGTTCTTGAATTTTATTTTCCTTTCTTGATTTTGCTTTCGATATTTTAAGGACTTGTTCAAACTTGTTTTTCTTGACATTCTTTCTTCAAGAACTGAGTGTGTATGGTATTTCTTGAAGAGATAAGCCTGGTTAATTTCCAGAAATTTCTCTTGCACAATGTTGATCAAATTGCTCGGTTTGTGTCCTTTCTTCCGAAACTGAGAGTAGATGCTTCTTGCCTTTGGTGTGGGACTTTTTAGGGGATGTTTAAGAATTTTTAGGAACTGAGGATTAAGCCTTTTGGGAGGTGATATATTGCTGGATGCTTTAGAGATAGAGTGTGTATGGTTTGAGGATCAATTAGGGTCTTGTATGGAGTGGCCAAAACCTAGGGTTCTTGGTGTTCTTGAGTTGAAAGGTTTGGTCTTTTGTATGATTTTTGATGGGGGTTTATAGGAATGTAACTGTTGTACCCAACGGAAATCGATATGTATTTAAGACTCGTATGAAGTGGTTTAATAAAATGTTAGTTCATCCAAGTGCATTTTATTAAGTTTTATTATTGCTTCTTTAATTCAATTCCTTACAGTAAATGTTATAAGAAATGGTATAATTATACAAGTATGTTTTATGAAACATGTGAACTGACAAAAATACCCTCCCAACCCTTAAAGCATTCGGCCAACATGGAGTGGGGGCTCTAGATCCTCTTTAGTTTTAACATTTCTATTTAAGTCTTGATACCAACATAAAATAAAATAAAGTGCAAGGCATGGGTGAAAAAAGGTGGTCAAAATGCAAGACACCAACATGCTTTCTTCTTTCCATACACATTTGGGAACCTCCTTGCCTCCTTTGACCATGACCGCCGGCTTCCCCTCCCCTTCTATCCCATGAAGCTTTCTTCAATTTAACCTAGAAGCTTCTCCTCCATCTCCAACACTCAACACTCTCAAGAGCTCATCCCAAGAAAACCACTAAAGATTTATTAAACACTTAGGCTACTTCTCCATCTCCATACGGCAAGCTTAGCTAAGGAAGTTTCAAGATTCATTCCATCTTGAAGCTCTAAATCTCCTCTAGGTGAGTAACATCTTAGCTTCTAAAATGGATTCCATTTTCTGTAAAATGTAAAGCTCACATTTTGGTTTATTTCCTTCACAGAACCATGGCCTTCAAAAGGTCTCTAGATGAAGCTCCTTCAAGCTACTAGGTGGCACTAAGCATTTGGTGGGTTGAACCTCTTGCAATACCCATTTGAATACTATTGTGGTAAGCTAATCTAGCTTCAAACTAGCTCTATTATGTCTTTAAATAGTAGCTAACATCTACTTCCACCTTCTCTCTCATAACCGTATGCCATAGGAAGAAGTTGGAGGAAATCCTACTCTGTTTCAACCAAGGCACAAGCTAGAGAAAGATCTAAGCTCAAAGAGGCAAGTATACTTTAAGCAATCTTGACTTATTTGTGAAGTGTATGCTTGAATGACTAGCCATTTCTAAGATATGAATCTTAGTTGAAGATTCTAAGTTCAAAGCATGAGAAATTAGTTGTTTCATAAGGGAAAGTGTTTGCATGTGGGTGATTCTCTCTATGGATGTGTTGCATGTCTAATGTAAACATGGTATGAGACATATTTCTCACAATAGGGGATGGTTTTATGGGCCAAATGGATAATGAACTAATTCTTCTAAAGAATAGACTTTATGAATCAAAAGATGTATGCGAATGGTATGATTGATTGATTCACTATATGGATATGTTATGTGCTCAAAATTGAATATGCTATGAAATCCACTACTCACCAAAAACGGCTGTTTATGGTGGTTAGTTGGAAGGTTAGTTAATTTTGCTAAGAGTAGACCTTATGAGGTGAAAAATGCATGAAGATGGCGTGTGCTATGTGTAAAATTGCAAGGCTATTTTAGTGTGATACATGTGTAGCCTAAAGAATATTATGATACTTGAAATGAGTATGTTAAAGTGAGCATTTAGTGGTTAGAAGTTATTTTAGGGAAATAAAGTAAGTTGGAGAATGTTTGAACAATAAAAGTGATGAAACATATGATTTACTGGAACTGGACAGTTTTGAGTAGCTGATTGTTTGACCTAAACACGAACCTTAGGAGTGTGCAATTTGGCTGAATTTTTGTATGATGATAGCCTCATATGCGTATTAAATTTGTGAGTTGGAATTTTGGTAAAAGGACTTATGGTTTATCCTCAATGGAATTTTTAGTGACAATTGGTCACCACAGACTCTGAATGTACCTAGTTTTGGAAAAATAATTAAATGACCCCTCTAAACCTATTGGAATGCCTTGAAATTTTTATGTTAATTACCTAAGACATATATGTACACGTCCATGTAAGAAAATCATCTTGGAACCACTGTTTTGAGGGTTAACAACTGAGTTGAAGTTTGTGGTACAAAACTGGAAAAACAGGACAGTTTAATGGCATGAGTTGTGAGACCTTAATCTTGTTTATTTGGACTTGTATGTGACGTTTGGGCATATGAATATTGCTTCTTAGTGTGTTAGCTAGGTTTTCTAGGTGGTGGCCCAAATTAAATGATGTTTTATTGTTGTAACCAATTAGGAACCCTTTGTACTTGAGACCTATTTAAGAGAATATACGGCAAGATATGTCTGCAATTACAATTTATTGAGTCGATGATTATTATTTTAGATTACGTTACATAAAGTAATATATATATATATATATATATATATATATATATATATGTATATATATATGTATGTATACAATTTCGAGCATGAATATTGGACCATGGGAAGAGGCCCAATTCACTCCCAAGTGCTTGGGAGATTTCGGCCACAAGTGTAAGAAAGGCCTTAATGGAATTTCTTAAGATTTTAAGGGCCATCTTTTAAATAAGCCAATAAGCAATTACACAAGTTTGGGTAGTAGGCAAAAATTTGGTTCCAACCCATACCTCATTTTCGGCCCTTAGCCCAAAAAGGGGCTCAACGATTTTCTAATTACATATCTTAAAAAGAAAAAGGGGGAAAATAAAATAAGTAAAAGCAAGTAGCTAGTAAATGGGAATAAAGCATGGTTGGGGTCATTAAAGACCCCCAACCAACCGGACGCCCTAAGTGGCTAACCATGGAGGATTTTTAAAATCCTACCATAATTACTTTATCATTAAACCAAGGTTAAAGTAAACATAATTAGATAAAGTAACTAAGGTTAGTTCAAAAGTAACCATGATTAGACTAAAGTAACCAAGGTTAGTAATAAAGTAACCTTGATTAATTAAAGTAATCAAGATTAATTCCCTTAACCTTACTATGGTAACCCCTTAACCTCTCTTACATCCTCCCCAACGGCTAGCACTTAGCCAAGAAGGAGAAATTTATTCCAAAAATAATCTATAACCCTCTCACCTTTCCAACTCTCAAAGTACCACCAAGAGTAAGAAACATTCTTCTCTTCTTCTTCCCTTAAACCACACAGCCAAGGTTATACCAAGGAGACCTAGGATTCATCTAAGCTCAAGTGGTATTAGGTAAGTACATACTCAACTTTCAAGGGAATTCTTAAATTTTACTTAGCTTGAAGCTCACTTATTTTTCTTGCCCTAAACCGTGACCTTCAAGGTCACTAGGCTCAAAAAAGTCTCAAGATTTTGTGGATCCTAGTCTTAAGAGGCTTGAATACTACTCAAGTTCCATTTTGGTAAGTCCATCTAACCCCTATTAAGTGTATCTTTCACTTAATAATGTGAACTAACCATTGATCTGTTTCCCTTTCAAAACCGTGGGGTGCATGCACAAAGAAGAGGAAGGTTTCATCTTTTCCATACAAATTTCAAGCTAAGAAGAGGAGTAAGTTGAAAAGGCAAGTACATTATACATACTTGTGGCTTGAATGTGCAAGTGCATGCTTGAATGTCTAGATGTCTTTAAGACTTAATCTTAGATGTGAAATGCTAAGTTTTGATGCATGAAACTTTCGGCCTTAGGGTATAATGGCTTGCAAAGGTGGATTCTTGTTACTTTTAACTATGGATATGTGGTAAACATAGGATGAATGTGATAAAGATCTTGTCTTTTTCATGGATGGGGGGGGGACGGTTGGATGGAGAAAGGGGAAAACAAAGGTAGTTTTGTAAGAAATGGTATCTTGTGGGATGAAATGTGAAAAAGATGGGTGCTTTATGTGTTATCCTTACTATGTTCACTATGGAGTTATTATTTTCGCCCTTGCATGTGTATAAACGGGCTGTTTGAGGGTTAGGGTGCGTATGCACCAACTTCACCAAGGCTTAATTTTAGTACGAACATGATGTGGATGGCCCAAAGAATGATGTATGTGGCATTCAAACTGTTTTGAAGGGATGTGTATATGATGTTTGTAATACGTTGAATCTGTAAATTCCCATGCTAAATGTGTGATTGATGTTAAACAAAGTGTTTAAGTCAAGCAATGCAAGTTAGGTCCATTTAGGAAGGAAATGTGACAAAATTTGGTATTCACTAGAGTAGGGCAGATTTTTAGGCCGTTTTGTAGGACCTGAAAAGAGACCTTAGAGACATTCAATTTAGTTGATTTTTGGTATGACACTAGCCCTATGTGTATATTAAATATGAGAGTTAGAATTTTGTTAAAAGGGGTTATGGATTATTTTTAGCAGAATTTGTATTAAAACTGGTCATGCTGGAAAATTACTGGGCTAAACAGATTTTATGTGACATAATGATTGACCAGGGAATGGACCTTAGGAATATGAAATTGGGCTGATTCTTGACAGGACACTAGCCCTATGTGTTTACAAAGCTTGAGAGCTGGAATTTTTGAAAAAGGGTTTACGGTTTGGTCACAATAAAATTTGTAGTAAAATCGGTCATTATTGAATTCAGCATGTAACGGTTTTGGGAAAAAGAGTAAATAATTCCTTTAACGAAATTAGAAATCCGTGAAACTTTTATGTCAACTACTTAAGACGTATGTGAATCCTTTCATGTAAGCCACTTATCTTAGAATGATTAATTGAGGGGTAAACACCATAATTAAGTGGGCATCACTAATCTGAAATTTTGGGCAGAATTGAGAAACTCGTTATAAGGCCTTGTTCTAATGGACTTAGGCTTAGTTATACGGTTTGGGCTTACAATCACTAGTTAATGGTATGTCTACAACAGTTTCCTAAAGCTGGCCCAAATTGAAAGAAGTTTAATGGGCTTACATGAAAGATAAAAGAAAGGGCGCTGTATTGCTGAAATTCAGCAGCCCTTGTTTCGTAATTAATTAGACTAAGTGTCTTACACATTTCATATCGTCATGAAAATTCTATTACGAATAGAAAGGACATTTTTATGCATATGTATGACAAGCACTCATGATAGTGGGCCTAACCCATGAGGGATTGAGGCCGTGTATATGGACTGATAATTCTGGAAATTTTTCCAACATAAAGAATGAGTTGTACGTATGTGTATATGTAATGCATTAGATCATGATTTGCATAGTACATGTCATGCATTGCATCATCGTTATTTACATGGTTTATGGAACTGATTTTATGATAAAGAAATATGAAAAAAGCGTTTTTAAAGAAAAGATTCTGTTTTAAAAAGAACGCTTCCCACCAGTACCGTGTGTGTATGTTTCCTGGCCAGTAAGGACCCGCTCCAGATCCGGGGTTAATTGGTCTGTTGATATCGACCGTTTAGGCCCGGAGAGAATAGACCTAATAAGTGATGACGTTACCGCTCTGAGTCCGGGAATAATAGGTTCGAAGGGAAGAAGTGGCCGCCTCAGATCCGGGTGAATAGATCTGAATACTCTATTGTTTTCTTGACGATGATGTTTTGAAAGTAAAGAAATAAAGATATTATCCTCATTTTTATCATGATGCATCACACGTACATATTCATGCATGTTGCATTTAATGAGTCAGCGAGTAATGGTACGTGATACTTAGACCAAATTTTTATGACTTGATAGCTCCTAAGTTATGATCTTATTAAGTGATGATCCTTGATATGTTATGAATTTATATAAGTTGCAATCTTTTATTGTTACGTTCTTTAATAAGTGACGATCTTGATTAAGTTATGATCTTGTTGCATTAAGTGTTGATCACTGACGGGTATTGGATGGAGGTCAGGTATGTTTCTAAACCGAAATTTTTGGGGTTCGATTCTTGTATGTACTTTCCATTTAATCCTCGATTATTTATAGCATACTTGCTGGTGACTTTGTCACTCACCCCTATTTTTCCTCCCAGAGGCTGCAGGGAACAAAGTAGAATGGATTGAAGATGAACCTAGAGTCCCTTACCCGTAAGACATGCGAGAGATGGATGACTTAGGAGACATGAGGAGCTGGTTGTGATCGATGACTTTTTATGTAATTGTGACGGGAAACAGTTACTTTTGAGAATTTCCGTACTTATGATTTGGGTTGTAAAACTGAGAATGATTTCGTAGACGTTTCTAATTTGAAGTTTTTATTCTGCCACGGTTTTGCTTACTTGTTGACGTGTAAGCACGAAAGTCCATGTATTTTATCATGGGCTACAACATGTTATGGATCGACGCCTGGTACTCTCCTTAGTGAAGTACGGTGGGCGCACCGTATCCGGCTGGGTCGGGGTGCGGGGCGCTACAGGTGGTATTAGAGCTGAGGCTCTAGATCCGGGCAAAATGTAGAACTAATTTATGATCATAGTCAACTAAGTTTGATATTAGATCTAAGTCCTGATCCTGGATGAGAGTTGACCTTAGACTAGGATGACTTAGACTGGAAAATTAGGATTCGGCCTATTGATAAAACCCTAATTGACGAAAAATTACAGAATTTAATTTATAACGCAAGAACTCGCATGCCCCTTAGATATGTTATTGGAATAAATTAAATTATGCCCCTTATTATGACATTCCAACATTGAATAAAACCCGACACTGCATAATGCAGATGGTACGACCAAGGGGCCAACTGGCAAGAGCTAGACCAGAGATGCAGGAACCTATTCCTCCTCTACCTGCACAGGTCCCTCCACCACCGCCACCGCAAGACCAAAATCCGCCTCCGGTTCAGAACATACCCCCACCTCAGGGGCCTTTACCACAGATGATGCCAGATATCAATGCCTTTCAGAATTTTTGCCAGACAGTCACTAAAATTGGTCAAGTGATGCTGTAACAGAATAACCCCCAACCTCACGAGCCGGTCAGGGATGCCCAATACTACTTTGAAAAGTTAAAAAGATCCAATGTTCCGCCGTTTGAAGGAAAGTCAGATCCAGATGCCGCTGAGAAGTGGCTAGACAAAGTAGAAAACTGTTTTGAACTGATCAGAGCGCCTGAGGAAGTAAAGACTCAGGCAGTCAGGCCATTTCTACTGGGAGAGGCCAACCAATAGTGGAAGGCCAATCTGCAATCTCTACCCAGGCCAATTTCATGGGAGAGATTTCTTCAGAAATTTAACAAGTTCTACATACCACCCTCCGTCAAATTGCAGAAAAGGCACGAGTTTGAATCCCTAATGCAAGAACAAGGAATGACAGTCGCGGACTACGCCAACAAGTTCATAGCTCTGGGAAGATTCCAACCATCCACCATGAATGATGAAGAAACCAAGATGTTAGAATTTGAAAGAGGATTGAACCCTAAGATTCGAACATGGCTGTTCAATGTGAACCCAACAAATTTTGGTGCACTTCTGGACGCATGCTACAGAATAGAAAGAGATATCATTCGCCATGATGAGTTCGGCTAGAAAAGAGGAAGGGAAACGTCCGGGAGCGGGGCCCCCCGCAAATCTGCCAAGCAATACTTAAGGGACCCAGGACGCCAAGGAAAGAATCGGTTTCAACGCCGTTCCCAAAAGAACCAGTCCAAGAACCAAGGCCAACAATCTGCTATTCTGAGCTGCACTCACTGTGGCAAACGCCATGTGGGACAATGTTACTACCAGACAGGGAAGTGTTTCGGGTGCGGCAAGTCAGGCCACATCCTTAAGGACTGTCCAGATAAGGGAACTACCTGCTTTGGATGCGGGAAAACAGGACACATGGCCAAGGATTGTCCGGAGACGGGGGCCCAGCAACAGCAACCACCTAAGAACCAGCGTCAGTGTACAACCGCGAGAGTTCACGCCATGACTGACGCAGCTGCTGAAGAGGCCAAGGATGTGGTGATAGGTATATTCTTAAATTATGCAATTTTTATAAGTACTATTGCCCTGTAGTTGCTTAGTAAGTATTGCATGATTCAGGAGCTATTCTAGTATGTTCAGTACCTGCCAACGTGTTATTCAATAGTGGCGCTAGCCCCTCCTTCATATCCAAGAAATTTGCAAAGAATATTGAGCATAACCCAACCTATAGTGACGCACCCTACAGAATCCAAGCAGCTGGGGAATAGGTGCTTGTATCTTACCATGTTTTCAGAAACTGCGAACTTGAGTTCGATAACCATCGGTTTGACGCCGACTTGATTCCCATACCCATGACGGATTTCGATGCGATTCTTGGGATGGATTGGCTCTCCAAGAATCATGCCAACATCGATTGTAGTGAAAAACAAGTCACCTTTAAGGATCCCACACGTAAGGAAGTGACTTTTCAAGGAGGATCAAAGTTACGAAGTGTCCCAAGAACGTTTACATAAATATGATACGCGCTAGTAAGGCACTGAAGAAAGGGCATGAGAGATTTCTGGTCTATGCAATAAATGCCGATCAAGCGCCCTCAGATCTTTCTCAAGTCCCAGTGGTTCGTGAATACCCAGATGTTTTTCCAGAAGAACTACCGGGTCTTCCTCCGGACCGAGAGATATCTTTTGAAATCAACTTAGTTCTGGGAGTTGAGCCAATATCAAAGGCTCCCTATCGAATGGCACCTGCAGAACTAAAAGAGTTGAAGGAACAGTTGCGCGAATTGCTAGAAAAGAAACTTATTCGCCCAAGTGTTTTGCCTTGGGGAGCTCCCGTACTATTTGTCAAGAAAAAGGACGGAAGTATGTGGTTATGTATTGATTATCGGGAGCTCAACAAAATCACTATAAAGAACAAGTACCCATTGCCTAGGATCGACGATCTGTTCGATCAGCTTCGGGTAAGCAAATTAAAACTTTAATTTAGTAATAAGTCTATTATAAACCCTACCTAAGAGTATCATGATGCAGGGGGCAAGGATTTTCAGTAAAATTGATCTTCGCTCGGGATATTTCCAATTGAAGATCAAGGCCGAGGATGCCCCGAAAACTGCATTCAGAACCCGTTATGGATATTGCGAATTTCTAGTAATGCCATTCGGACTGACCAACGCCCCCGCAGCATTTATGGATCTAATGAATGAGTCTTTCAAGACCAACTAGACAAGTTCGTTGTAGTCTTCATCGATGATATTTTGATCTACTCACCTGATAAAGAGACCCACGTAAACCATTTAAGGATCGTTCTGGACATACTATGGAGAAAACAACTTTTACGCTAAATTTAGTAAATGTGAATTCTGGCTACGCAGTGTAGCATTTTTGGGACATGTAATATCTGAAGATGGTATATCCGTAGACCCCAAGAAAATCGAGGCAATCACAGAGTGGCCTAGATCGACCAACGTTACAGAGGTGCGGAGTTTTCTCGGTCTCGCCGGCTACTATCGCAAGTTTGTTGAAGGATTTTCTCGAATCGCTATGCCTCTTACCCGTTTGACCCAAAAGAAAACCAAGTTCGAATGGACCTCAGATTGTGAAAAGAGTTTTACTGAATTAAAGAAGAAGCTGACCTCTGCCCCAGTTTTACCACAACTCATTCCTGGTGAAAACTTTGTGGTGTACAGTGATGCCTCTAAGAACGGACTTGGATGCGTACTAATGCAAAAAGATCGAGTGATTGCGTATGCATCCCGACAGTTAAAGCCTTTTGAACAAAACTACCCGGTACATGATCTTGAATTAGCAGCCATAGTCTTTGCACTAAAAATAGGGAGGCACTATCTGTACGGTGAGAAGTGCGAAATTTTCACAGACCACAAGAGCCTTAAGTATCTTTTCACCCAAAAAGAACTAAACATGCGTCAACGCAGATGGCTAGAGTTAATGAAGGGCTACGACCTATCGATTCAGTATCATTCGGGAAAAGCCAATAAGGTAGCTGACGCATTAAGTAGAAAGACAAGACATCCGCGTCAATCACCTTTGCAGCGTGACATGGAAGAATTTGATCTGGAGGAGGTTGACTCCATTGAAAGCATGCTCGCAAAGCTGGTATTAATCCCTTCGCTGATAGACAAGATTAAGGAAGGACAAGAAAAGGATGAAACCTTAAATAAAATAAAGGACCGGGTGAGAATGAAACCATCTGAAGAGTTTAAAGTCAGAAACGACAATAGCTTGTGGTTTCGAGAAAGACTGTGTGTACCCAATGACGAGGACATAAAGAATGAAGTTCTTCGTGAAGCCCACAACTCTCGATTATCTATTCACCCTCTAGCCAATAAGATGTATCAAGATTTGAAACAACGATTCTGGTGGCATGGCATGAAAAGACAAATTGCGGAATTCATAGAAAAATACCTCGTTTGCCAGAAGGTGAAAGCGGAACATCAGAGACCCGCTGGGTTACTACAACCTCTTGAAGTTCCCGAGTGGAAGTGGGACCACATTACTATGGATTTTGTTACGGACCTAGCAAGAACAAAGAGCGGACACGATTCCATTTGGGTAGTCGTCGATCGTTTAACAAAATCCACCCACTTCATGGCTATGACGATTAAGGCTCCGATGGAGAAATTGGCTACAATGTATGTTGAACAAACTGTGAATCTTCATGGAGTGACCCTAAGCATTGTTTGTGACCGCGACCCTCGCTTCACATCACGATTTTGGACAGCTTTCCAGAAAGCGGTGGGCACTGAAATCCGAATGAGCTCAGCATTTCATCCCAAAACATATGGTCAATCGGAAAGAACCATTCAGATGCTGGAAGACATGCTGCGATCTTGTATACTCGACTTTGGGGGAAGTTGGGATCGGAGTCTCAAACTGGTAGAATTCTCTTATAACAACAGCTATCATCAATCTATAGGGATGGGTCCGTATGAAGCACTTTATGGAAGATCTTACCGGACCAGATCTAGTAGAACAAACTCGAGAACAGATAAGGATCATATAGCAAAGTTTACAAGCGGCCCAAGATAGAAGTAAGATTTGGGCAGATGAGAAGCAGCGACCGTTGGAATTTCAAGTTTGGGAGAAAGTATTCTTAAAGGTATCACCGTCCAAGGGAGTTAAAAGGTTTGGTATCAAAGGAAAATTAAGTCCAAGGTTCATTGGACCCTATGAGGTTCTTGAAAGAATTGCGGAAGTTGCTTATCGGCTAGCACTACCGCCATCACTATCTCAATTACATGATGTATTTCATTATCTTTACTTCGTCGGTATGTGCACGAGCCTAGCCATGTTATAGAGGAACAACCTTTGAAAATCGAAGCCGACGCGACATACGTGGAAGAACCAGAAAAGATAATTGATCGTAAAAAAAAGGTATTAAAGAGACGATCTATACCTATGATCAAAGTACAATGGAAGAACCATTCAATTGATGAAGCTACTTGGGACATGGAAGAAAACATAAAGAACTTGTACCCACACCTCTTTGACTAGCACTTTCGAGGACGAAACTTGTAATAAGGGGGGAGGATGTTGTAACCAATTAGGTACCCTTTGTACTTGAGACCTATTTAAGAGAATATACGGAAAGATATGTCTGCAATTACAATTTATTGAGTCGATGATTATTATTTTATTTTAAGTTACGGAAAGTAATATATATATATATATATATATATATATATATATATATGTATGTATGTATACAATTTCGAGCATGAATATTGGACCATGGGAAGAGGCCCAATTCACTCCAAGTGCTTGGGAGATTTCGGCCACAAGGGTAAGAAAGGCCTTAATGGAATTTCTTAAGATTTTAAGGGCCATCTTTTAAATAAGCCAATAAGCAATTAAACAAGTTTGGGTAGTGGGCAAAAATTTGGTTCCAACCCATACCTCATTTTCGGCCCTTAACCCAAAAAGGGGCTCAACGATTTTCTAATTACATATCTTAAAAAGAAAAAGGGGGAAAATAAAATAAGTAAAAGCAAGTAGCTAGTAAATGGGAATAAAGCATGGTTGGGGTCATTAAAGACCCCCAACCAACCGGACGCCCTAAGTGGCTAACCATGGAGGATTTTTAAAATCCTACCATAATTACTTTATCATTAAACCAAGGTTAAAGTAACCATAATTAGATAAAGTAACTAAGGTTAGTTCAAAAGTAACCATGATTAGACTAAAGTAACCAAGGTTAGTAATACAGTAACCTTGATTAATTAAAGTAATCAAGGTTAATTCCCTTAACCTTACTATAGTAACCCCTTAACCTCTCTTACACCCTCCCCAACGGCTAACAATTAGCCAAGAAGGAGAAATTTATTCCAAAAATGATCTAGAACCCTCTCACCTTTCCAACTCTCAAAGTACCACCAAGAGTAAGAAACATTCTTCTCTTCTTCTTCCCTTAAACCACACGGCCAATGTTATACCAAGGAGACCTAGGATTCATGGTATTAGGTAAGTACATACTTAACTTTCAAGGGAATTCTTAAATTTTACTTAGCTCGAAGCTCACTTATTTTTCTTGCCCTAAACCGTGACCTTCAAGGTCACTAGGCTCAAAAAAGTCTCAAGCTTTTGTGGATCCTAGTCTTAAGAGGCTTGAATACTACTCAAGTTCCATTTTGGTAAGTCCACCTAACCCCTATTAAGTGTATCTTTCACTTAATAATGTGAACTAACCATTGATTTCTTTCCCTTCCAAAACCGTGGGGTGCATGCACAAAGAAGAGGAAGGTTTCATCTTTTCCATACAAATTTCAAGCTAAGAAGAGGAGTAAGTTGAAAAGGCAAGTACACTATACATACTTGTGGCTTGAATGTGCAAGTGCATTCTTGAATATCTAGATGTCTTTAAGATTTAATCTTAGATGTGAAATGCTAAGTTTTGATGCATGAAACTTTCGGCCTTATGGTATAATGGCTTCCATGTGTGAGCTTTGCTCCAAAGGTGGATTCTTGTTACTTTTAACTATGGATATGTTGTAAACTTAGGATGAATGTGATAACGCTCTTGTCTTCTTCATGGATGGGGGGGGCGGTTGGATGGAGAAAGGAGAAAACAAAGGTAGTTTTGTAAGAAATGGTATCTTGTGGGATGAAATGTGAAAAAGATGGGTGCTTTATGTGTTATTCTTACTATGTTCACTATGTAGTTTTTATTTTCGCCCTTTCATGTGTATAAATGGGCTGTTTGAGGGTTAGGGTGCGTATGCACCAATTTCACCAAGGCTTAATTTTAGTACGAACATGCTGTGCATGGCCCAAAGAATGATGTATGTGGCATTCAAGCTGTTTTGAAGGGATGTGTATATGATGTTTGTAATACGTTGAATCTGTAAATTCCCATGCTAAATGTGTTATTGATGTTAAATAAAGTGTTTAAGTTAAGGAATGCAAGTTAGGGCCATTTAGGAAGGAAATGTGACAAAATTTGGTATTCACTTAGCAGGGCAGATTTTTAGGCTGTTTTATAGGACCTGAAAAGAGATCTTAGAGACATTCAATTTAGTTGATTTCTGGTATGACACTAGCCCTATGTGTATATTAAATATGAGAGTTGGAATTTCGTTAAAAGGGGTTATGGATTATTTTTAGCGGATTTTTTTATTAAAACTGATCATGCTGGAAAATTGCTGGGCTAAACAGATTTTATGTGACATAATGATTGACCAGGGAATGGACCTTAGGAATATGCAATTGGGCTGATTCTTGGCAGGACACTATCCCTATGTGTTTACAAAGCTTGAGAGCTGGAATTTTTGAAAAAGGGTTTACGGTTTGGTCACAATAAAATTTGTAGTAAAATCGGTCATTATTGAATTCAGCATGTAACGGTTTTGGGAAAAAGAGTAAATAATTCCTTTAACGAAATTATAAATCCGCGAAACTTTTATGTCTTAAGACGTGTGTGAACCCTTTTATGTAAGCCACTTATCTTAGAATGATTAATTGAGGGGTAAACACCATAATTAAGTGGGCGTCACTAATCTGAAATTTTGGGCAGAATTGAGAAACTCGTTATAAGGCCTTGTTCTAATGGACTTAGGCTTAGTTATACGGTTTGGGCTTATAATCACTAATTAATGGTATGTGTACAACAGTTTCCTAAAGCTGGCCCAAATTGAAAGAAGTTTAATGGGCTTGCATGAAAGATAAAAGAAAGGGCGCTGCATTGCTGAAATTCAGCAGCCCTTGTTTCGTAATTAATTAGACTAAGTGTCTTACACATTTCATATCGTCATGAAAATTCTATTACGAATAGAAAGGACATTTTTATGCATATATATGACAAGCACTCATGATAGTGGGCCTAACCCATGAGGGATTGAGACCGTGTATATGGACTTATAATTCTGGAAATTTTTCCAGCATAAAGAATGAGTTGTACGTATGTGTATATGTAATGCATTAGATCATGATTTGCATAGTACATGTCATGCATTGTATCATCGTCATTTACATGATTTATGGAACTGATTTTATGAGAAAGAAAGATGAAAAAAGAGTTTTTAAAGAAAAGATTCTATTTTAAAAAGAACGCTTCCCACCGGTACCGTGTGTGTATGTTTCCTGGCCAATAAGGACCGGTCCAGATCCGGGGTTAAGTGGTCTGATGATATGGACCGTTCAGGCCCGGACAGAATAGACCTGATATCGACCGTTCAGGCCCAGAGAGAATAGACCTGATAAGTGATGATGTTACCGCTCCGAGTCCGGGAATAATAGGTTCGAAGGGAAGAAGTGGCCGCCTCAGATCCAGGTGAATAGATCTGAATACTCTATTGTTTTCTTGACGATGATGTTTTGAAAGAAAAGAACTAAAGATCTTATCCTCGTTTTTATCATGATGCATCACACGTACATATTCATGCATGTTGCATTTAATGAGTCAGCGAGTAATAGTACGTGATACTTAGACCAAATTTTTATGACTTGGTAGCTCCTAAGCTATGATCTTATTAAGTGATGATCCTTGATATGTTATGAATTTATATAAGTTGCGATCTTTTATTGTTACGTTCTTTAATAAGTGACGATCTTGCTTAAGTTATGATCTTGATTCATTAGGTGTTGATCACTGACGTGTATTGGATGGAGGTCAGGTATGTTTCTAAACCGAAATTTTTGGGGTTCGGTTCTTGTATGTACTTTCCATTTAATCCTCGATTATTTATAATATACTTGCTGGTGACTTTGTCACTCACCCCCCTATTTTTCCTCCCAGAGGCTGCAGGGAACAAAGTAGAATGGATTGAAGATGAACCTAGGGTCCTTTACCCATAAGACGTGCGAGAGATGGATGGCTTAGGAGACATGACGAGCTGGTTGTGATCGATGGCTTTTTATGTAATTGTGATGGGAAACAGTTACTTTTGAGAATTTCCGTACTTATGATTTGGGTTGTAAAACTGAGAATGATTTCGTAGACGTTTCTAATTTGAAGTTTTTATTCTGCCACGGTTTTTCTTACTTGTTGACGTGTAAGAACGAAAGTCCATGTATTTTATCATGGACTACGACATGTTATGGATCGACGCCTGGTACTCTCCTTAGTGAAGTACGGCGGGCGCACCGTATCCAGCTGGGCCAGAGTGCGGGGCGCTACATTTATGGCCCTTGAAATTAAGATAAGAGCGTGTACTGCACTGCTTACCTTTTTTTAAAGCCAGGAACCCACTTGTTATCCTCCAAATTTTTGGCCATACCATCACTAGAGGGAATAAAATTTCCTCCAATACGAACTTTCAAGGTTTTAAGAGTCTTTCTCATACAAGCATATTTTTGACTCAGTTTTGCCTTTGACTTATCTTTTGACACACTCCACTAAATGCAACTCTTGCTAACATAATTGTACTTGACTAAGGGAGAAAAATTCCCTCACCCCTGTGGTTGAAAGTTCTTAGATGGAACCAAAATGAATACCTTTTTGCAAGTTAGACAAGACTCCTGAAAATAAGACTTTAAGGAAAGCATGTAATCACTTTTCTATCCTTAAACTTGTCCAAGATGAAGTTTTCTTCTTTTTTCTCATTATGGCCGGATGACACCCAAAGTATGGCACTAAATATATATTCTAGTTTTACATGCATGTCTTCATTTCCATACATACAACCTTTTAAAGTTACTTCTTATGACAAAATGATCTTAAGCCCTTATTTATTCTCTATAATGTCCAAATCTTGCAAGCATGCTTCAAAACCCCACATGCAAGGCCATGGCCAAATTATGTAGAGGAGGAAAAGGCTTTTTAAAGTACTCATGCATGATCTGTTTTTTCTTATACAAAATACTTACTTAGTTGAAACATGCATGGAGAGCCTAAGGATGTATACGTGCCTACTATGGATTTTAAGCTTCGATTAGAGATGTCTTCTTAATGAAGACTCTAAAAGCTTGCTTCTTTGACCTTTCCTTGAGAGTTTCTTCTCGCCCTTGCCTAAGAAAAGGGGCACGGTTTGGAGGGGAATAGAAGGAGAGGTGATGAGCAATTTGAGAGGGGTATAAGGAAGGTACTTGAAACTACAATTGTATGAGTCTTACCTTGCCTTCTTCCTTTCTATTTGCCTTCTAATGTTTCAAACTTCCACGTCTAGATGATAGACGGAGTCCCTATCTTCACTTAGGAAGGACAAGGATGGATTGGAGAGGAAGAAAATCTTTCTTTCCCTTGTCTTGGAGCTCACGGGTTTGGGTTAGAGGAAGAGGGTTGGAGGAATTTCTTGCTTGAGAGATTAAGAGGGAAGGAATGAGGTGGGATGAGAAGTCTTCTTCTTTGGCTTCTTGAACACCCACGGTTGGGAGGATAAGGAAAGAGGGAGTTTAATGTTGATGACTTTGGTAGGAAGAGGATTTGTTGGTGAGTTTGGTGAAGTGGAAATATGAAGATGGAAATGGTTTGGAGGGAAGAGGAGACTTGAGTTCAAATGGGGGGAGTGGCCGGCCTACATGATGTTGAGGAGGGGAAAATAATTATGTTTTTCTTCCTTGGTTAGGGTGTGGAGATCTTTTTGGAAGAAAAAAAAGGTAAGACCCAATACATGTCAAGGCTTTAAGCATGGTTTCTTTCTCTTTTCTTACATAAGGAAGGTATCCTTCTCTTCCCACATGGCATGGACGAAATTTGGTCTTGCTTTTTTCCTTTTTTATTTCAAAATATGATTTTCCTATGTCTTGCTTTTGTTTTTCC
>AP025075.1:11593333-11658993 GCA_036186865.1 Eustoma russellianum | reverse complement strand
TATCATGCCATGAACTATTTATATCCTTTATGTACGTTATTTCCTACCTATTAGAGCTTTATTAGTTACACAGTTATAGTACGAGAACAATCATATCAACACGGCCACGTAATATATTACATTAGATTATATATATACAATATGCCAAGAAAACGAGGGTGTGACAGACATAATCTTTGGTTCAACCAATCCTACCTTAGTAAAAGACTTTGAAGATTGTCTGAAATCTAAGTTTGAAATGTCTATGATTGGAGAACTTAACTATTTCTTAGGATTACAAATAAAACAAACTCCTCGACGAATCCAGCTAAGTGAAATGAAGTACATTAATGACATGATTAAGAAGTTTGGATTTGAAGAGTTGAAACAAACAATTACCCCCGATGAGTGTAAGTATAAAATTGGACAAAGATGAAAATGGAAAACCTTTTGATGACACACTATATAGGTCAATGATTGCATCACTATTGTACTTAACCGAATCAAGACCAAATATAATATTTTGTGTGTGCATGTGTGTTATGTTTCAATCTTGTGTTAAGGTGTCCCACTATAATGAGGTGAAAAGATATTTTGGTATATTAAACATATACCTCATTTAGGACTTTGGTTTGATAGAAACTCCAAGATAGAACTACATGCCTATAGTGATGCTGATTACAGTGGGTGTAAGATTGATAGAAAATCCACTAGCAGAATGTGTCAATTCATTGGAACCAATCTAGTTTCTTGGTTCTCAAAGAAACAAGCTAGTGCAGCCCTTTCTACACCAAAGCTGAGTATATAGCATTAAGCCTATGTTGCACACAACTAATCTAGCTAAAACAACAACTTAGTAATTTTTTATAATGTGTCAGATTCTAATTTCTATGATTGCACAAGTGCAATCAATCTTTTACGGAATCTGGTAATTCATTCTAAAGCCAAACACGGAGAAGTTAGATACCATTTCTTACGAGACTATGTTCAACTTGAAAATATAACCATAGGCCACGTAAGAACTGACAATCAAATTGCTGACATCTTTACCAAATCCCTTAGTCAAGCCACCTTCGAAGTTTTATGAGACAAGTTAGGATTATTTTCCTATGACAGCATAGCACGATTTTCTCTTTTGCATGATTTGCAAAATAAATGGATAGAAAGAAATCATGATTTTTCAACCACAACTGTGAAGAAGTACATAGGTTAAGGGAGAGAGCATAGGCTAAGGGGGAAGTATATGTTGAGGGGGAGAACATGTCTAAAAACAATTAGAATATGAACTGAAAATCATAAAAAATTATTTTGAAAATCATTCAAAAGGGGTATAATGTTGAGAATAGTGTAAATGTGTTGGAATAATTTTCAAAATCATGATTTTATACTAAGAAAAACTACTTTACATTATAAAAATATCAAAAAGTTGAAACAAGTGAAAAAGTGACATCGATCTCTCAGGATGAGACACATCCCTACATTATCGATCGGTGTTGGAAAGAATAGCTAGAACCGTATTGTGAGACATCGATCTCTCAACCTGATGTACATCGATTAATTGATGTACGTCATCCCCTACATCGATCGATCTATGTTAGACAGATTAAACAAAAAAACATCACTGTGAGACATCGATCTGTTCAACTGGAGGTACATTGATTCATCGATGTATACATCAGTCTCTAAATTTGAGACATGGATCGATCAATGTGAATGGATTTTCAAAAAATTTTTCTAACATATGACAGACTAATAATCATTATTGGTATACACATGATCTCCTTTGTATGAAATGAGTCTTTAAACATCTCACGTATGTTTATCGTATTTCATTACTTGAATTTGGTGTGTTTATGTGTTATATATGCATATGTTTTATCACTAACTTGCCTAGAAAATTATTACAACTTACCACAAGGGCAAAGTGTATTTTTGAGCTTTTGCAGGGCCATATCTTATGAAGAACATCTATATGAACGAAAGGACAAAGTTGGAGTATCTCTACACCCTTTTTGGACATATTTGGTTTCCAAGTGTATTTTGGTTATATTCAAGACAAGGGCATTTTGGTCATTTATCTAAATTTATGTTTTGTGTAAGGCCAAAATGTTATGCCCGATGGATGTCTCTTATATATCATATTCATGGTCATCTTAATATTTATGGTGTTTATGGTCATCACATCTACATAAACCAAGTATATATTATGATTTTTGATTTTCTCGGGTTACTTACACTGCGACAGTTATTTTTTCACATTATATGGTCATCAAGATATTATCATATACATATTTTAGGACATATCCATCATTATTTTGAGCAAATTTTGGCCTAAATTGTTGAGAAACAACCAGCCACACTTGAAGGAGAGAAAAGGGAAAGTAGTTTGGTCAAATGGTGTGTTTACAAGGCAACAAATTCTCACCATTATCTAGGCATGGTTATAAACTTTTCCACTTATTTTAGACACTCAAAAACGTTCATATATGTATATATGAGGTGGACAAATCAAATTTTTACAAATGTGCAAGATTACACCACATAGACCAACCAAAACACTCATAGATGACATGTTCGCAAGGAGTTGCATACTTGGCACCCGAGGTGGCATAAATTTCGGTTTTGGCAGCTGAAGGTCTGCTGATTTGGTCACCATATACAAACTAAGTTATTGAAAAGGTTGAGAAGAAGGTGGAGAAAGAAGTGTTCATCCAAACCACTTAATCTTTTTCAAAAATTTCTGCAGAAAATTTCTGCACTAAAGTGGTCCAATCACATGCCTTGAAGGTGACAACTAAGCAAGGTGGTGAGGTGTCCATCCAATCAAGTGAAGACAAACGTGATTGATGACATTGAAGGTGACATGTAGGCATCATAATCCACAAAGGGCTGCTCACACCGATAAATAGGAGTAGAGTTGAAGAATGAAGAACATACAACACTTAGAGCTCTCTTCTTTCTTGTTTTTCCTTTTTCTCCTTTCTTATCTTCACATATGTAGCTGAAGGTGTATTGTCTAAAGTTTTTATAGTGTTGCATTTACACCTCTTGTACTCATAAAGTTATAATTGATTAGACATTCTATAAGGCTAAATCAATAAGTTGTGAGGTGAATACATTCTTGTGTTATAAGGTGCTGTGATCAAGTCTTAATTAAGATGTATAACCCCAGAATCAAGTACTTTGAAAATTGTAAGATGTTCATTAAATAGTGAAAATTGAAAGAAATGTGTTCTTTGGGATTGGAGTATGTCACATTGACAGAACCAGGATAATTTGGTGTCTTTGTCTTCTTTACTTCTCTGTCCGTTTTTCACAGTATTTGCACTCCAATTTGCATGACTGTTTAACCTAGTAAAACGTTTTTAAAATCTTTGATTTTTGGTAGCAGTAAACTTTAGACTGTTAGCTTTCATTTGCAACAAGAATCATTGAATTTGAGCAAAGGAAAGTTAGTCATTCAGTCTCTGAATGATTCGTTCTGCCAACAGATTGACTAGCCTCAAAGAAAAATGTTTTTCACATCTTACCAAACATAGTTTCTGGTCAAAGACTTTTGGTAAAATAAACTAGACATATTAAGGTTTATTTTTCCCCAAGAATTAACCTTTTTGACTGAGTATTTAAAAAGTTACAGTCTTTCAAAATTTGCTAACTTTATGTCTAAAACAGTTTAGACTGACCATCTGAAGTTTTACACTTGTTCGAAGAGTCAAACATTCTTAACTTTAGCTAATTTTAGACAGTAAACTAAGTCTTTGAAGCTCATTTATGTAAGTTTCACAATTTTTGTTGTTGTGTACTGAGATTTTTGAATTTTACCGAAAACGGGTACTGATTGTGGAAATTTTTAGAATCAGTTTTGAGGGGAGTTTTAAAAAGGGTCATAAAACAGTTTGATTTCCTCTAACCGTTATTCACCCCGTCTCCTCCCTCTAGTGGTATTTGTGCAGGGGTAAAGTCCAACGCGGTAATGAGATCATTATAGTATATTCCTTCACACATTTTGCCGGGCCCAATAAATCCCTATGATCACCAAAATTTGGATTCTCTTTCTTTATAATTAATGTGATCATTTTTAATTAGTTTAGAACTACAACAATAATCATTATAGTTTTTACGAAATACAATGACACTGACAAAAAAAATTATAATTAACAAAGAATGCGTACAATAACTGAATTTTTAGATGCTATTTCACCATAATTGACATGATCCTTTTTTCACTGCAACAAGATCGTTCTTGTGTATTCTGAAATATGGTGTTGCTATCATTATAATATATTACTTCATATATTTACTAACAATTTCTTCATCACACATATCAAGTAATTTTTGAGAATTATTCAGTGTGCATCATCAATAATATTTACTGGATCATCTATTTTCATCCGAATTAACCATTAAAGTACTGAAACCGAATCTTCTTTAATATCCATTTCTTCATTAAGGGTTGAAAAATAGCCATTTTTATGCATGTCGCTGAAAGCCCAACAAAATGTGTGTCATTCGATGCAACTTTACCACACCTAACTGTAGCCCAGCGCAATTTACCCTTCTTATATTTTTTTAGTGGAAGGACGGACGGTACCGTCCAATAATTTTATTAATAATAAGACCCTCACTTATGGCGGAGGAATACCGTGGTTACAGTCTGTTCCTATCATCTATGGGAGACTCTCCCAAAATAAATGACAATATAGTCTCAGTACAAGTAAATGGAAATAAAACCAACTAGCTAATTTGACATCTGTTGATATAAAAATTGAAGCTGGAGTCCAAAGTAACATGGAGATGTGGCTCAGAGAAACAAAATTCAGCACCGCGAATATAAGTGAGGTTTGATTAGTACATACCAGTATATAAATAAAAAAGTGTATGAAAATTAAATGAATTGAGCAAGGCCATACCGAGTGCGCCTGCATTCTTATCGAACAGAGGTGGCTTAAATTGAAAAACTGCAATCTTCTGCGGTTCATATTTATGTGTTGCCGGTTTGGCACGAAAATCCTCAGCCAAGATGGAAAAACAAATAGACATTGAAGCAGTTCCAAATATAGATATAAAAACATAATGAAGGAAAGAAGCATACCACCATTGCCTATATATTTGAGATACAGGAAACAAACAAAAACGTCTATGCAATCCTCTTATTGCCATGCTATAGGGTGAAAAAGTTCACGCAGGCAGAGAGGCACCCACAGGAGTGAGCTCGCAGACAAGGCATAATAAATAAACGGTAAGAATATATATATATATATATATATATATATATATATATATATATGTTCTTTTTTAATCAAAAGTTATTTTATTATGATGCAGCCTCACTTTTGGCGGAGGAATACCATATTACAAAAGAATGTCATCATACGAAAATAAGTAATGTAGTTAGCTAATGAGTGCCAACCTCCAATCGCATATGATATGCCGCATTAAAACCTTGCCAAGTAAAACCATCTTTGTGGATAAAATCTTGGCGAAGGAAAAAGCGTACATATTTATACAATTTGAGTGTTGTGCCAATACAGTTGGAATGATCTCATAGTACAGCCAAAAATTATATGGCGTTGTCGCTCCAAATGCGTAGGCTCTTGACTTGGAACAGTGGAAAGCAATGAAAGCTGAATGTGGCGTCGTGCTATCGCCATGCCTTGAGATCCATCGCATCTCACAGCAAGTCACATGAAATTGAGATGTAAGTATTGCGAAAATAACATATGCGAAAGTATAGACTAGGAGATAGCACATACCCATGCCGCCTTGATTCAATGAGAACCAAGGCGACACCTGCGATATAAGCCGTCCCCTTGTACGAAGCAAGTCATTCAAATTATGTGTCTTCAGTCGGATACGTCTGCCTTAGCCACGTACTTCAACAAAGTATTACGGAAGTGTAGATACCTCACATGAAGCATAGCAGCCAACAATATAGCGAATCCAAACAAAAGAAAAATATGTAAGTATAACCATAAGCTCATATCATCTGAAACTGTCAAAAGACACCAATGAGAGGAAAGAAATCGCACCATTGTTGCCTGTGCCTTTTGGCGACATGCAACCAATAGAGGTTTTCGCCAACATTGTGTGAGACATTTGATCAATGGCGCAAAGCAGGTAGCTGTACATCCATAAGTATTGCTCCACGAACTTCGTAGGGAAGGCCTTAGAGAGTATTATAATGTCGGAGACCTGCGGTTCTGTAGCCATGTCGAGCTAACATGTGAGACACCGTGTTAGCTTCTCGCGGACAATATTGAATAGTGGCTTTGTCAAGTGACAACAATAGAGCTGCCCGTGCAATCCGCAGCCAAGGAACCCGTAAATGGCTGGGCAATCGATAACATAGAAAGAATAGAGTAGCAATCCGTCTCAATAATGATATTATTCCACACTCACGCATAATGAATCAGTGCCATCGTCAATGTCAATAACTTTGCATGTAGCAGACTAACCCGAGGTAGTGCAAAGCATATAGCCGAAACTAGTTGTCCCTAATTGTTTTGCAATACTGCTCCTCCTGCTGCTTGGTGTCTTCCCACTGTTGCATAAAAATAGGCGCATTCCAGGATGTGAATTTGACCACCATACATAGCGGGACTCAGCAAAACGACTATCTGATGCAGCTATTATGGTATAGACGATTTGATCGAGAACTGCCCATTATCATCCGACAGCCATTGCACGACATTCTGTGTTCGTTTCACCTTAGATTCCATAAATTCATTTATGCTACATAATCGCTTCCATACCTGGAAATCATAAATATGCGAGTATATCGAAGGCCGATGGCCATTTTTTTTATTGCTAAACTCTGCCCATAGCGTGTTAGAGTGAAAATACTTCCACCAAAACTGACAATCATAAGCCTTCTGAAGATCCACTAGATTATGTATTCCCAAACCACCCTCCTCCGTTACAAGGCATATGGAAGGCCATGATCGCCAATGATACCTACCTTTCCAAAGAAAATCCGCCATCTTACGATGCAAGACATCAATTACGCTCTTTGGCAAGCGTGAACTAGAAATAATATGTGTTGGCATCGAGCTTAAAACATGCTTTATTAGCACCACCCGGCCAGCCATTGACAACAGCTTAGTTGACCAAGATGTTAGCTTAACGTCAAAATGAGTAATGAGAGATGTGCAATACCTGGATCTGTTTAAGCCTTTATATAGAAACAAGCAAAAATATTTAATCGGTAAGGATGCTAACCGCATACCCAAAGAATTCGATGATGAGACACCGGAGACCCCCATGCCCACCACTATTTGACTTTTATGATAATTAACAAGCTGCCCAGATGCATTCTGATAAGAAGTCAAGAAAGAACAAAACCTCTCTAAATTTTGACTTGATCCATTTAAGAATATCAATAAATCATCCGTAAAGCCCAAATGCCAAACACGCGGCACTCGACCTGCAGCAAACCCTTTTATTGTACCTGCCTCTATCAATACATTCAAGCCATAGGAGAATCCTTCCGAGGAAATAATAAATAGTAAGGGTAATAAAGGATCTCCTTGTTTTACACCTCGTCCTACAAAAAAGAAACCTGTTTGCTTGCCATTTATAAGGATCAAACATCGTGTAGCCCGCAAATTATTGATCAAAATATGAACCAATCTAGAGTTGAAACCCAATTTCTGCAGAAGAAGATGAAGATACCGCCAACTGACACGATCAAATGCTTTAGCCATATCCATAACACGATCAAATAGATGCAGGTGCGAAAAGAAATGATTACTGTTTCCATGAAGACGTTACGAACGAATGTATGGTGTATGAATATCTGTGTGTATGTATGTATATTTTTTTAGGTGAAGGACGAGCGGTAACGTCCAGGCATTTTTAGGTGTGTATGTATGTATATATATATGTCTGTGTGTCTACATATATATATATATATATATATATATATATATATATATACATACATATATATATATGCATACATACACACAGATATTCATACATTCGTTCGTAACGTCTTCATGGAAACAACAATCATTTCTTTTCATGCCTGCATCCATTTGATGCAGGCGGCCGGGTATGTTTCCCATTATGTTTATTTTCTCTGTAGTTCATAAGTTGTCAAATGCCTGATGTCACATTTCTCTTACTTGCTGAGGTTCATAATCCAACCCATTGGGTCCAATGATGACTGGCCGATAACGAATACCTACAAGACTGCCTCTTATTTATTTTTGCTCATACCTATCTTAGTTATGGGCAACCTGGTACTCAATTATCCTTTTCCTATCAACTTATTTTCGGATTTAATTGGCAGCTCAGATACGTAACAATTTACATGTTTGACTTTTTGAGGTACAATATATATCAGCAGCGTTGGCTTCCTGGTTTTAAGAATGCCCCATGTTTCTCCACCTTCAGGCCCTGTGTTAACTCCATTACCCCTGGATTAGACTGTATTTTGGCACATTTTTCATATTATAGTTTATTGCTCTCTTGTATTTTAAGATTTCTATGCATATTCTCTTATCTTTTCTGTTTAGTTTAGGAGAGCCTCCCTCCATAAATAGGAGCATTCATGTAACCACGGTATTCCTCCACCACAAATGAGGTTTTCAATATTAATAAAATGCCCGGATGGTACCGTCCGTCCTTCAACTAAAAAATATACATACATACACACACATAAATGTATATATGTCCACGCACATACACACAAATATATATATATATATATATATATATATATATATATGTATGTATATGTATGTATAACATACATATATGTATATATAACATGCACGCACGCACGCGCACACACACACACATATATATATATATATGTATATTTATATGGAATGAAATATATACTTTCAACACGTATGAGCAAGATCCAAACCCGCATACTTGCAACATGTTTAAATGCCATCCTGCCTAAGATCATTTCCCCAGAACAGGCGGGATATCAGAAGGGCCAAGGCATTACTGAGCAGGTCTTATTGGCAAACGAATTAATTCATTGGTTTGACAAAGGTACGCGGCCAAACAAAGCCATTAACAAGGTAGATATGGCGAAGGCCTTTGATCGTGTTAATTCACAATATCAAAGGGCAATACTACTGCGCTTTGGCTTCTCCTCGTTTTTATTACGCTTGTCCTTAATCATCTGGAGGGTACTCATATCTCCATCTTGGTTAATGGTGCCCCTAATGGATTTTTCAGACCAACTAGAGGAGTTAAGCAGGGGGATCCCCTTTCACCACTCCTTTTCATTTTGGCCGCTGAAGGATTTAGTCATGGATTAAAACAGTTGATTGCACAAGATGTCATACAACCATATTCTATGGGCGGATTGCCTATGATCATTTCACATCTTTCATATGCAGATGATTTGCTCATTTTTCTCACAGCCAATCGCAGGAACTTGAATAAGTTCAAGCAATTTTTATCTGAATATGAACGAGTTTCGGGACAAGCTGTAAACTGGCATAAAAGTTCAGTGGTATATTCGGCGGCAGTGACTATATCGCAGCGGCAGGTCTTTACCGTGCTGCTCGGCATGCGGCAATCAACCCTACCTATGAAATATTTGGGATCCTATTTGCATAAAGGAATAACTCGATCTAACCATTGACAAGACATTCTCCAACATGTAGATTCCAGATTTAATGGATGGCAGGCCAAGTTATTAAGCATGGCAGGCAGAATAGTTCTCATTCGTTCGGTGTTATTGTCTATACCCATTCATGTCCTTGCGGGTTCTTGCCTCCCACGAATCATTATTCATGCTTTGGAGCGTCGCTTTGCATTATTTTTGTCAGGTGTTGATCGTCGTCACTGAGTAGCATGGTCTACAATATGTGGTTCGAAGTTAGAGGGCGAACTACATACTCGGAGTCTGAGTGTCATTTAGCAGGCCTTTACTGCCAAGCTATGGTGGAATTATCATACAGGTACATCTTTGTGGAGTGAATATATGCGATTGCGCTATCAAAGAGGTGAAGACTTCGTCCCCCGTGTATATGATTCTCCAGGTTGGAGAAGAATTTGTCGTATTCACCCCCGTTGTTCGTTGCTGGTACATCGGGATGGCAACATGCCAATATGGCCTTCTCCCTCTGGGCAGTTTCTTCTTCGTGATGCTTAGAAGCTTTTCGTCCGCCTGCTCCAAACCTACTATCTAATCTCATTATTTGGATGCCTCGACAGTGTCCAATGATCCAGGTATTTCTTTGGAAACTTTTACAGCATGCATTACCATTACCGGAGGTTGTGTCTCGCTTTGTACAGGTTCTTCCAGGTATATGTCCTTTTTGCCGATTGGAGTCTGCAACTACCAATCGCTTATTTTATCAATGCTCAGAAGTTAGTCCTATCCGCCATTATTTCAATGACTTGCTTGATATTGATGCACACCGAGCCAGGGACTGGCGCACTTTCCTAATAACGGTATGGTTGGAGTCCCCAGCAAGTTTTTTAGGACATATACAGCATATATATCAGGACACTCTCTTTTCGAATATATGGAAGAAATATGCTGAATTGGTGTTTGGTGATGGCTCATGGTCACAACATGCAATTCTCAAAGATATTCAGACCGATATTTACCTATGGGTAATATCGCAAAGTGGAACAAAGATTGCAGAAAATGTTCCACGGCTGGTCAGTATGGGCCTTTCTCCTATTCTTCGTTCAAACAGGGTTCGGATCCTTCATCGGTGTCCTCCTCCAACAGGCAGATTAAAGCTGAATACGGATGCCTCTGTTGGACGCCATGTAGCTGGCGGCGGGGCAATTATTCGAGATACAGCAGGCTCTATGATTCATGCACTCTCTTTCCAATTGCAACATGATTATCCATTACGGGTTGAAGCACAAGCAGTGCTCATTGCGCTTCTATATTATCTTCCAAGATATGGACATATAGAGGTTGAGGTTGATTGTCAACAGTTAATTCATTTCATGCATACTTCTACTATGCTTGCTCCAGATTACGCAGGCTTCGGGACCTTATTACTGCCGCTTCCATCTGCTTGACTTATGTGCCTCGTGAGATTAATAAGGCTGCACACTTTTTGGCACAGGAGGGGTTACAACGTACCACTATTGCATTATATTCTCGTTAAACAGTCCTTTCATCGTATATTCGGGGTATCCTTTTGACTGACTCTACACTTCCCATATTTCGATCTTCTTCTGATGGAGATGTCTAATATCCAATATTGGTGTATCGCGCTATTTTCTATTCGACTGGGCTTCAGCAAGTACATTTCATTTTCATTATACTTTATGCTTCGGATTGTACAGTGTAATGATTGCAACAATATAAATACGCACGCTTTTCCCTTCGCCGTGGTTTTATCCACAAGGGTGGTTTTGCATGGCAAGGTTTTAATGCGACATATCATATATTGTTGCACATTCACTACCATTATGTACTTATATTATTTATTCTCATATGACGACTTTGCGTACATTTTTGTAATATGGTATTCCTCCGCCATAAGTGAGGCTACCTAATAAATATTCTGTTCGGCCAAAAAACAAAAAGAAATATTGATAGCCTTATTTGCTTATCATTCATTTGAAATATTTTCGAAAAAACACATTTACCATTTTATTCTGGCCATTTGACTGAAGAAATGGTTGCAGTCGTGTGTTTGTTAGGTCTTTAATGTAGGATCTGCAAGGCACCACTAGAAGAGGGGGTTGAATAGTGGATGCGGAAAATGTGGTTTTTAAAATTGTTTTAAACCAAAAACCCAACTTCTGAAAACAGTTTCTGTTTTCATGACCATTTTTAAAACGTTTTGAAAACTAGGTTGCAGGTCTTCAAAAATTCTGAAATTTGGAGAGAACTTAGCCTCAGATGTTATGTCTCCTAAAAATTTCAGATTTAAATTCAACCTCTAACCCCTTGAAAATTTGTTGGTGGTCAGATTTTGCAAATCTACCAGAAACGGTAGACTGATTTGAAAAATTAATTCCTATTTGTACGTAACTCCAAATGCTCTGAAAATTTAAATACTAGCCCCTTATAAGTTGTATTTAAATAGGTTGAAACAGTTTTGAAAAATTCTTTTGGGAAGTTAGTCAAATACGATCAAAGTCTTAACCTTTGCAAGCCTGAAAATCAGACTGCACTAGTCTCAGAACTTTGGACGCTTGGGTGACTTATACTTATTCAAAATGGTTGAAACTTGTGCCAAATTAACCCTAAGATGTGTGGCTATGATTCTGGAAAGTTTTGTAATTTTTGAAATTCGTTTACTATTTTTACAAACGCGATCAAAAATGATAAACAATGCTGAAACTGAAAGTAAGTGCTGAAAGTAAATGACACCAAGAATTTTATACTGGTTCGGTTACAAACAACCTACTCCAGTCTTCGAGGACACCTTCCTCGGTTCACACTAATCACACAACACAAAGAACACCTTACCACAGGGTTGATGGAGTTACACACCAACTCCAACCCTTTACAAACCTTGTATGTGAATACAATTGTCACGAACACCACCACCTAGCAAGTGCAAGATTGAACACACCTTGATCAATCTTTTACAACAATGAAAAGAATATGTGGTGGACTATATGAAGCCTATTCAAGTATATGAATGTAAGTACAATAGGCTTTTAGGGAGAAGAAAGAAAGATGTAGAAGAAGAAGGGAATGAAAGACTCTTTTTGCACTTTTAAACTTGTGAGGCTTGTCTGGCTTTTGTTTGGCTTTCTTCTCCTCTTTTTATCAACAATGTGCCGCCCCCTAAAGCTCTTTCCTCTCTTGAAAATTATCTTTTAAGTCCTTGGAAGAGTATATGGCATCATTGTGACATGTCTTTGCTTACTTGGCATCTCCTCATTGGATGATCATTAAGCTCTTGCTTACTTGGCACTCATTGATTGGTTGGATGTTGTCATCACTTGATGACTAGACAAATCTGAGAATAACACTTAAAACATGTGCCAAAATCATCATAAAATAGTTACCATAACTTCCAAGATCATCACATAAATTTAGCAAGACAATTTTCTCCAAGAAATTATGAAAAAATCGGCCATAATTAGTCTTGCACATGCTGAAATTTCAGCATGTGTAAAATTCACCTTTTGTTCAAAATATTGCCTATTTTTCATTGATTTAATCCAAGAAATCAAAGAATAATTCAATCACCATTTAGTATAAATATTCTCATTATGTATGGAATAAAAATTGGACACCCATGATGTAGCGCCCCGTACTCGGCTACCCCTCGTACGGTGCACCCGCCGTACCTTCCCTTTCGGAAAAGTACAAAGCGTCGATACTTAACTCGTAAAACCCATGGATAAACATGGATTACAAAGTCACGATCTTAACAGGTAGATAAAAATACGGCAGAATTTGAACCTTAATCCGAAAGCGTCAAATCGCGAATACATAGCAAACTTATACAAACTGAACCGATAGCAAACTACACCGCGAAATTATACAAACATTATCCGAAGAAAATCCGAAAATAGCTAAGTCCCAAAATGTCCCAAAGGTTCATCAAAAGTTTCCATCATCATTCTCTTAACGGCAATTTCCATATCCTACGGGTATGGCAATCTTGGCTTATCATCAATCCACTCGACTTTATTACCTGGCTCTGGGGGAAAAATAAATGGGTGAGCGACAAAGTCGCCAGCAGGTATACAATAACACCGTACAATAAAGAGAAAACGGCATACAAGAATCAAACCCCAATTCCTTAAGTTAAAACATACCTGCCAATACCTTTTCGAAGCATCATGCTTAAAGTCATATCAATACTTAGCTAAGAACTAAATGTCATCACTTAGTTAGATTCCACGTACTATAGCCAACCCTTATTTCTATGAAAAGGAATCATGCATAATGCGTATGAAAATGTGAGTGCGATGCAAATACAACGGGAAACATTCTTTCTTTCATTTGGACATGCTCATAAAAATACTTGAACTTTCTTTCTTCCTTTTAAATCATGCTCATCATAAAACAAGAGAGTATGTCAGCCTATTATACCGGGCATGACTCGGTTCTTATAACATGATCACCTTCAGGTCTATTATACCGGACCTGGCTCGGTTCTTATACTCTTCAGACCTATTATACCGGGCCTGGATCGGTTCTTACATTTCATCAGACCTATTATACCGGGCCTGGATCGGTTCTTATACTTCTTCAGATCGATTAACCCCGGATCTGTAGCGGGTTAAGCTGGCCAGAAGGAATGGAATTCTTTTAAAACAGAAACTTTATATAAAACATCGATAAAATCATGAGCATGGAACATATGAGCATGTCAATGCAAGTGCATGGGATGCAACATGGTAAAATGCACTTATAACATCATAAACAACTTTCTTCATGGGCTGGAAAACAAACCAGCAGCATGTCTTGTATTGTCCGGCCTTAAAATCAACCTTTTTAGCCTATTTTCCAGAAACTAAAAATATGGACATGCACCACATGATCTTAAATACATTCTGTACAAATTTCATGCGATTTCGACAAGCGTAGGTACCTCAATAAAAATAATTCCCAACACGGGTACAACAGAAATTCTGCTGCACTCTCAACTCTATTCCTTACCTTGTCTCCATCCATAAACTCATTATGGGGCTCACTTAGCGCCTGGAAATCTTTCCTATTTCCTTTATGAACAATATTCAAATGCCCATTCACTGAAACAAGTCAAAATAAATACGATACAACTCATACAAGCACAAAGGGTCAATCTGCCCTGTTTTCCAGAATGTTACACCAACTTTCCCTCAATGGTTTACCATCAAGATCAATAGATAAAATCAATTTCTTTACATGGATACTTATCTCTATGTCTTAAGTACTTCTTGTAAAAATTT
This sequence comes from Eustoma russellianum, assembly GCA_036186865.1. Classification (NCBI taxonomy): domain Eukaryota; kingdom Viridiplantae; phylum Streptophyta; class Magnoliopsida; order Gentianales; family Gentianaceae; genus Eustoma; species Eustoma russellianum. The sequence continues at coordinate 11,644,170 of AP025075.1, read as the reverse complement.
CAGGTCAATCCAAGATGTTTAAGGTACTTAAATAATTTTTCTCCCTAAGGTGGTACGACCAGAAACTGTTTTGACCCCTTGATACTAAAAATTCATTTCTGACCAATCCACAAATGATTTTCCGGAAATTCCAACGCCACAATAAACTAGACATAATAAGCTACGACCACACCAAAAATAATCTCAATCCAACGTTTAGAAGGTCGTTAACTAAGTCCATCAATTTGGCATAAAATCTGTCAAGAATTCTGTTTTCAGCCAACATGCATAGAAATATCTTTTCCTTCCTAATCTTGTTCTTTAACCTATAATCCAAGGTAATGGTCATTCAATATACATGATAAGGCTTCCCTATACTAATTCAAGTCTCTTTTTAGCATGCAAAAGTCGTTCACATGGGCTGTTCATTCTTCCAAACAAAACAGTCCCCTAGTCCAACAATTTCAAAACATAAGAAAAGGTAACAACTTAGGCATATTTTCACTAAAGTCATGTCTTAGGCTTCTAGACATTCAAGTATGCACATAATCACATATATTGTAAGGGGTTAAAGTATACTTGCCTTGAAATGAAGCTTTAGAAGATAGATTAGCTTCAAGTTAGCTTGAATCACTTGGGGTTCCCTCCACTTGAGCCATGAACACACGGTTTTGGTCAATACAAGACCAACACTTAAAAGAATACTAACTAACCATAAAATGCTTAGAAACTTACCTCAAGGCTTAGAATCAAGCCTAGGTTCCTCTAACTCTTCTTCTTAGATGAGATTGATGAACTAGAACTCCCTCTTGAGTCCTCCTAACCCACGGTTTTTTTAGAGAAATTAACATGGGTTACCATTCAAGCTTACTATACTAAAATTCCATCAATGGAGATATAAAATAAGACATTACTTACTTGATTGAGATGCTATGAGCTTGGGTTGATGAGACTTCTATTCTTCCTTGACCCTTAAAATTTTCGGCCTAGATGATTGGTTGGGGAAGGAGCACTTTGAGATATCATTCTTGCTTGGAGATATATTTTAGGGTTTATAACTTAGAGTATTTGAGAAGATGAGTTTGAGAATCAAATGGAGTCTTGAAAGCTATAGGGGGCCGATTCTAGGAGGGTTGGGAGAGGGAAAAATAAGACTTGATTAGGGTGGCTAATTACTTGTTTGTCTTTTGAAACTTTTGATAAGGAGTTAAGAAGGTAGCTAGCACACCATAATTAAGAAGGTGTTGGTGGTTGGTTGGAGAATCTTCTAGTCCCTTGGAGACTTATTGTGGCCGAGTTTTATGTATGTGTGGGGAGGGAAAATTATTTTCTCACATATCACACATCATGGGACATAATTAAATAGAAGGTGTTACGCTACATATTAAGAATCGGATAATTCACGGCGAATAAACGATACTTGAATTAAATATGTGAATATTCGACATTAACAAGCTTAGCAATATTGAGATAATCGATAGGAATAAAATATGGAATATTTCACCTAAGGATGATAAGGGTTTTATAGATCGACGAGAGATAAGAGTACCTGCGAATGTTCAGGATACGACATCCTTCCTCCCTTCAATAAAGTTTCGTCCTCGAAACTTATGAATTGTCAAAGAGGTATGGGTACTTTTGCTTCATGTCTTCCTCTAACTCCCAAGTGGCCTCATCAACTGAATGGTTCTTCCATTGCACCTTGACCATAGGAATAGACTTATTTCTTAATGCTTTCACTTCCCTATCAATTATCCTTTCGGGTTCCTCAACATATGATATATCAGCTTCAATCCTCAAAGGTTGTTCATCCATAATATGGCTCGAATCATGCACATACTTACGCAATTGAGATATATGAAACACATTGTGTAATTGAGACAACGTTGGTGGTAGTGCAAGTCTATAAGCAACCTCTCCAATCCTTTCCAAGATCTCAAATGGTCCAATGAATCTAGGACTAAGCTTCCCTTTAATTCCGAACCGCTTTACTCCTTTCGATGGAGATACCTTCAAGAATACCTTATCTCCTACTTGAAACTCAAGTGGTCGACGCCTCACGTCGGCCCACGCCTTGCTTCTATCCTGAGCAGCCTTCAATCTTTGTCTTACAATCATAACCTTTTCCTTGGTTTGCTCCACTAAGTCAGGTCCTGTGAAAATCTTATCTCCAATCTCATTCTAATACAATGGCGATCGACATTTTCTTCCATAAAGAGCTTCATAAGGAGCCATTCCAATAGATCTGTGGTAGCTGTTATTGTATGAAAACTCAACCAACTTCAAACTCTTATCCCAGCTACCTCCAAAGTCCAACACACAAGCACGCAACATGTCCTCCAATGTTTGGATTGTTCTCTCTGATTGACCGTCAGTCTGGGGATGAAAAGCTGAACTCATGCGAACTTCCGTACCCATCGCTTTCTGAAATGCCGTCCAAAACCTTGATGTGAAGCGGGGGTCTCGGTCACAAACTATGCTCATAGGAACTCCATGCAAACATACAATCTGATCAACATACATAGAAGCCAACTTTTCCATGGGTTCTTTAATCGACATTGCCATGAAATGAGCACTCTTCGTCAGACGATCCACAATAACCCAAATAGTGTCATATCCACTTCTTGTCTTAGGTAAATCGGTCACAAAATCCATAGCGATGTGATCCCACTTCCACTCAGGCACCTCAAGTGGTTGCAATAATCCAGCTGGCCTCTGATGTTCTGCTTTGACTTTCTGATATACAAGACATTTCTCGACAAACTCTGCTATCTGATTTTTCATTCCTGGCCACCAAAACTTTTGCTTCAAGTCATGATACATCTTATTTGCTCCTGGGTGAATAGACAAGCGTGAATTATGGGATTCCTGAAACACTTCACTCTTTATCGCATCATCATTAGGCACACACAATCGACCTTTAAACCATAAACTGCCGTCACTACGGACTTCAAAATCGTCAGATGGCTTCTCCTTCAGCTTGCTCTTAACTTTCATCAATGCATCATCGTTAACTTGAGTCTCCTTAATCCTATCGATCAAAGAAGGAACCACTACTAATTTTGCAAGCACGTCGGAAATCGAATTCACTTCTTCCAGACCAAACTCTTCCATATCACGCTGTAAAGGTGGTTGACGAGGATGACTCGTCTTACGACTTAAAGCATCAGCAACTCTATTAGCTTTACCTGGATGATACTGAATAGAGATGTCATAATCCTTGATCAATTCAAGCCATCGCCTTTGGCGCATATTCAGCTCCTTTTGAGTGAAGAGGTATTTCAAACTCTTATGATCCGTGAAGATCTCACACTTCTCTCCATACAGATAATGACGCCAAATCTTCAGGGCAAATACAACTGCTTCAAGCTCAAGGTCATGTACTGGATAGTTCTGCTCAAACGGCTTAAGCTGGCGAGACGCATACGCGATCACCCGTCCATTCTGCATAAGAACACAACCCAATCCATTCTTGGAAGCATCACTGTAGATCACAAACTGTTCTCCTGAAACGGGTTGAGCCAAAACTGGTGCAGACGTCAACCTTGCCTTCAGCTCAGAAAAGCTACTTTCACAATCCTCATTCCATACAAATTTTGTCTTCTTCTGAGTCAATCTAGTGAGTGGCATAGCTATCCTTGAAAATCCTTCAACAAACTTGCGGTAGTAACCGGCCAGTCCGAGAAAACTCCTTACTTCAGTGACATTGGTCGGTCTCGGCCACTCAGTAATTGCCTCAATCTTTCGGGGATCAACCGAAATCCCATTTTTAGTAATAATATGGCCCAGAAATGACACACTATGCAACCAAAACTCACATTTACTGAATTTCGCATAGAGCTGATGCTTTCTTAGAATACCAAGTATTGTCCTCAGATGGGCTGTATGAGTTTCCTCATCAGGCGAATAAATCAGGATATCGTCAATAAAGACGACCACATACTTATCCAACTGGTCCCGAAACACCCGATTCATAAGATCCATAAACGCTGCAGGGGCGTTGGTCAGTCCAAAAGGCATCACGAGAAATTCATAATGCCCATATCTCGTCATGAATGTTGTCTTAGGAATATCCTCAGCTCTTATCTTCAATTGAAAATATCCAGATCTTAGGTCCACTTTGCTAAACACCTGAGCTCCCTGCATTAGGATACTTTAGATATTATTCATGATTATTATATTGAAATAAGACTTGGTAATTACTGACCCGAAGATGGTCGAACAGATCGTCGATCCGAGGCAACGGATACTTATTCTTTACGGTGATCTTGTTGAGTTCTCGATAATCAATACACAGTCGCATACCTCCATCCTTCTTCTTTACAAATAAAACTGGGGCACCCCATGGTGATACACTCAGACGAATCAAATTCTTTTCCAATAATTCATGCAATTGCTCTTTTAGTTCCTTCAGCTCAGCGGGTGCCATGCGGTAAGGAGCTTTAGAAATGGGCTCAGCTCCGGGGAGGAGATTTATCTCAAAGGAAATTTCTCGATCAGGGGGGAGTCCTGGTAGTTCTTCTGGAAAGACATCAAGAAACTCTTGAACTACTGGAACTTGCAAAATGTCCACTGCTGCCTGCTCGACACTAAGAGCATAAACAAGATAGCCTTGACATCCCTTTCGCAACGCTCGACGGGCACGAGCTGTGTTCACAAAAATATTCTTTGACTTCTTCAACTTGGGACCTCCTTGAAATGATACTTCCTCTTGCTCCGGGGCTCGGAAAGTGACTTTCTTTTGATTGCAGTCAATATGGGCATGGTTCTTAGACAACCAGTCCATACCAAGAATAATGTCAAAGTCATTCATAGCAATCGGGATTAGATCAGCCACGAACCGATGGTCATCGAGCTCGACCATGCAATTCTTATACAGATGATGAGACGTTAGTACTTGATCACCAGCGGCTTGGATTTGATAGGGTGATTTAAGCCGGATGGGATTATGGTCTAATCCCTTTGCAAATTTCTTAGATATAAAGGAGTGGCTGGCGCCACTATCAAACAACACATTTGCGGGCATACAACATACGAGAATAGCGCCTGAATCATACAAAGTTTTAACTACGCAGCAATATAATATTTATCAACTTAGTATTGCATAATTTAAATTATACTAGCCACGGCGTCTCCAGCTTCCTCAACTGCAGCATCGGTCATCACATGCACACGCGCATTCGGGCGCTGACGTTGGTTTCTCTGCTGCTGACCATCACGCTCACGACAATCTCTCAGAATATGCCCAGTCTTTCCACATCCAACACAAGCAGCTCCCTTATCAGGGAAATCCCTAATTATATGACCAGTCTTGCCACAACCAAAGCACTTACCAGCTTGTACATAGCACTCGCACAAATGATTCTTCTGGCAATAGGGACACATGGGAATGGCCTGCTGCTGCTGTCCTTGATTTCCTTGATTATTTCTCTGATTATTCTGATTCTGCCCACGGCGCTGTCCACGATTCTGATTTCCTCTTTGGTTCTGATTCTGCTGTCTACCTTGCCTCCCATGAAAATTCTGTCTAGTCATTTTCCTTGCTCCTTTATCACCAGAAGTGTCCCTTCCTCTTTTCTGGCCCACTGTCGCATCGCGACGAATGATATCCTTCTCGATCCGATAACATGCGTCAACAAGTGCCTCTAAATCAGCAGAGATAACATTTACTAACCAAGTTCGAATCCTTGGTTTCAGCCCACTCTCAAACTTCACCATCTTAGATTCCTCATCATTCATCGTAGCCGGAGAAAATCTACCCAAAGCCAGAAACTTGCTCACATATTCAGACACAGTCATATCAGGTTCTTGCTTCAACATTTCAAAATCATGCCTCTTTTGCATCTTCACTGACGGAGGAAAATAAAACTTGTTGAACTCTTGGATGAATCTCTCCCATGGAATAGGTCGGGGCAAAGGTTGCAGCTTAGCCTTCCACCACTGGTTCGCCTCACCAAGGAGGAAGGGTCTCACAGCTTGGGTTTTCATATTGTTAGGGGCTCCATTCAGTTCAAAACAGTTCTCCACTTCATCTAACCATTTTTCAGCCATATCGGGGTCAGACTTGCCTTCAAAAGGCGGCACATTCGCTCGCTTGAGCTTCTCAAAGTAGTATTGCGCATCTCTTATTGGTTCATAAGGAGGAGGAGGGGCAACTTGCTGAATCATTCCCTGGCCAATCTGAGTTACGGTCTGACAGAATGCTTGGAAATCCGGAATAAGAAGTGGCACTTGTGGAAGAGGGTTTCCTTGAGCTGGTGGGGGATTTTCATTCCGCGGTGGAGGAGGAGGCGGTGGATTCTGATTCTGAGGAGGAGGTGGAGGGACTTGATCTTGAGGTTGTGGAGGGTTTGGTTCGGTTGCATGGGCAGCATCTCTGCGAGGTCTACCACGAGTCCGAACCATCTGTATATGGAGCAGAAAGATATATTTATGTATTTATGGATCGAGATGACTGACTGAATTTAGGCATGCTTGGAAAAGGAATTTAAAGCAGGAAAAAGAGTCAATATGCGACGTATCAGGCTAGCAGGTCAACCAAGGGGACCCTATTTCCAATCTAAGTTGTCTAAGCTAAGGCCATCTCTCTTCTAAGATCATGACTTTAGTCTAAGATCAATTCTTAGTTTTCTAAGATCATAACTTAGTTCCTACGTTCTGCACGAATCTAGAGCCTGGGCTCTGATACCACCTGTAGCGCCCCGTACTCGGCTACCCCTCGTACGGTGCACCCGCCGTACCTTCCCTTTCGGAAAAGTACAAAGCGTCGATACTTAACTCGTAAAACCCATGGATAAACATGGATTACAAAGTCACGATCTTAACAGGTAGATAAAAATACGGCAGAATTTGAACCTTAATCCGAAAGCGTCAAATCGCGAATACATAGCAAAATTATACAAACTGAACCGATAGCAAACTACACCGTGAAATTATACAAACATTATCCGAAGAAAATCCGAAAATAGCTTAGTCCCAAAATGTCCCAAAGGTTCATCAAAAGTTTCCATCATCATTCTCTTAACGGCGATTTCCATATCCTACGGGTATGGCAATCTTGGCTCATCATCAATCCACTCGACTTCATTACCTGGCTCTGGGGGAAAAATAATTGGGTGAGCGACAAAGTCGCCAGCAGGTATACAATAACACCGTACAATAAAGAGAAAACGGCATACAGGAATCAAACCCCAATTCCTTAAGTTAAAACATACCTGCCAATACCTTTTCGAAGCATCATGCTTAAAGTCATATCAATACTTAGCTAAGAACTAAATGTCATCACTTAGTTAGATTCCACGTACTATAGCCAACCCTTATTTCTATGAAAAGGAATCATGCATAATGCGTATGAAAATGTGAGTGCGATGCAAATACAACGGGAAACATTCTTTCTTTCATTTGGACATGCTCATAAAAATACTTGAACTTTCTTCTTCCTTTTAAATCATGCTCATCATAAAACAAGAGAGTATGTCAGCCTATTATACCGGGCATGACTCGGTTCTTATAACATGATCACCTTCAGGTCTATTATACCGGACCTGGCTCGGTTCTTATACTCTTCAGACCTATTATACCGGGCCTGGATCGGTTCTTACATTTCATCAGACCTATTATACCGGGCCTGGATCGGTTCTTATACTTCTTCAGATCGATTAACCCCGGATCTGTAGCGGGTTAAGCTGGCCAGAAGGAATGGAATTCTTTCAAAACAGAAACTTTATATAAAACATCGATAAAATCATGAGCATGGAACATATGAGCATGTCAATGCAAGTGCATGGGATGCAACATGGTAAAATGCACTTATAACATCATAAACAACTTTCTTCATGGGCTGGAAAACGAACCAGCAGCATGTCCTGTATTGTCCGGCCTTAAAATCAACCTTTTTAGCCTATTTTCCAGAAACTAAAAATATGGACATGCACCACATGATCTTAACTACATTCTGTACAAATTTCATGCGATTTCGACAAGCGTAGGTACCTCAATAAAAAATAATTCCCAACACGGGTACAACAGAAATTCTGCTGCACTCTCAACTCCATTCCTTACCTTGTCTCCATCCATAAACTCATTATAGGGCTCACTTAGCGCCTGGAAATCTTTCCTATTTCCTTTATGAACAATATTCAAATGCCCATTCACCGAAACAAGTCAAAATAAATACGATACAACTCATACAAGCACAAAGGGTCAATCTGTCCTGTTTTCCAGAATGTTACACCAATTTCCCTCAATGGTTTACCATCAAGATCAATAGATAAAATCAATTTCTTTACATGGATACTTAGCTCTATGTCTTAAGTACTTCCTGTAAAAATTTCAGGTCAATCCAAGATGTTTAAGGTACTTAAATAATTTTTCTCCCTAAGGTGGTACGACCAGAAACTGTTTTGACCCCTTGATACTAAAAATTCATTTCGGACCAATCCACAAATGATTTTCCAGAAATTCCAACGCCACAATAAACTAGACATAATAAGCTACGACCACACCAAAAATAAGCTCAATCCAACGTTTATAAGGTCCTTAACTAAGTCCATCAATTTGGCATAAAATCTGTCCAGAATTCTGTTTTCAGCCAACATGCATAGAAATATCTTTTCCTTCCTAATCTTGTTCTTTAACCTATAATCCAAGGTAATGGTCATTCAATATACATGATAAGGCTTCCCTATACTAATTCAAGTCTCTTTTTAGCATGCAAAAGTCGTTCACATGGGCTGTTCATTCTTCCAAACAAAACAGTCCCCTAGTCCAACAATTTCAAAACATAAGAAAAGGTAACAACTTAGGCATATTTTCACTAAAGTCATGTCTTAGGCTTCTAGACATTCAAGTATGCACATAATCACATATATTGTAAGGGGTTAAAGTATACTTTCCTTGAAATGAAGCTTTAGAAGATAGATTAGCTTCAAGGTAGCTTGAATCACTTGGGGTTCCCTCCACTTGAGCCATGAACACACGGTTTTGGTCAATACAAGACCAACACTTAAAAGAATACTAACTAACCATAAAATGCTTAGAAACTTACCTCAAGGCTTAGAATCAAGCCTAGGTTCCTCTAACTCTTCTTCTTAGATGAGATTGATGAACTAGAACTCCCTCTTGAGTCCTCCTAACCCACGGTTTTTTTAGAGAAATTAACATGGGTTACCATTCAAGCTTACTATACTAAAATTCCATCAATGGAGATATAAAATAAGACATTACTTACTTGATTGAGATGCTATGAGCTTGGGTTGATGAGACTTCTATTCTTCCTTGACCCTTAAAATTTTCGGCCTAGATGATTGGTTGGGGAAGGAGCACTTTGAGATATCATTCTTGCTTGGAGATATATTTTAGGGTTTATAACTTAGAGTATTTGAGAAGATGAGTTTGAGAATCAAATGGAGTCTTGAAAGCTATAGGGGGCCGATTCTAGGAGGGTTGGGAGAGGGAAAAATAAGACTTGATTAGGGTGGCTAATTACTTGTTTGTCTTTTGCAACTTTTGATAAGTTGTTAAGAAGGTAGCTAGCACACCATAATTAAGAAGGTGTTGGTGGTTGGTTGGAGAATCTTCTAGTCCCTTGGAGACTTATCGTGGCCGAGTTTTATGTATGTGTGGGGAGGGAAAATTATTTTCTCACATATCACACATCATGGGACATAATTAAATAGAAGGTGTTACGCTACATATTAAGAATCGGATAATTCACGGCGAATAAACGATACTTGAATTAAATATGTGAATATTCGACATTAACAAGCTTAGCAATATTGAGATAATCGATAGGAATAAAATATGGAATATTTCACCTAAGGATGATAAGGCTTTTATAGATCGACGAGAGATAAGAGTACCTGCGAATGTTCAGGATACGACACATGAGGCCAATATTTCGGCCAACATTCATCCACACATGCTGAAATTTTCAGCATGTGTGATATTTGAAAATATCACCACTTTAATTTCATAACTTATTCAAAACACTTCCAAATTATCTTCCAATCAATCCACCTTAATCAAGAAGTAAAATATCCCTCATAAGTTACAAAAAATCGGCCAGCTCTTTAGCACATGCTGAAATTTTCAGCATGTGTTATAAATGTGACATAAGTTTGAATTGTTACCTTGTGTAGCTCCTTCCGTTATGTCATCAATATTGTATGCTTCATTCTTGACCAATCAATATGCCAACAAGGCTCCACATATGCTCCAACTCAGCTGATCTAGGCGTTGGAATAGATTTGTGCATGTGTTGAATTTTATTCTTGCAAACTTTGTAAAATAGTGCACATTTAATAATACACATATGGTATATTCCAATCAGCCCTTAATTGAATTTTCTAGAACATTTTGAGATGTATGAAATATGTAAAAAATGTCTAGATACATGTTATATGATATGCCAAAAACGTTCCATGTGTCGTGTACGTAGAAAACCGAATTTTCGATGTTTATCGATTACCTAATTTTTCTCTAATTAAATTCCAAATTTTTGCACATGTTATATATATTATGTTACACATAATATACATAAATTAAACTTTAATATTAAGCTTATAAGGATGATTAAAGTTGCGCCTAGACATGTGACAAAATTGAAATTGGAATCTCCACAATTTGGCCTTAATGTGGGGTGATTTGTGTGTGCCAACATGGAATGATTTTATGACTGCACATACCATGTAATCCACGAAATTTATGGCTATTTTTGAAGTGTAGGGGCTGGACATCTAATTATGGTAAGTACGTGACACGTTGGCGAAGTTTCGGTATTCGCCCGATACGACAATTTTTGGTTTAGAACCTTTTAACGTGTCGTATTTAATTTGTCATCACCATGACTTATATCATATGATAAAAGATCTGAATATAGTCATAAATATGAGTTAATTATGGTGGTGTGACATTAACGTACGTACGTAAAATATATAACGTGTCGGTAGTACGTTGGAATAAGTGTGTATGTGCCTTTTTAAAAAAATATGAATATATATATATATATATATGTGTGTGTGTGTGTGTGTGTGTGTGTGTGTGTGTTAAGGCGTGTATTTATGTGTGGGGAGGAGAGTGGAAGACTTTCCTTTCTTCACCTTGTTGCCTTTGTGCCTTGTCCAAATATTGCTTCCTTTAATGAACTACTTAGTTTAATTAACTAAGTACTTCACTTAATGAACTAGTTTAGTTCATTAATGGTGGCACCTGAAAATAGTTCAAACACAACAAATTTTTGCCATTTGGTGTAAGCTTTAAAGCTTCATGGCTCGTTAGTACGCCAACATTATATATGAACTATATAAGACAAGTTTTATGTAACAACGTGTCATATCATAAAATATGTCATGCATTTCTTTGTAACACATTATTTAAATCATGCATTTTGAAATCACTCAAACCCCTTTTTCTCAACAATCTCCCCCTTTTGATGATTTTCAAAAATAACCTACATTCATGATTTAAATCTTATCGCTCCCCCTTCAATCGTGCATAAATTTAAATTTTGAATTTCAAATTTCAAATCGCTCCCCCTTGATTTGTGCAGTTTATCTTTCTCTCTCCCCTTAAATCATGCATTCTGTCCCCCTTTATTTTGGAAAGACAATCAAAAGCGCATGTAAAGAAGAAAAAAATCATGTATTTCATAATATCAAACGTGCGTTCGTAAGGGTTATTTATTCAACCCTTTGAAAATGTCCCTTTTGGTACCCAAATTTGGGTGACCTTTCTAGGTCTTCCAAAAGGTGATGAAAATGCAACATAATATACGTTAGGTGCAAATGCGTTTGGCCTTTGGCCAAGAACTCCTTTATACGCATTATATGTAGGACGTTTTTGATGTCCTTGTGTTAGTGTGCGTAGTGTGTGATCTAGATGGATGAAATGAATGTCGTGTATGCATCACTTGTTTATTCTCATATCTATATGGTACAAAATTGTATTTCTCATGATATGAAGAAGAAGTATGACGAGATGTGGGGAGAGGAGGTCTTTGCATCATCTTAGACGCCATATTTGGTTTTGGAGTGTCTACTTTCTTAGACACTACAAACTTGGTTGGTTTAATGGATACTTCATTTGTTTCAATGTATCCTAAACGCGTTTTATCGCTATCATGCTTTTGTGAAGAAATAATGTGATCTAGCATGTTTGTTCCCGCATCAAATTTCTTCACCATTTTCTCTAAATTCGCATTCCTTGATTTCAAGTTTGAAATCTCGGACTTCATTTGATTATTGTGCATGGTCAATGATGAGACCTCTGATTTTAATGCATTAATGATGCATGACGACTATTCTTTTGAATCGTTTAATTGAGAAACAAGGTTCATGTTAGAAGATTCTAACAACTTCTTGTCTTCAATTAATCGTTTCTTTTCTTTTGCAAGAGTCTTTGAAAACTTATGCAACTCTAAATATTGACTAAATAAATCATCATAAGAATATTCAAAATCAGAATCAGAGTCGGAAGATACCTCATTTGATGCTTTAAATGTAAAGCATGCTTGTGCCTTTTGTTCTTCCGTATCATCAGTCTCAAAGTCGGATGTGTCACTCCAAGTGGAGGCTTTGAAGGCTCTTCTCCTCTTTTTAGGTTCTGAGACGAGTCTAGTTTTTGTCTGATCCTTGTCAAGGTATTTGTTAGTTTGTTTGTCCTTGTTTGGACAATCATATGACAAGTGTCCAGGTTGTCCACATTCATAACACTTTATTTCCTTATTTTTATTTTTATGATCCTTAGATGAAGTAGACTTATGTTTAATCGATTTTTTCAAGATTTTTCTTAATCTTTTTGTAGCGCCCCGCACCCGGACCTCGTCCGAATACGGTACACCCGCCGTACTTCACTAAGGAGAGTACAAAGCGTCATGCATAACATGCAAAAGTCCATATCATAAGCCATGACTCCCATGCTAACATTTAACATGGTAGTAAAATTTAGGCAGAATTAAAACTTTTCAAAATAAACATGCATTACAAAAATACTAAGTCCCCAGAAGTAGTAGTCCACAAAACACATCACCGAATTCCCAAAGAGTTTAACATAGTTCATAATACAAACATCATGGTCACACAAAAGTCCTTAAGCTTTGCCTTCTTCTAATTTCCTCGCCTACAGATATGGCACTCTCGCCTCATCCTCGATCCAATCAATCTTAGCATTATCAGGCTCTGGGAAAAATAAAAGTGTGAGTGATAAAAATCACCCAGCAAGAATACAATAAATCACCATGAAATAAATAAAGAATTATAACATGAATGTAATACCCCAAGAACCTCAAATAATAATTCATACCTGGTCCTTAATCCTGGATTTGCTTGACGATATAGCCTAAGCATAATTTTAGGTCATGCTATACCAATAATATCTTACTAACCATTAACTATAACATACAACATGTCAACGTGCTCGTGAGTTATGCAAAATGCGATGCATGATGTCATGTCGTGTCAAAACATTATTTTGGTCCCATAAAGTAACATGTCAGAAAAACAAAGTGTCAGATCAATTAACCCCAGATCTGAGCGGCTCCAGAACATATCAACAGACCAATTAACCCCGGGTCTGGGACGGGTCCAGAACATGTATCAGATCAATTAACCCCGGCTCTGAACGGGTACAAAACATGTATCAGATCAATTAACCTCAGATCTGAACGGGTCCAGAACATATAATGTCAACAGACCAATTAACCCCGGGTTTGGAGTCGAGTTAGTCGCATGCTTGGCCGGCAAAGGAATCATGAAGAATTTTTTAAAACATGGGACCATAAAAACTTTCATGCGTAACGAAAACATAGTTACTTGTAAGACTTGCTTGCATAAGTAAAATTCATAAAATCAGATTCATGTGGCATATGATCATGCATGATACATGAAGTGATATGAAATGCAAGTCATGACGTGAATAATTGTAAGCATTCCTTATAACATGTCAACATGCATGGTTTCGGAAACTTAGAATTTCCAGATTTCTACTTTATGTTCATGGGCGGCTAAATTAACCAACATTACCTTAACTTTTGAGACCTTAAAACCTTAACTATTTGGACCTCAACCTGGAAAATATAATAAACTCCCTAAGGATTAATACTCGTGAGCCCAAACCGTGTATATAGGTCCAAATCCATCAAATTGGGCCTTTCTAACTTAATCCCCTGTTCTGCCCAATTTTCCAGTTTTAGTACATCAATTTATGTTCATAATTACCTACCAAAACATTAGTACCAACTTGATTAATTTACAAGGACTTACTCCTCTATGTCTTAGGTATTTAACATAAAATTTCCAGATCAATCCAATAACCTTAAAAGGCTCATTTAATTATATTTCTGAAATGGGTCACGTGCTGTTACTGGATTGACCAAATTTACTAAAAATTCTATTATGACAAAACCATAATACTTTTTACAAAAATGCCAACTCACAGACGTCATAAACATACCTAACTATCATCCCACCGAAATTTAGCCCATTTGCATATTTCTAAGGTACATTTTTGCGCCAAGCAACACGTTATTCATTTCTGCCCTGTTCCAGTGATTTCAGCTGGAACAGGTTTACCAAATAATTCCTTAAAAATAATCCATAGCTTATTTTACCAAAATTCCAACTTACACATTTACTAACTAAGGTTGTCACCATACCAAAAATCAGCTTTATTTAATATCTACAAGATCCATTTTTGAGCCATTCAAAACGTTATACAATTCTGCCAAGTTCCAGAATTTCCAGCCTGAGCAGTTCCACCAAATATTTTATTAAAAATAATCTGTAGCTTATTTTATCGAAATTCCAACTCTCATATTTTCTAAACACATAAGGCTAACTTTGTACCAAATATCAGCTTTATTGAAGGTCTAAAAGATCCACTTTTAAGCCATTCAACACTTTGGTCAATTTTGCCCAGTTCCACTGGTTTGATGTTGTGCCATTCTTTCAAGTCAAATATCCACGATTTGTCTTGTTCTTATGAAATAGCTTATTGGTCACCACATACACCCCTTTGTAACATGAATATCCAGATTTTATGCTTTTTATTAAGTCACTTTTGAATCAATCCAAAACAGTGAGAGTCTTGTACACAACAATCATCATATTTGTCTGTTTTGCACATTATTAAGTCCATTCTTGGTACAACTAAGTTATACATTATTCTTCCTCCTTCTTGGCCGTGTGCATGTGTCAACATATCCATGTCACATTGAAAATTTGAGCACAACACACTCATGTAATAAATCACTTGACAAGCAACTCCCACACATTCTAGAGTTCACAAGATATGGTCTTCTCTTGGTTTTCATGTTTACTATCATAGTCACCCCTATGGCCGAAAGTTTTGAGAGGTCATACACACATTTTTCAACATTTATTTAGGCATGCAACACCTTCACATGCTAGTTCATTTTAAATCCTACCTAGTAAACTTGTAAAATTACAACTAGCACTTGCATGTCACTTTGATGATTCTTAAATTTCATCCAAGAGCCATTCTTGCCTAGAGCCACCTAGTTGAACCTTAATCCATCCTAAAACAGCCTCATATCACTTTGCATGCAAGAAAAGATTTCATCTTTGAAGGAATTAGTCACATGCAAGGCATTGTTCTCAAGAAATCACTAAGATACAATCTTGAGCTTAGTATATTCAACTAAAGATCACATCTTAGGAACTTCTAACCATTCAAGCCACTAATGCTTCAAATAAATCATGAGAGTTTAGTGTATACTTGCCTCTTCAAGCTAAAGCTCTTTTCTTAGCTTGGTTATGGGATGAGTTAAGTTGGAATCTTCCTCCTCCTTCACTTTGAGCATACGGTTTTGAAGGAAAAGGGAGGAAGAATATTAGTCATTATTCTAAAGTGAAAATAGAACTAGTTTAGAGGTTAGATCCTCTTACCAAAGTGGACTTTGAATGGAGCTTCAAGTATCAAAGGATTGCACCACCTAAAGGAGTTGAGTGTATTACACCTAGTGACCATGAAGGTCACATTTGGGGGTAGGAAGAAGACACCCATGTGAGCTTCAATATTTTACATGATGAATTTACATAAGAGACTTGGAATGAGGCTTACCTAAATATTTCTTGAGCTTGAAGATGAGGCTTGAGTTGGAACTCCTAGCTCCAAGATGAGGCCGAAAGTTTTGTGTGGTGGAAGGGGATGGAAAACTTGCTAAGTGTTGGCTTGCTTGAGTGCTTATGGAGAGTTTAAGATGGGATTGAAGTGAAATGGTCTTGCAATATTTAAAAAAATCTACAGGGGGCAAGGGGGAAGGGAATCCGGCAGTGCATGGGGGGTAAAGGGAAAAAGAAAGCCTAGGCTAGGGTAGCTTCAAGCTTTTCCTTATTTTATTCTTTCTTTTTGCATGCTTGTCCATTTTATATTATAATTATTATTTAGTTAATTATTTTAAGAATTCTTGAGAAAAATGTGGAGGATTCTAGAATCCTCAAGGTCCTTGGCCGAAATTTAGGGGGGTTTGGGGGTAATTTTGTCCTTTCACATTTATCGCACCCATACTTTCATAATTTTATAATGTTATTTATTTTATTTAATTATGATTTTAATCTTACTTTGTGACGATCATTTATGTTTGCATTATTATAAAAACGAATTTATTCTAAGGTTGCTTAAGGCCTTTGGCCGAATTTACAAGGTGTACTACGCACCTTGTGACATTCGCTTGTATAACTGTTTTAGTGTCCGTCCTAATTGAACTTAAGGACTTAGATAAAGAAGCGCTAATTTGACTTAAGTAGAATGCACGTGAAGGAATCATTGCTTTCATTACGTCACTTAGTCATAGTTTCGAGTACATGGTAGTTGGGATACAACACTTTTAGCCATCGTGATTAAGTCCTCATCATCGGAATCTATGTCACTATCATCTACAACGTATTCATTTGATTTAAATGTTATAGCCTTATCATTATTGGAAATAGACTCAGAATGTCTTAAAGCGAGTTTGTTTTCATATACCTTTAGTGATCCAATTAGTTCTTCCATCTTAATCGATTTAGTTTCTTTGCTTTCTTCTATGGCCGTTACTTTAGGGTCCCACTCGGATGGAAGGCTTCGCAAGACCTTTTGTACCTTTTCCTGCATAGTAAAGGCTTTACCAAGAGACTCAAGAGAATTGTAAATGTTAGTCAAGCGAAGATCCATATCAACGATAGATTCATTTGGCAACAATTTGAATGACTCGAGTGTGGACATAAGCATGTTGGTTTTAGAATCTTTTATTTGGCTAGTGCCTTTGTGTTTCATTTCAAGAATTTTCCACATCTCTTGAGCACTCGAACAGTTAGACATGTAACTAGACTCACTTTTACTTAGACCGTTTAAAATTAGTTGCATAGCTTTAGCATTCATACTCAACTTCCTTTTATCATCACTGGTGTATTCTTGTTTCGTTTTTGAAACCTCTAGTGTGACACCATCAACAATAGACAACTTGGAAGGAACAAATGGACTGTCTTCTATGATGGACCACAGATCAATGTCAATAGCCATAATAAAAAGTTTCATTCTTAATCTCCATTGAATAAAGGACTCACCATCAAAAAGAGGAGGCCTTACGGTTGACATTCCTTCTTGCACGGTTGTGGTTGCCATCTCACTTAGATCGTTGGATCCTTTTGATGTGAGTGTTCCTGTGCTCTGATACCAATTGTAGGATCTGCAAGGCACCACTAGAAGGGGGGTTGAATAGTGGGTGCGGAAAATATGGTTTTTAAAATTGTTTTAAACCAAAAACCCAACTTCTGAAAAAAGTTTCTGTTTTCAGGACCAGTTTAAAACGTTTTGAAAACTAGGTTGCAGGTCTTCAAAAATTCTGAAATTTGGCGAGAACTTAGACTCAGATGTTATGAGTGTCTCCTAAAAATTTCAGATTTAAATTCAACCTATAACTCCTTGAAAATTGGTTGGTGGTCAGATTTTGCAAATCTGCCAGAAACGGTAGACTGATTTGAAAAATTAATTCCTATTTTTACGTAACTCCAAATGCTCTAAAAATTTAAAGACTAACCCCTTATAAGTTTTATTTAAATGGGTTGAAACAGTTTTGAAAAATTCTTTTGGGAAGTTAGTCTAATACGATCAAAGTCTCAACCTTTGCAAGCCTGAAAATCAGACTGCACTAGTCTCATAACTTTGGACGTTTGGGTGACTTATACTTATCCAAAAGAAACTTGTGCCAAATTAACCCTAAGATGTGTGGCTATGATTATGAAAAGTTTCGTAATTTTGGAAATTCGTTTACTATTTTTACGAATGCGATCAAAAATGATAAACAATGCTAAAACTGAAAGTAAGTGCTGAAAGTAAATGACACCAAGAATTTTATACTGGTTCGGTTACAAACAACCTACTCCAGTCTTCGAGGACACCTTCCTCGGTTCACACTAATAACACAACACAAAGAACACCTTACCACAGGGTTGATGGAGTTACACACCAACTCCAAACCTTTACAAACCTTGTATGTGAATACAATTGTCACGAACACCACCACCTAGCAAGTGCAAGATTGATCACACCTTGATCAATCTTTTACAACAATGAAAAGAATATGTGGTGGACTATATGAAGCCTATTCAAGTATATGAATGTAAGTACAATAGGCTTTTAGAGAGAAGAAAGAAAGATGTAGAAGAAGAAGGGAATGAAAGACTTTTTTGCACTTTTGAACTTGTGAGGCTTGTCTTGCTTTTGTTTGGCTTTCTTCTCCTCTTTTTATCAACAATGTGCCGCCCCCCTAAAGCTCTTTCATCTCTTGAAAATTATCTTCTAAGTCCTTGGAAGAGTATATGGCATCATTGTGACATGTCTTTGCTTACTTGGCATCTCTTCATTGGATGATCATTAAGCTCTTGCTTACTTGGCACACATTGATTGGTTGGATGTTGTCATCACTTGATCACTAGACAAATCTGAGAATAACACTTAAAACATGTGCCAAAATCATCATAAAATAGTTACCATAACTTCCAAGATCATCACATAAATTTAGCAAGACAAGTTTCTCCAAGAAATTATGAAAAAATCGGCCATAATTAGTCTTGCACATGCTGAAATTTCAGCATGTGTAACATTCACCTTTTATTCAAAATATTGCCCATTCTGCATTGATTTAATCCAAGAAATCAAAGAATAATTCAATCACCATTTAGTATACAATATTCTCATTATGTATGGAATAAAAATTGGACACCCATGAGGCCAATATTTCGGCCAACATTCATCCACACATGCTGAAATTTTCAGCATGTTTGATATTTGAAAATATCACCACTTTAATTTCATAACTTATTCAAAATACTTCCAAATTATCTTCCAATCAATCCACCTTAATCAAGAAGTAAAATATCCCTCATAAGTTACAAAAAATCGGCCAGCTCTTTAGCACATGCTGAAATTTTCAACATGTGTTACAAATGTGACATAAGTTTGAATTGTTACCTTGTGTAGCTCCTTCCTTTCTGTCATCAATATTGTATGCTTCATTCTTAACCAATCAATATGCCAACAAGGCTCCACATATGATCCAACTCAGCTGATCTAGGCGTTGGAATAGATTTGTGCATGTGCTGAATTTTATTTTTGCAAACTTTACAAAATAGTGCACATTTAATAATACACATATGGTATATTCCAATCAGCCCTTAATTGAATTTTCTAGAATATTTTGAGATATATAAAATATGTAAAAGTGTCTAGATACATGTTATATGATATGCAAAAAACGTTCCATGTGTCGTGTACGTAGAAAACTGAATTTTCGATGTTTATCGATTACCTGATTTTTCTCTAATTAAATTCCAACTTTTTGCACATGTTATATATATATATTATGTTACACATAATATAGATAAATTAAACTTTAATATTCAGCTTATAAGGCTGATTAAAGTGGCGCCTAGACATGTGACAAAATTGAAATTGGAATCTCCACAATTTGGCATTAATGTGGGGTGATTTGTGTATGCCAACATGGAATGATTTTATGGCTGCACATACCATGTAAGCCACGAAATTTATGGATATTTTTGAAGTGTAGGGGCTGGCCATCTAATTATGGCAAGTACGTGACACGTTGGCGAAGTTTCGGTATTCGCCCGATACGACAATTTTCGGTTTAGAACCTTTTAACATGTCATATTTAATTTGTCATCACCATGAATTATATTGTATGATATAAGACCTGAATATACTCATAAATATGAGTTACATATGGTGGTGTGACGTTAACGTACGTACGTAAAATATATAACGTGTCGGTAGTACGTTGGAATAAGTGTGTATGCGCCTTTTTCAAAAAATCTGAAAAAAAATATATATATATATATATATATGTATGTATATATACATATTTTTTTTATATAAACGGAAGGTTTTATTAATACGAAGCCTCACTTTTGGCGGAGGAAAACCTTATTACAAATATCAGAGTATGCGAATAAATAAAATAAAGAACTAATAATAGCATATCTCCAGTCGTATATGATATGCCGCATTAAAACCTTGCCAGGAAAAACCACCCTTGTGGATAAAACCCTGGCGAAGGAAAAAGCGTACATATTTATACGGCCGTCATTGATATGTGTGAAATCGATGCTATAGTACAAATGTGTGCTCTCTGTAGATGCAGATGTATGCTGAGCTTGCCAGTTGAAGCAGTGGGAATCGGTGTGTAAGTGCATGTCGGTGATGGAGGACATCATTTGATGAAGAGAATGAAGGTACCATAGAAACTTCCAATTGTCTGTGCTAGTACATACAGCATCCTCATGGAAACCCGCAGCCATTGTGTTTGTCCATACAGCATACAAACGAAACCATGCGTGAAACATGTATTGTGTGTATATAAAAATTAAACCAACCCAATGAGTGTAATACATACTCGGTCTGCCTGTACCAACCGAGGCACAGGCAGGAGAGCGAAAGATGAGCCAGTCCATATGGAAACTCAGGAGGGTAGCAATCGCAAAGACGCCCATGCAGCAGCAGTATTACCGAAAACAACATCAATCAGGCACAGTAAAGACAGACTGAACAAATGTAACGACAAGATGTTGTTCTCACCAAAGCTGCCTGCACTGACAAGAGTACAGGCAGCAACAACATATATACGCCAATCCATGTGGAAAACATTGAGAGTGTGGCACCCGCCATTGACAATGATAATCCTCCAGCTCTCGCAAAGTGTAATCCATGCGGAAGGAAAAATAGTGTGTGCATAAGTACCGATAAGATCAATGATGGGAAGATGAAAAAGTACATGCAACATACCATGCCTGCCTGCACTCGCATGAGCACAGGCAGGGGATAAGAAAGTGCGCCAATCCATTCGGAAGACTTAGTGGTTACCGCATACGCAAGGCCGCTGATGTGAGGTCCAAAGTGACTGCAGCACGAACCATAGGAGGCAGAATAGAGGAAGTAAAGTAGGAAGTGAGCGGCGACGCCATTGCATGTTGAGCAAGGTAGTGTGCTGGCATATTGGCCTCTCGATATACATGATTAATGTCCAAGCTATTTTGAATAACCAGCATGTGTAGGAATCGGAGGTGGAAGTTGCCGAAGACTGGTTGTCGCTGACGTAAACGCTGCAACATTTGTGCACAGTCTGTCTCTATGATAAGCGTCCGATATAACGGAAGGAAATATAACAATCCAAATAAAGCGGCCTGTATTTCAGCTAGCAATGGCGTACACGAAGGCAGGCGGAATGATACGGCCCGTACACAAGCGCCATTAGAATCACGCAGTATGACACCGCCTGCAGCATAGTGGCGTCCAACAGCTGCATCAACATTAAGTTTGAATCGTCCTGAAGGAGGAGTGAGCCATTTGATCACTTGGATACGCGGAGAGCGAACCTTTGGGAGCCATGAAATCAGAGGAGGAGGTCCTGCGGCTAGCTTGGAACCGTGGAGCGTATGAACCCACATGTCGATATCAAACCCGGAGTGTAGATATAGAAAAGTTTGTTTGGTCCCCATACACTAAACTAGCATAGCAACGCCATATGTTATATATCAAGATTCCAGGGACAACTATTTTAAGAACCCCATATATTGTAGCAGAAGAAGATCGATACCACCAAGACAATAAATATTGGCATAGAGGAAGCGAAGTGAGGGAAACTCCTTGCAGCTCTGCCGCATAGAACGCCCATAGTAATCGAATTGGCGGACAATACAAGAAAATATGATCAACCGTTGCCGAGTGCTGCTTGCAAAAGGGGCATTGCATAGGACGGGCTGCAGAATAACTTCCAATATAATCTTCAAATGGTAGAGCAGCATGGAACATTCGCCACAAGAATATCTTGATGGATGGCGAATGCTGTTTAAACCAAATAAACTTAGCTGAGAGCAATGTTGGTCTAGACGATCGACAGACATCATAAGCAGATTTTAGCGTGAATTCTCCCGAGGGCGAAGGTTGCCATGTGAGATGTGTATCTGAACCTGTTGTGTGCAAAAGACATACAGTATGAATGCGACAAATAAGCTTCCAAACTGGTGAATCCGGGAGACGTGGTTGAAAATCTCCCCTCCGTCCATATTTTGCATGCATATAACGACTCCATAAAGTGTCTTGTTTATGATATAACCACCATATCCTGCAGTGATATGCCCGCTGTAAAGCATTGAGGTCCCTTAGACCCAAGCCGCCTTCTTCAACTGGCAAAACAATGTTAGACCACGCAACCCAATGTCGTCGATCCCCCCAATAAAAAGTGGCCATTTTCCGGTGAATCACTTTAATGATAGACTTTGGCAATCCTCCTGCCGCCATGATATGAAGGGGAAGCGCAGAAAGTACAGAGCGCAATAAGACTAAACGACCCGCGGAAGAGAGAAAACGGGAATGCCAACCATGTAAACGGTCATCAAAATGCTGTAACAGAGTAGTGCAAAACCGAGAGCGATTAATACCCTTGTGAAGATAGGAACCCAAGTATCGAAATGGCAATGCCGAAAGTCGCATCCCGAGTATTTCCTGTAAGTTTCGAACTCGTCTTGTGGAGAGGCAAGCCGATGGAATGAGACTACTTTTTTGAAAATTTACCTTTTGACCAGACGCAGTTTCATATTCCGTTAAGAACCTTTTAAAATGACGTACATTACGCTGTGTGCCTTGCAGGAAAATAAGGAGATCGTCTGCATAAGCTAAATGAGATATGGCGAATGGAATACGGCCAAGCCTAAACGGTTGTATGCGGCCCGCAGCCACTAACGATGATAACCCTCTGCTGAAACCCTCTGATGCTAGAATGAAAAGCAAAGGGGATAAAGGATCCCCCTGCTTAACCCCTCGCTGAGGACGAAATGTTGGTGAAGGCTCACCATTAATCAAAACGGATAACGTAGTGGCACGAAGATGATTGAGGATGAGCCGAGTGAAAAATCCTGAAAAACCAAACTGTAACAAGAGACGCTCCAGATAATCCCAACTGACCCGATCAAAAGCTTTCATCATATCCAATTTCAGGCATAAATGTGAAGGTCCACTATCCAACATATGAACCAGTTCTCTTGCCAATAAAACTTGTGTTGAAATATCATGCCCAGGGAGGAAGCCCGTTTGTTCTGTAGAAATGAGCTTTGGAAGAAGCAGTCCCAATCGTGTCGCTATAATGCGGGTGCACACTTTACTTAGGAAATTTGTCAGACAGATGGGTCGGAAATCGCTGAAAGTCTGCGGAGATGACGTCTTGGGTATCAAAGTAATTAATGCGCTAGCCATAACAGATGGCTGCGAAATACCAAGGAAAAATTCCTGCACAGCCTTAACCACATCAGAATGTATGAACGACCAACAGGAACAATAAAACATACCATAGAAACCATCCGGGTCAGCTGCACTGTGAGGGTCCAGTTGCCATACAGCATCCTTAACTTCAATAACTGTAGGAAGTCGCGTCAACATAATATTGTCCTCGTCTGTTAGCAGCCGAGGGATGTGCGAAAGGATAGTAGAATGATTCTGCGTTGATGCCGGTGCAAACAACTCTGTATAAAAAGAGACCGCTGCTGCTATGATGTCGGACGAGTCTGTTAATAATTGGCCCTCTGCATTGCGTATGTGCTGAATACGCAAGAGTGTCCGCTTCCCTTTTACGATAGAATGGAAGAACTTTGTATTTGCATCACCTTCACTAAGCCATTTAATTCTAGCTTTTTGCTTCCAGAAAAGTAATTCAGAGGTGGATGCTCTTAGATATTCGGCCTTGGATCTATGATATTCAGCCCTGGTTTCTTCAGTTGGTTGGGCATCAAAAGCTGCCTCTGCGAAAGTAAGTTGAGTCTCCGCATGTTTGAGATTATTGAAAATATTGCCAAAGATGTCTTTATTCCACCGTTGAATATCCTTTTTGAATGAGGATAACTTTTTATAGAAACCATACATACCGCCAGTCGTAGGATATGATAACCATGCCTGCTTCATATAAGTATGAAAATCTGAGTGATGTAACCAGGCATCCAAAAACCGGAATGTGCGCTTACGATTAGCCACACCCTGCTGACACGCAATGAGCAATGGCATATGATCAGAGGCAACCCTCGGCAGATGTGATAACTGCAGCTCCGCAAAATTGTCCTGAAAGGCAGAATTGATAAAAAACCAATCTAATTTGCGTCTTATACGGCCAAGACCTCTCCCATCTGCCCAAGTAAATCTAGAGCCTTGATGCGGAGGCGCCATGAGAGAGCACTGTTCAATACAATCATTAAAATCTTGTAATGCTGATAAAGATGGAGTAGACCGTCCACTATGGTCCTCTAATGTTCGAAAAGTATTAAAATCACCACCAACCATCCAAGGCAGATTACACAAACTAGCAAAATCACACAACGACTGCCAAAGTGAGCGTCTCTGTATAAGCGTATGTTTGGCATAGACCATCGAAAATATAAACGTCCATTGTAGAGAAATGGACTGAAGGGTAAAATGCACCACCTGATCCTGATCCTGAATATGAAGTAAACGAAACTCAGCATCACGCCAAAAAACCCATATACGATGCGACTGTGAAGCATAAGAATGTGTAAAACCAAGCTGCAACATAGATCTACGTATGCTGGAAGGAGTATGCTTAGGCTCTAGCAAAGCTAGCAATTGTAAACGATGCTCTAAAATCAGTTGTTTTAATCTAGGCAAAGAGGCACGCATGCCCTGGATATTCCAAACTAGTGTATTCATTGAGAAAGAGAGGTACTTCCCTGGACGATGTGAGAAGCGCTACGTGTTAAGATCGTGGAAGGTGGAAGAGGCGGTAAATCTTTACAAGCCCTGCGCTTACGCCGCGGCACCACTGGTATGAATTCCGTCGTAGTTTCGTTATCTGTCAAACGTGATATCAAAACTTCCTCATCCGGGGATGGTGGTATACACTGCATTCGACGGGCAACGTCTTCTGAAACATGCGAAATATCCTCGACCGAACCCTCTATGGGCAAATCCGTGTCAGATGAATGACCTGTGTCCACGTGGGTTGGCTCAATGGGTAGTTGCTGATCCGCAGCATCACAATATTCCTCGTCAGGGTGGGTAGCGGCAGTGAGAGGATGGGTTGGATCCGATGGAGGGGTATCTTCCTCAGCTTGTGTTTCCGCCATTGGCGAGTAGTGATCAGCCGGAGCAGATGGTTCAGCAGTGACCTCGGGTTGAGACAAAATCGGTTCCGTCACCCGCTTCTTGATTGGGGTCCAGCGCAACCCAGACTGGAACAATAGGAACATCAGCGCTTGGATCAAAATCTACTGTCCACTTTGTAATCCTCATATGACACCCAGAAATATGCCATGAACGACGATAAAAGCAGCGCAAATAATCCGCTTCATTGCGGAAATTCAGTAGGATATGCGATTGATCAATCAATGTGATGCGTAAATCTTGATGAAAGCCAATTTTTTCAAAAACCTCACGTATAATTTTTAGAGGTGGCCTGCCATACCAAAAAGTGCCAACCAAAGAAAACCTGTAGGGTTCAGCCAATGCATCAATTTCAGCGTCAAGAAAAGAGATCAACAAGAGACCTTTATATCTGGAAACCGATTTTGGCGCAATGTCGATATTTCCTGAAGAACCTGCACCGGCGACAACCGCAGCAAAACTCGGTGCAGTCGTCATGATCGTCGCGATGCCAGCAGCGGGGAAAACCGTCGAAAGCAAAAGCAGGGAATTGAGATAGCAATGACAAGGCAGGAATGATCGGAAATAAGCAGCGAAAGGAAAGAAATCAGCCGGCGGCGGCGGCTAGTGCCGCCGGGGTTCGCGATCGCCAGAGGGAATCATCCATATACATATATATATAAATACATACATATATGTATGTATATATATATATATCTATGTATATATATATGTATGTGTATATA
Organism: Eustoma russellianum; assembly: GCA_036186865.1. Lineage (NCBI taxonomy): Eukaryota > Viridiplantae > Streptophyta > Magnoliopsida > Gentianales > Gentianaceae > Eustoma > Eustoma russellianum. The sequence goes on along the minus strand of AP025075.1, from coordinate 11,617,792 downwards.
TATATATATATGTATGTGTATATATATATATGTATATATATCTATATATATATATATATATGTTAAGGCGTGTATTTATGTATGGGGAGGAGAGTGGAAGACTTTTCTTTCTTCACCTTGTTGCCTTTGTGCCTTGTCCAAATATTGCTTCCTCTAATGAACTACTTAGTTTAATTAACTAAGTACTTCACTTAATGAACTAGTTTAGTTCATTAATGGTGGCACCTGAAAATAGTTCAAACACAACAAACGTTTGCCATTTGGTGTAAGCTTTAAAGCTTCATGGCTCGTTAGTACGCCAACATTATATATGAACTATATAAGGCAAGTTTTATGTAACAACGTGTCATGTCATAAAATATGTCATGCATTTCTTTGTAACACATTATTTAAATCATGCATTTTGAAATCACTCAAACCCCTTTTTCTCAACATTCAAAATATGAGTGGCTAAAAAATAAACAAAAAAGTTAAGCGGACAAAACGTTCCCATGAAAATTGTTTATTGGCCCATGAAATTCTATGTTGTATGTGTACACAAGCACACACATACACATGTATATATACAGAGATGCACACATATATGCATGTGTGTACACACACACACACATATGTTCATAGACACACACACATACGCACACAGACACACACACAGATATATATATATATATATATATATATATATATATATGTGTGTGTGTGTGTGTGTGTGTGTGTGTGTGTGTGTTTGTGTGTGGAGAAAGAATTTCTCCTAGTGAGTTTTCTCTAATTGAAAATCTAACATGGTATTAGAGCTATGCGTCTGATCCGTGGAACCCAAAACCTTTCCGGAGAAATCCTCCATATGAACAGCTGAAATATGTTTCAGTGTTAGAAACCCAGAAATTTTCTTTTCTTCACCAAAATACAGATGTGAGAAAGAAACCAAAACTAAAATCAATTTCACCAAATTAATGTGTGAGAGTAACCAAAAAATTTCTGTCTTTAAAACCTCTTTTTTCACTGAACCCATAAAAAATCGAGGGGAAAAAAAGGGTTCTGATCTGGTTGCCTCTGATGTTTTTGTTTCAACTAGGTAATTTGACAACACTACATCGCATCTCGATCCACAAACTTGGCTGAGAGTGCAATGAAAAACAACAGTTTCTTTGCTTTTGAGGACTGGTTGCCTTTCTGATGCAATTTCCCGTTGTAGATGTTGTTCAGCTTCCTCAAAAGCAACAAGCTCCTGCCTCACTGTCTTAAGCTTTTTCACATTCTCTTCATGTATTGCAGAGGTACTTTCTCCCTGTACCCAGAAGCATTCATCGTTTTCTCCAGTGTGTCTTGTTGATTCTGAATCTCTTCCACCCTCTTCTTGAGATTATCAAGAGCAGTTACAGCAAAGTTGCTGTACCCCAACGATCATGTACTTGAGACTACGATTAAGTGTCAAAATAAAAGCGATGATTCCTCACGAGCGTGTTACTTAAGTCACATTTATCGCTTCCTTATTTAAATTCTTTAAGTTCACTTAGGACGAACACTAAATAAGTATACGAACGGATGTCACGAGGCGTGTGATACACCTTGAGAATTCGGCCAAAGGCCAATAATCACCCTTGAAGTAAACTTGTTCTTGAAAGAATACAAGACATAACAATCCTCACAAAGCAAGATTAAAAATCAAAAATGAAATAAAATGAAGAAACCTTATGAAAATAAATATAGGAATTGATAAATGTGAAAGGACCAAATAACCCCTAAAAGACCCCAATTTTCGGCCATGCCCCAAGAATTCTAGAATTCTCCACAATTGTCTACATAATTCTTGGGTTAATTAACTAAATAAAAATAAATAAATAAAATAAAATAAGCATGCATGCAAAATAATGAGGCATGCACAACAAGCATGCAAAAAGACAAGAAAAAGAAGCCATCTTGTAAGAAAAAGCTTCAAGCTACCTAGCCTAGGTTCCTCTTCTCTCCTCCCTCCATGCAACCGGTCATGCCCCTTCCCCATGCCCCCTTGATTTTTAAATATCACAAGAACCATCTCATTCCAAACTCATCTTGAGACTTCTCTCCAACAAGCTAACACTTAAGAAGCTTCCTTCCCTCCACACTCTAAATTTCGGCCCCTTCACCCTTGAGGATAGGAGATTCAACTTCAAGCCCCATCTTCATCCCCAAGCTCAAAGATCATTTAGGTAAGTCTCTTCTAAGTTCTTAAGTAAATTCTTTATACAAATAAGTGAAGCTCACTTGGGTGTTCTTCTCCCCTAAACCGTGGCCTTCATGCTCAAGGAGGAGAAAATCTTCAACACTCTTAGGTGAAGCTATCTTGCTACAACTTGAATCTCCATTCCAAGACTACTTTGGTAAGATGTTCTAGCCTCAAATAAGATTCTATTTTCACTATTTAAGAGAGACTAACCTCTTCCTTCCTCTTCATCCAAAACCGTGTGCTCAAGGGAGTAGGAGGAGAAGGATTCCAACTCAACTCACTCCAAAACCAAGCAAAGGCAAAAACTTTGGCTTGAAGAGGCAAGTATACACTAATCTCTCATGACTTACCTAAAGAATTAGTGACTTGAATGACTAAAAGTTCCAAAGATATGATCTTTAGTGAAATATCTTAAAACTAAGGTTATATCTTAATGATTCCCCTATGTACAATGCTTTGCATGTGGGCTATTGTGTCTAAGATGGAGTTATTTCTTACATGCAAGATGGAATGAGGCTGTTTTAGGATGGATTAAGGTGCATCTAAGTAAATCTAGGCAAGATTAACTCTTGGTTGGAATGGAGAGCATGCATGTGAAGAATATGAGTGTCTATGAAGATTGTTTGTAGGATTGAACTAAAATGACCCTTGAAGGTGTTGCATGCTGAATATATGTTGTAAAATGTGGTTAAGGTATCACCTATGTTTCGGCCTAAAGGATGGAAAGGAAGGTGAGTATTGACTTCAAGAAAGAATACTTGTTATGTGTAGATATGATACTTGCTTGGTTTATCATTTACAAACTGTTTAGTATGATGCAAAGGTGATCTTATAACAAGCATGCAATCTGAATACTCATGTTACAAAGGAATGTAAGTGATAACCAATGACCTAGTTCATAAGAACAAAAGGAATGGTGAGCATTTGACTTAAACCATGACAATATAGTAAAGTACTGGAACTAGGCAGAATGGGAGGACATTTTCAACGACCTGAGAACTGGACTTGCAGACCTTCAATGAAGCTAATTTTTGGCATAACATTAGTCCTATGAATGTAGCACGAGTGAGAGTTGGAATTTTGTTAAAATAAGCTAAGGATTATTTTTAATAAATTATGCGGTAAAACTGCTCCAGTAGGAAATTCTGGAACAGGGCAGAATTGGTCCTGGAGGTTAACGAATTTAAAAAGGATCTTTTGAACCTTCAATAAATCTGGTCTTTGTCACAGAGATAGCCCCAGGTGTATAGTAGAGTTGAGAGTTGGAATTTTGGTAAAATAAGTTATGGTTAATCTTTAATAAAATAATTGGTAAGATTGCTCAGACTGTAAATTCTGGAACAGGACAGAATGATGTAATGTTTTGCATGGCCTGAAAAGAGATCTTGTAGATGTTCAAAAAGGCTAATTTTTGGTGTGATGATACCATTATGTGTATAGGAAATGTGCAAGTTGGAACTTTGGAAAAAGGAGTTGTGGAATATTTTTGATAAAATATTTATTGAAGCTGCTCATTCTGGAAAGCCTGAAACTGGGCAGAACAGAACATCATTTTGTTTTATCCGAAAAAGGACCTTGTGAATAATCAATAAAGCTGGTTTTTGGCATGATAATAACTCTATGTGTCTAGAAGCCATGCCAGTTGGAATTTCAGCAAAACAAGTTCTAGATTATTTTTAATGAATTATTTGGTAAAACTGCTCAATAGAAATTACTGGAACCACCCTGAAATTTGTAACGACTTTCCAGGCTTAGAAAAGGGACTTAGAGACATGCAAATGGGCTAAATTTCGGTAAGATACTAGTCCCACATGTTTATAACGCATACGAGTTGGAATTTCTGAAAACGGCATTACGGATTTGTCACAATTAAATTTTTAGTAAAATCGGTCAGCTCAGCCTCAGCACTTAAGATAAATCGTAAAGTAAGTAAGCCCCTTATGGTTATTTAAAATAACTCCCAATTTTACGACTTGTATCTATGATTTCACCCTACGTACTTGTGACGAGAGAGTCGCGTAAATGGACCTAAATGGTTAGCCTAGCCGTCCTATGTAAATGAAGTACAGAACTTGGAAATATTCTCCCAAACTCATGTACGTTGACATGTTATAAGGAGTGCAAATGATCATTTATGTCATGGCTTGCATCTCATATCACGGCATGTATCATGCATGATCATGAACCTGATTTTCATGGATTTTATGATGCAAGCAAGTTTTACAAGTGATTATCTTTTCGTTATGCATAAAAAGTTTTTACGGTCCCATGTTTTTAAAGAAAGCTTCATGATTCCTTTGCCGGCCAAGCATGCGACTAACCCGACTCCAGACCCGGGGTTAATTAGTCTGATGACATGATATCTGTTCTGGACCCGCTCAGATCCGGGGTTAATTGATCTGATATCTGTTCTGGACCCGCTCAGATCCGGGGTTAATTGATCTGATATCTGTTCTGGACCCGTTCAGATCCGGGGTTAATTGATCTGATATCTGTTTTGGACCCGCTCAGATCCGGGGTTAATTGATCTGATATCTGTTCTGGACCCGCTCAGATCCGGGGTTAATTGATCTGACACTCTGTTTTTATGACATGACATTTTATGGGACCATACTGATGTTTTGACACGACATGACATGACATCATGCATTGCATATTGCATAACTCATGATCACGTTAATATGTGGTATGATACAGCTAAGGACTTAATAAGCCAATAGTGGTTAGCACTATCTAGAATTATGCTTAGTCCATACCGTCAGTTGACTTCAGGACTTAAGACAGGTATGAGTTGCTATTCAAAGATTTATGTTGTTATATTCACGTTCTAATTCTTTATGTATTTCATGGTCGTTTATTGTATCCTTGCTGGGTGATTTTTATCACTCACACCTTATTTTTCCCCCCAGATAATGCCAGGATAGAGTGGATTGAAGATGAACCGAGGGTACCGTATCCGTAGGCGTGAAGACGTGAAGGGAGATGAACTTAAGGACTTTTGTGCTGCTTAGATGTTTGTATTATGACTATGTTGGTACTCTGTGGGATGTGACTATGATGTTTTGTGTGACTGCTACTTTGGGGACTTAGTTATTGCGTAATGCATGTTTAATTTGGAAAGTTTTAATTCTGCCTAAATTTTACTGTCATGTTAATTGTTAACATAGGAATCCATGGCTTATATTATGGATTTTCGTATGTTACGCATGACGCTTTGTACTCTCCTTAGTGAAGTACGGCGGGTGCACCGTATCCGGACGAGGCCCGGGTGCGGGGCGCTACAAAAGTGGTTCCCTGGATTTCTCAGATAGACGGAGACAGCTTCATTTACAACATCCACCACATATCCAACTGGGGTAGGATCATTCTCTTGTAAAATCTTTAATGATGACAATGAGAGTTCAAAAACAAAAAAAAAACAAAAAACTGAGGAATTTTCTGCCTGAAATTCGCATGCAGAACGACGTCGCAATTTCAGAGTATTGCAGGTTGAATTGGGAGGTAAAAGTGGTGGCATTCTAAATCAAGAATTTGATTGAGGTATTATGCAAGTTAAGCATTGAAGATCTCAATGCTCCAATTTGAGGAAGGGTGTTAGAATATTCTACCATCAATCAAAAAGATGCGCATCATAATTAAGGAAGCAATCTAAGATTAAGAATATAATTAGTTTTGATTATTATCATTCATTTTCTTAGTTATAGTTGATATGATATGATTTGATTAGGATTATGATTATGTTTTCTTATGTACTATATACAGGTGCGATGGTATATTAAATAAAGTGAAAATTCATTTCTCCCAAAAAAAATATATATGTGTGTGTGTGTGTGAGTGTGTGTGTGTGTATATATATATAACTTGACAAGGTTTTAATGCGGCATATCATATGACTGGAGGTTGCATATACTTGAATCTCTTCATTCGCTTTTTTCTTACGATGACACTTCAGTCGATGTAATATGGTTTTCTCCACCATAAGTGAGGATTTTCAATAAAATTTGATTTCATGTAATATATATATATATATATATACTGTTGAGAAATATATTTGGATAATTTTCAAAATTATGATTTTAAGTGTTAAATACTTAAAAAAAATATCACACATGATGTTATAAATGATAAAAAAATTGAAATGTATTAAACATGTGAGAAAATGTTTGTGTATGATTGGTTTTGATGATTTGTGCAAGCATTATATGTTAAAACTTCTCTTTAGTCTTCAAACGCCTGATCAAGTGCTTCATCAGACTTCAAGCACCTGATCAAACGCTTCATCTATATGTTAAAACTTTTCTTCAGACAAGCGCTTCATCTTTCAGAAAGTTTAAACAGAAACTTTAGATCGAACATTGAAACTGCTTTTAAAATGTGAGACTTCACACTCTTTTATAAAGCGTTTTCCCTTTGGAAACTCTGAACAAAGAATTCTGATGGCAACATGATATGCTACACAAAGCGCCTTCATCCTTAGGAAATTCTGAACAGAGAGTTCTAGTGGCAACATGACACGCTACATAAAGCGCTTAATCTATGAAAAAGTAATTATATGTTACTTTACTCTCCTAACAAAGCGCTCTATGTTATCTAAAAAGTGATAACTACTTGTTTTCATTTGCATATATGTTCTTAATGTTCCATACATGATTTTTTTGCTTTATTATTTGATTTTGATGAATATTATTATGTCTTGTGACTAATATGCCTTGGAAGTTTCTGTAACTTACCAGAAAGGGTAAAAGTGGCATATTGAGTTCTTGTAGGTACATGACACGGAGAAAATCATGCAAGGACTTATTTATGACTTATTCATCACTAGAAATGTGTTCTTATATTTATCTCTGGCCATCGAGGTTATTTTTGGAGTTTTCTATCTTTAGGGGTATTTTTGTCATTTTACCTCCTAAGGGCATGTAGCGCCCCGACCCGGACAGCGGAATCCGAACCGGTGCACCCGTCGTAGGTTACTGAGAAGACTACAAGACGTCTCATCTCTCGCATTCACATCATCAATGACGTCAGAGAAATAAGAGCAGAAACATGTATCTCATAAATCTAAGTCATCAATATGGTACACCAAACGATAACGGGACTACCAATAATTGTATATGGTCGCAACCATCTAAATCCTCGAATGTGATAAAAATGGAAAATAACAAGAAGCGATCTAACACAATTCCCCAACCCACTCTAGGTATCCCATTCTGCCCACTCGCCGTCATCCTCAATGAAGATCATGTCATACTCGGTTCTCCTGTATCACAAAGGCAGTACCTTTAGCGAAAAACGCTAGCAAGTAACCCGCTTATAAGACATACGGGATCAACGCATGGCAAGACATTAGTAATATATATAATTCAAGGGACTTGTGGGGCACATGTCTTGTACAACTTCCAAATATATAGGCGAATAACGTAATAAACAGGTACAGCAATTGGAACACAATTAACAATTCAATGGCGAACAAATACCACGTACAACCATACCACAACGACTCACATGATGCATGTCAAAATATGCACTACACTACACAGTAGCACATGCATGAGCCATTTCTTTTCAAAACAGTGCAATGCATGACACAATGTCCGGTCTCGTAACTTTATACCCTGTAACGCACCCCGGCTTATATTACCATCCCGGTTAACGTTACAGACCTCGTTATGCTCTGTGATGCACCTCGGCTTAAATTTCCATCCCGATTAACATCACAGACCTCGTAAGACTCTGCAATGCACCTCGGCTTATATTTCCATCCCAATTAACATTGCAGAGGACTTTATACCCTGTAACGCACCCCGGCTTATATTTCCATCCCGGTTAACGTTACAGACCTTTTGTGCCCTGTAATGCACCTCGGCTTAAATTTTCATCCCGATTAACATTACAGGTCACCTTCGCAAATCAGTGCCGAAGCACAGCTCTTTTTCAAAACAATATGCAATGCAAGTGCTATGATGCAAGACTCCTCGTTTCAATCACATTTCTCGTTCTCATATGCAGTTCATGTTCACATGCGCAAGTACAAGCAACACACAAGATTTCCCTAACTTACACATCAAAGCTTAGGCTTCAACTAGATCTTCAACAATTAATCTTGATTCCAAAAGTCACAAACCCATGCGAGTACCCTTATCTTTCCTTCATGGAACTCTATAACACCTCGTACGTTCATTTCCTAACCCTCCTAGGTCATCCTCATTGAACTCCGATTCGAAAACCCTTTGAAGTCACCAAGTTGATTCACCATCCTATGTCATGTTCCCAAGACTTAGACTACCTTTAGTCAGGTCCTACGAAGTCTCTCAAGTTACCCAAAGATTCCCCAAGCTTCCCTCTTTCTTCCTCTATTTTCCCACAAAACTGATGGACATCATACCCTCACATCGATCGATCGATGTCCATCAGAGAACATCGATCTCTTAGCCCTTTTTCCACATCGATCGATCGATGTCCTTCAGTGGACATCGATCTCTCAACCCTCATCTACATCGATCGATCGATGTCCGTCAGTGGACATCGATCTCTCAGCCCTCCTATACATCGATCGATCGATGTCCGTCAGTGGACATCGATCTCTCAGCCTTACCCTACATCGATCGATCGATGTACATCATCCCCTCACATCGATCGATCGATGTCCACGATTCCAGCAAAGAAGTTCCGCGTTTTCTGCAACAACTGCAGAACCATAAACCCAATGGATCCCAAACTTCATCCCAATCAATCCAAGACTAATCCCTGCTATAATCACATGCTTAAACTGCAGATTCAAACGCTATGCATATATCAAACAATGATTCAAGCCTAGTACGCAATTACTCCGACTTTATCAAACCAAAAATCTCACCTTTTTCCCTCAAACCCCACACAACAAAGCAATCACAACAAGGAGGGATTTAAGGGGTAGGGATTCGCAGGATCTCCAACAATTCACAACAACCACGAAGGATTTTCATGTACAGTGGCCAAATCTCGAAACCAAAACACATAAAGCGTACACATAGATTCACATAATGAAACTACTACATGGTGATCCAATTTGATAACAAAATAGACCATTTTCTTTCACAAAACGTAGGAACTTATAAGATGATTACTTGCCTTTGATTACTCAAAGGAGAAACGAGGAACGAAAGAGGATTGGATTGAGGTTCTTGAGGGATTCTTCTCTAGGGTTGCAAAGGTGCGAAGGAGTCGTCCAGAACTTAAGGGGGAGGCGGTTTCTCTCTGCGTAAGAGAGAAAAACTGACGTTCTGTCAGTTTTTATAAGGGAAGGGGAAAGTTTGGAGTTTCTAAATTATATCTATTATCTTATTTATCTTAAAGGATAATCTCCTAATATTTAATTCAAAAATTAAATCCTAATTAATTCCAATAATTAAAATCCTCAATTAATTCCCATTAATCCTATTATTTAATTCGTTATTCATTACCGTTGACCGCCATTAATCTCATTCAATTTTTTTTATCTTTTATTTATTTTACGGAGGGTGCGGGGCGTAACAGAGCATTTTGTTCATTTTACTAAGAACAGCACTTGAGTTTCATATTATCTTTATTATGGAGCTCATTTATGGTTTTCTTGAAGATCATTTGATGATTATCTATTCTTTTCTATATTTGGTGATATTATCATCGGCGAGATATGTGACGGGTTTTGTTGTCACATTCTATTTTATTTTTGAAGACATTTTTATGCATGTTATTAGAGGTTCTCATTCATCATTTTGTAGAGAATATGAGGGTATTCTTGGTATACAATTCACCACAACTTACAAGTAGAAAAATATGAGAATTTTGAACTATATGTTGACAAAATCTTGTCAACTCTATCTACTTATTTTGCTTCATTAAATATTATGTTGTACACTTATTTGAGCTTCAAAAACATGGTCAATTATGTAGAGAAGGTGTTCCATTCATTTTGTGACAAATGTACAAGGTTATGCCACTTGGACCAACCAAATACAAGCTAGTTGGCAAAAGTTGCCAACATGGTTTTTCAATTTGAAAATATTGGCTACTAAAGGCTCTTAGGGAGCTGATTTTGTTTAAATTTTTCAGCCATCACATGTCCCATTATCATACCAATAAATTGAGGGATTCTTGAGGAATATGCCATTCTACATTATCTTAATTTTGCAAGGAAATTCCATCTCATTTTTATGATGATAAAATTGGCCAAGATAAGATGCAAAGGTGGACCAATTATATTGCTTGAAGTTGCCAAGTGTTCAGGGTGTTTAGGTGGCCATCCAATGAAGTGAAGACACTTAAGATTTGATGATGAAGATGTTGGCATTCTTATCTACAAGGGTCATTTCACACTATAAATAGGAATCAAAGTGAAGAAGAGAACACAACACTTGAGAAGTAACTTGAAAATCATTTTCTTGCTATTCTCTCTTCTCTTATTTATTGCTCATTCTTTGTGTAGCTTGTTGAGAATATGTTTGGACAATTTTCAAAATTACGATTTGAAGTGTTACATGTCACATATGGTGTTATAAATGAAAAAGTTGAATAAGTGAAGAAAAATGATATTGATGTTTAGGGTTTTTAGAAATATTTTCTAAAATGTGATAAAGTGGTTGTTTTCATTTGTGTTCATTATGTGATTATTATGTGATTTTGATAAATATAAATGTCTTGAGACTAATGTGCCTTGTAAGTTTCTACAACTTACCAAAAAGGGCAAAATTGGTATTTTGAGTTTTGTAGGAACATGATATGGTGGATATATATCAAGGACTTATTTTCATCTTATTTATCATGTCAAAGATGATATTATGACTATTTCTGACCATCAGGGTCATTTCTGGAGTTTTCTCACACCAGGGGCATTTTGGTCATTTCACCCCTGAGAGTATTTTTGGTATTTTCACTCAAGGAATCCCTTGAGTATATTCTTATCATCATTCTGGAGTTGAGTTGTGATTATTTTGAAGATTATATGGTGGCCTTATATTATTTCTGTCACATGATGATATTATTGACTATAGCGGGATATGTGACGAGTTGTGATCACATTCTATTTCTTTCTTGAAGACACTCTTCTATAAATTGTTGGAGTATATTCATCATAATTTTACAGAGAATTTAATGATGTTAAAAGTGTGGAAATGATCACAACATACAAGAAGAAATTATGGAAATTTTGGTGTTACATGTTGGCATAATTTTGTCAACCATTATTTGTGGATTTCTTCTTCAAAAATCTGAGTTAATATACATATATATGAGTCCAAGAACGTGTATATACAGGTTCCAAATGTGGTTTATCTATTTTATGAGGTTATGACAAGTGGACCAACCAAAAAGAAGCTAGTTGGCAAAAATCGCCAACTAGGAAAATGTTTGAATTGGTAGCCAACGGCTACAAGATAATTTCAGCAGATTTGTTGGTCAAAATGGAGCCTTCACATTCCCTATTCTTGTGCAAAGAGTTGAGGGTATCTTGGTGGCATTATCCCTTAGCATTATCTTCATTTTTCAAGCAAAATTCTAAGTCATTTTTGTGATAAAATTCGGCCAACATGTGTGTTCAAGGTGGACCAATTATGTTGTCTCATTTTGCCAAGTGTACAAGGCCAACCAATGATGTGAAGACAACTTGGACTTGATGAAGATGGTGACACATGTGCATTCTTATCTACAAGGCTCAATTCACACTATAAATAGGAGGCAATGGTGAAGAAGATGAAACTCACTTGAAGCTCACTTGAAAGCATTTGTTGATTTGTCTAGCTATCATCTTCTTGTTGTTGTTCTTATTTCATTCTTTGTAGCAAAGGTGTTCTTGTTGTATTTTTTGAGCTAAAAGCCTCTTGAGCTTCATTTGTAAGATTGATTAGGCAATTCTATAAGGCTACATCAATAGGTGGTAGAGGTGTTGCAACTAAGTGTTGCATAGAAGGTATTCATCCAAGTCTTGAATAGGGTTTGTGTATAACCCAAGGATGAAGCTTGGTTATAGTTGTAAGTTGATTCACACCATAGTGAAATTCAAAGAAAGGTGTTCCTTGGGACTGGAGTAGGTCACATTGACCGAAACAGGATAAATCCTCGGTGTTCTTGTCTTGTTTCTACATTTCTGCATTCTGCCCGTTTTTACTGCAGTTTTCACACAACTTCTCACGTTTTGAAAAATAGCTAAACACTTTGAAAATTTGTGGTTTTTAGTGGAATTATACTTCAGACTGTTAGCTTTCATTTTCAACAAGAATCACTTGATTTGAGCAAGGAAAAGTTAGTCTTTCAGTCTTTGCAAGATAACTGCTCCAATCTGGCTGCATTATGACCAGTTTTGAGAAAACTTGAATTCTGTTTTAACCAAAAATTGTTTAAGGTCAGAACCTTTTGGAAACATCAACTAGACATTCTAAGGAGTGTTTTGATATAATGATCAATATTTTTGGGGTATTCAAAGAGAAACATGTTTTCCAATTTCAGCAACATTCTGTCTAATTCTGTCCAGATTGACCATCTGAATCTTTTTATTTGTTTGAAGGGTCAAACGATCTTATTTTAGTCTGATTTTTGGAAAGAACCTTGTAAGAACATTGAAGTTAAGTTCTAGAAATTGCTATAATTTTTGGAGTTGTGTACAAAGATTTTTGAGTTTTTCAAAAACGGGTTCTGAATCTGAGGTAGTCTCAGATTCTGTTTTCAAAGGGGTTTTTAATTAAGGGTAGTAGTGTAATTTCCGCTAACCGCTATTCAACCCCTCATCTAGTGGTGTTTATTACGGGTGCACGGTCCAACAATTGGTATCAGAGCAAGGTCTACACCACTCAAAGAAGCAAGATTCAACACCGTACAAACAACACAAGGCCAAGAATCAATATTTCAAAGTAGCTTGCTAGTCTCAAAACAAAGGTACTTACAATGGTAATAGTTTCCCACAAAAGGTGAGTTGGAAGGTATGTCCACACAACGTCCTCCTCTTTTTGATGGTAATAATTTTGTTCATTGAAAACTAAGAATGAGGCTATTCTTAATGGCTGTAGACATTGATTTATAGTCTATAGTTGAAGATGGGCCGTACATACCAATGAAAATTGTACAAGTTAGTGGAGTCACATAAGAGGTTAAGAATATAAAAGTGAATGGTCATCGGAAGATAAAAAGAAAATGTCTATGAATGCTAAAGCCATGAAATCGCTTTTAAACGGACTTACGACTTCTAAAGCAGATTATGTGTCAAATTGCACAAGCGCACACGATATGTTGAAATCATTAGAATTAAAGCATGAAGGTACTAGCGGGGTAAAAGAGTCAAAAATAAACATGCTTATGTCTGAGCTTGAATCTTTCAAAATGTTGCCAAATGAATCCATAACATCCATGCATTTGAGGATTACTAACATTTTCAATGCCCTTGAAGCTTTAGGCAAATCATTCACGAACAATGAAAAGGCTCAAAAGGTGCTGCGAAGTCTTCCTGCTGAATGGGATCCAAAGGTCACGGCGATTGGAGAAACAAAATCGATCACAAAAATGGACGAATTGATAGGCTCACTAAGAGTATACAAGGTAAAACTAAATCAACGGAAGTCCGAGTCGTCTAAATCATCCGGTAAGTCAATAGCTTTCAAATCAACTGAATCACATACAAATAATAATGATAGTAATAGTAATACTGAATTAGACGATGACTTGATATTGATAGCTAGAAAACTTAGAAAGTTTTTTAAACGTCCTAATAAGAATAGACAACGATGTTCTTCTTCTTCTTCTTCTCAACCTAGGAAAAATAACACTAATAACAACAAGAGGTATAATAAAGAGTTAAAGTGTTATGAATGTAGTAAAAAAGGACACATCCCTTATGATTGTCCGACAAAGAAAAATGCCAACAACAATAATAATAATAACAATAAACAAGAAAAGGAGACGCAAAAATTAAAGACAAAGGAGACCAAGCCAAGGAAAGGGAAACGAGCAATGAAGGTGAGCACATGGAGCGACTCATCAGACTCAGAATCCGACACTGAGGAAGCTCAAGTCTGCTTTGTATCCAACGAGATAAGTTCTTCATATGATGATGATTCTGATAGTGAAATGACATTTGATGAAATGTATGAAGAATTTTTAAGAATGCATGCTCACTGTAAGAGGCTATCTAAAGAAAAGAAGAAACTAATTGAAGAAAATGACAAGTTGAAGACGTAAAACTTGGAATTTTCCAATCAATTAGAATCTTTTAAACAAAAGTCTACTAATACTCTTCATTCTTTAGAAGTTAAAATTGAATTATATAGCAAAAATGAACATACACTAAAAACTGAAAATAGCATGTTGAAATCTAAGGTAGAAAGTTGTGAAAATGAAATAGTACAACTTAAATCTTCCAAACTTACCTTAGAAAAAATGTTAGAACAATTTAAATCCGGTGCAAATATGTTAGATACACTTATATCATCGCAAAATATGGAAATGATAAAACCGGGTTAGGATATAAAGAAGAAGATGACAAAGTAGATAAAAAGACTAAGTTTATATCATCAACTACTAAACAACCTTATAAAGCTATAAGAACAACTTTGCCTGCTAAATCTTCTACTACTCTTTCTTCTACTTATTCAAGGATAAAAATGCAACACACACCTACAAATGTACCCACACATAAACATGCAACTAGACAAAACTTTGCATCTAGACAACCTAGACAATATGCCTATATGTATACAAATACAACTAGATATAATAAAATGCATCCAACATATTATGAACCTGAGTATAGGCAACACTCATATAAGTCTTATAGAAATGCATATGAACATAAATACATAGCACCATATAAGAAACAAAACCATATGCCTTACATAAGCTATCAAAATCGGCCACAACATAATACATATAAACCAAGGTACAACATGTATAACAATGCATCTTCATGGAATGTATATGCTAATTCTCCTTATTTTTCCAATTATAACTATGCTAAAAATGTGCCAAAAAGGTACATCCATGTTTGGATACCAAAGAGTATATAAACAAGGATGGTGCCCCTAACATTCAAGGACCCAAGTAAAGGGTACCTAAAACTTTGTCTCCATTGTAGGAAAATCGCAAGGAATGCAAGAAGGAGGTAAAGTCAAAGAATCTAAAAACTAAATGGTGTTTAGATAGTGGATGTTCACGGCATATGACGAGCAACCCAAAGCTATTCACCGAGTTGGAACATATAATGAATGGAGGAAAGGTAATATTCAGTGACAACAACAAAGGACAAGCTGTCGGAAAAAGAACAATTGGGGACCCTAACACATTTCAAATACAAAATGTATTGTTAGTAAGTAATCTTTCTTATAATTTATTAAGTATTTCTCAACTTATAGATTGCGGATATAATGTTTTTTTTTCTTCCCAATTCTTGTGATATAATAAATGGAAAAGGAGAAATTGTTTTAAAAGGAAATATGGATGGTAGCATTTATACTCTTACCTTAGATAACATGTTAGATGCTAAGGTTAAGTGTTTAATATCACATGACTTAGATGTGAATTTATGGCATAGAAGATTAGGCCATATAGGAATTTCAACCATTAAGAAATTATCTAAGAAGAATTTAATTAGAGGAATGCCTAAGTTAGACTTGGATAATTTTCAAATGTGTGAAACATGTATTAAAGGAAAACACATTAAAGAAACATTAAAACTGAAACATGAAGTGGGTACTAGTCATGTACTAGAATTGCTTCACTTAGACTTATTCGGTCCAAGTAGGACAAGAAGTCCAGGTGGACACTACTATGTGTGTGTCATAGTAGATGATTACTCACGCTGCACATGGACATTATTCTTATCACACAAAGACGATGCTCTATTAGCAATCGAAACTCTTATTAAGCAACTCGAAAATATTTACGAAGAAAATGTTAAAAAAAATTAGAAGTGATAGAGGTGGAGAATTTAAAAACAAAGATGTAATCAAGTTTTGTGAATTACATGGAATTAAACATGAAATTTCACCATCTAGAACACCACAACTCAATGGAGTTGTTGAACGTAAAAATTGAACTATTAAAGAAGTCGCTAGAACAATGTTATGTGAAAATAAATTACCAAGATATTTATGGGCTGAAGCTGTAAGTTGCGCATATTATATAATAAATAGACTTTCTATTAGAAAGAAATTAAATAAAACACCTTATAAATTGTTAAACAATAGACAACCTAAGATAGATTATCTTATAGTATTTGGATGTAAGTGTTTTGTGTTTAACACTAAGGATAATCTAGACAAGTTTGAACAAAAATCTATTGAATGCATATTTGTTGGTTATTCAACTAATTCAAGAGCATATAGGTATAATCTTACATCTAGAAAAATAATTGAATCTATACATGTGAAATTCAATGAAAATGCATTCTTTGAAGTTAGTGATAAAACTCAACATAAACACGAGAATAATGTTGAAAATATGTTTGATGATGATGATGTATTACTTGAGCTTGTAATTGATCATCTAGAACCAACTCCCCCTGAACAAGATATGCATGAACCCTTAAATGAAATAAATGAAGAGATTTTGCAATTGGAAGATAATACAACTAACTTACAAGATGATTCAATTGTATATGACAATGTTCACACTAATGAAACACTTGAACAAGATGGGAGTGAACCTAGCCAATCTAGGAATTGGTGGCACCCTAAAGAGTTAATCATTGGGGATTCAAGTGTTAGGGTTAGAACACGTGGAAACGTAAGTCAAATTGAAGGACATAGCTTAATCTCACACTTAAAACCTAAAAATGTAAAGGAAGCCTTAGGTGGTATATCTTGGATAGATTCCATGCATGAGGAATTGAATCAGTTCACCAGGAACAACGTGTGGGACTTAGTACCTAAACCCGAAAACAAGTCTATAATAGGAACGAAATGGGTATTTAGGAATAAAATGAATGAACAAGGAAACATCACACGAAACAAGGCTACGATAGTCGCACAAGGTTCTAATCAACAAGAAGGAATAGATTATGAAGAAACATTTGCACCCGTTGCACGACTAGAAGCAATTAGACTGTTAAATGCGATTGCAAGTCTAAGCAACATCAAACTCTTCCAAATGGATGTCAAGAGTGCGTTCTTGAATGGATACATCCAAGAAGAGGTGTTTGTCAAACAACCCCCTGGATTCGAAGATCCAAAGAATCCTAACCATGTTTACAAGCTTAAGAAAGCTCTATATGATTGGAAACAAGCTCCAAGAGCTTGGTATGATAGATTTGTAAACTTTCTTATTGCAAATAATTATCAAAGGGGGACCATAGACAACACATTATTCCTAAGAAGAAAAGATAATGACTTATTAATAGTTCAAATCTATGTAGATGATATAATCTTTGGTTCAACCAACCCTACCTTAGTAAAATTCGAAGAGTGTATGAAGTCAAAATTTGAAATGTCAATGATATGAGAGTTGAATTATTTCTTAGGACTTCAAATCAAACAAACCCCTCAAGGAATTCACATTAGCCAACTTAAGTATGTCAATGATATGATTAAGAAGTTTGGCTTTGAAATGTTGAAACCAACACCTACACCTATTAGTGTTATCACCAAACTAGATAAGGATGAAAATGGTAAACTTTTTGATGACACACTATATAGGTCTATGATTGAATCGTTGTTATACTTAACCGTGTCAAGACCTGATATCATGTTTAGTGTGTGTATGTGTGCTAGGTTTCAATCTTGTCCTAAGGTCTCACATTACAATGCGGTGAAAAAAATCTTTAGATATCTTGAACACACACCTCACTTAGGACTTTGGTACGATAGAAACGCTAAGTTGGAACTATATGCATATAGTGATACTGATTATGGTGGTTGCAAATTAGATAGAAAATCCACTAGCGGCACATGTCAATTCATAGGAACCAACTTGATCTCTTGGTTTTCTAAAAAGCAAGCTCGTGTAGCACTCTCTACCACCGAAGCCGAGTATATTATGTACTACCCAAATACTTTGGCTTAAACAACAACTTAGTGATTTTGACATTAAAATGAATAAGATTCCAATTTTCTGTGATAGCACAAGTGCGATCAATCTTTCACAGAATCTGGTACTTCATTCTAAGGCCAAACACATTGAGGTGAGATACCACTTCCTTCGAGATCATGTTAGAAATGAGGAGATAGTTATAAACCATTTAAGAACTGCTTATCAAATAGCTGACATCTTCACCAAACCCCTTAATCAAGCCAATTTTGAAAATTTACGAGCCAAGTTAGGTATGATGACTTACGATACCATTGCATAGTTCTATCTTTTGCATGATTTGCAAAATAAAGGGGGAGATAGAATAAGAACGTGATTTTAGTTGGTAAGTCATGATTTGGATTTAAGGTGAATAATATGCTAAGTTTCAATTGGTGTAAGTTTTGGAGCATAGGTTAAGTGGGAGAGTATAATTTGAGGGAGAGCACATGAACATATATGTTAAAAACATGAGAATTGAGAGTTTGAAAACAATTGGTATAGAATTGGTGAAACAATTGGTAATTAGTGAGGTTTTCAAAACAATTCAATTGGTATAAAATTTGTAGATATGTGATAAACAATTGGTAAAGAGTTGTGAAATTAAAATCATGTTAAGTTATTTTGAAAATCATTCAAAAGGGGGAGAATGTTGAGAATATGTTTGGACAATATTCAAAATTATGATTTTAAGTGTTACATGTCACATATGGTGTTATAAATGAAAAAGTTGAATAAGTGAAGAAAAATGATATTGATGTTTAGGTTTTTTAGAAATATTTTTCTAAAATGTGATAAAGTGGTTGTTTTCATTTGTGTTCATTATGTGATTATTATGCGACTTGATAAATATAAATGTCTTGTGAGTAATGTACCTTGGAAGTTTCTACAACTTACCAAAAAAGGCAAAATTGGTATTTTGAGATTTGTAAGAACATGTATGGTGGATATATATCAAGGACTTATTTTCATCTTATTTATCATGACAAATATGATATTATGACTATTTCTGACCATCAGAGTCGTTTCTGGAGTTTTCCCAAACCAGGGGCATTTTGGTCATTTCACCCCTGAGAGTATTTTTGGTATTTTCACTCAAGGAATCCCTTGAGTATATTCTTATCATCATTCTGGAGTTGAGTTGTGATTATTTTGAAGATTATATGGTGGCGTTATATTATTTCTCTCACATGATGATATTATTGACTATAGTGGGATATGTGACGAGTTGTGATGTCACATTCTATTTCTTTCTTGAAGACTCTCTTCTATATAGTATTGGAGTATATTTATCATCATTTTACAGAGAACTTAATGATGTTAAAGGTGTGGAAATGATCACAACATACAAGAAGAAATTATGGAAATTTTGGTGTTACATGTTGGCATAATCTTGTCAATTATTATTTGTGGATTTCTTCTTCAAAAATCTGAGTTGATATACATATATATGAGTCCAAGAATGTTTATATACAGGTTACAAATGTGGTTTATCTATTTTATGAGGTTATGACAAGTGGACCAACCAAAAAGAAGCTAGTTGGCAAAAATCGCCAACTAGGAAATGTTTGAATTGGTAGCCAACGGCTACAAGCTGATTTCAGCAGATTTGTTGGTCCAAATGGAGCCTTCACATGCCCTATTCTTGTGCAAGGAGTTGAGGGTATCTTGGTGGCATAATCCCTTAGCATTATCTTTATTTTTCAAGCAAAATTCCAAGTCATTTTTGTGATAAAATTCGGCCAACATGTGTGTTCAAGGTGGACCAATTATGTTGTCTCATTTTGCCAAGTGTACAAGGCCAACCAATGATGTGAAGACAACTTGGACTTGATGATGAAGATGGTGACACATGTGCATTCTTATCTACAAGGCTTAATTCACACTATAAATAAGAAGCAACGATGAAGATGATGAAACACACTTGAAGCTCATTTGAAAGCATTTGTTGATTTGTCTAGCTATCATCTTGTTGTTGTTGTTCTTGTTTCATTCTTTGTAGCAAAGGTGTTCTTGTTGTATTTGGTGAGCTACAAGCCTCTTGAGCTTCATTTGTAAGATTGATTAGCCAATTCTATAAGGATACATCAATAGGTGGTAGACGTGTTGCAACTAAGTGTTGCATAGAAGGTATTCATCTAAGTCTTGAATAGGGTTTGTGTATAACCCAACGATCAAACTTGGTTATTGTTGTAAGTTGATTCACACCATAGTGAAATCCAAGGAAAGGTGTTCCTTGGGACTGGAGTAGGTCACATTGATCGAACTAGGACAAATCCTCGGTGTTCTTGTCTTGTTTCTACATTTCTGCATTCTGCCCGTTTTTACTGCAGTTTTCACACAACTTCTCACGTTTTGAAAAAAAATAGCTAAACACTTTTTAAATTCGTTGTTTTTGGTGGACTTATACTACAGACTGTTATCTTTCATTTTTAATAAGAATCACTTGATTTAAGCAAGGGAAAGTTAGTCTTCCAGTCTTTGCAAGGTAACTGCTCCAATCTGGCTGCATTATGACCAGTTTTGAGAAAACTTGAATTCTGTTTTAACCAAGAAATGTTTAAGGTCAGGGCTGTAGGAATATGAGGGTTTGAGTGATTTCAAAATAAAGAAATTTGAATATATATATATATATATAAACGTTGGATATATATATATATATATATATATACACAAGTGTACATGTATGCATGATAACTTGCCTTATTTAGCTTATATATTATGTTGCCAAACTAACGAGCCATGAAGCTTTAAAGCTTACATCATATGGCGAACATTTGTTGAGTTTATACTATTTTCAGGTGCCACAATTAATGAACTAAAGTAGTTCATTAAGTGAAGTACTTAGTTTAATAAACTAAGTAGTTCATTAAAGGAAGATGCATTTGGAAAAGGCATGAAGGCAAGATGGCTATGGAAGGAAAGTTCTCTCCTCCTCCCCACATCAATTTCACACGCCATATATACATAATATATATGTATTTTCAGATTTTTTTTAAAAGGCACATACACATTTATTCCAACGTACTATCGACACGTTATATATCTTACGTACGTACGTTTACGTCACACCACTATACTTAACTCATATTTATGAGTACATTCAGGTCTTATATCATATGATATAAGATATGGTGATGACAAATTAAATACGACATGATAAAAGGTTCTAAACCGAAATTTGTCGTATCGGGCGATACCGAAACTTCGCCAACGTGTCACGTACTTGCCATAAATAAATGGCCAGCCCATATACATCAAAATTTATTAAAAATTTCGTGCCATACACTGTATATTGAGACAAAAATACTTTCCATGTTGGCACACACAAATTATCCCACATTTAGGTCAAAATGTGAAGATTCCAATTTTATTTTTGTCACATGTTTAAGGTACCACTTTAAATCAGCCAAGTGCTGGAAATTAAAGTATATATTATATATATTATGTATAACATAATATATATAGCATGTGCAAAAGTTGGAATTTAAATTAGAGAAAAATCGGGTAATCGATAAATATCGAAAATTCGGTTTTCTACGCACTTGACATGGAACGTTTTTCTTGAACATGATGTGGCATGTATCTAGACACTTTTTTACATATAATATACATCTTGAAGTGTTCTAGAAAATTAAATTAAGGGCTGATTGGAATATTACATATGTGTAATATTAAATGTGCACTATTTTTCAAAGTTAGCAAAAATAAATTTCAGCACATGCATATACACACTTAAACGCCACCTACAGCTGAGATGGAGCACATGTGGAGCCTTTTTGGCATGTTGATTGGTCAAGAATCAATCATACAATGTTGATGGATCAAAGAGAGAAGCTACAAAAGGTAAGTTTTCAACATACACCTCTCTTATGTCACATGCTGAAAATTTCAGCATGTCACACACCTTGTGGCCGAAATCTTCACTCTTAAGGAAGATAATTTGTCAATTTTTCATTAAGGAATAAATCAAAGGAGTTATGGAAATGATTTGAATTGCATTAAGTGTGATATTCTTTATATCACACATGCTGAAATTTTTCAGCATGTGTGTGAAAATGGTGTGGCCGAATTTCATCTCCTTTTGGTGTCCAAGTTCATTCTCAATCTTGTAGCAAGACTTGCCTTAAATAATGGATGTATTTTTATGGAAGAAATTCAAAAAAAAATGGAAGAAATATTGATTTATCACATGTGGTTAATGCTGAAAATTTCAGCATTGAAAATATACCTTATGGCCGATTTTTTGAGATGGAAAGAAAGGAATTTTATGTCTCACAATTTATGTGAATATCTCTCAAGTTATGGAATGTATTATGTGATGATTATTTGGCAAATATTCAGTATTTTTTTTCAGAATATCCATGTCATCAAATGATGACAACTTTGAGCCAATCAAAAGATGACAAGTAAGCAATGACTAAATGATGGTCCAATGGAATGATGCCAAGCAAGCAAAACTTTGTCACCATGATGTCTCACACCCTCTCAAGCACTTAAAAGGAAATTTTCAAGATGGGGAGACTACTATAGGGGGACGGCTGGACCTATAAGGGAAGAAGAGAAGAACAAACAAAAGAACACCAAGAATCATATTAAAAAGTGATCAAAGTGCAAAAGCTTTCTTCTCCTACACTTTCTTTCTTTCTTCTCTTGTAAAAAGCCTATTGTATTTTATTTCTTTCATCCTTGAATAGGCTTCACAGAAACCACCATTCATATATCTTTGTACAAGATTGATCAAGGTGTGATCAATCTTCATTCTAGCGAGGTGGTGGTGTTCGTGCAAATTGTACTCACAATACAAGGTTTGTAAAGGGTTGGAGTTAAGGTGTAACTCTATCAACCCTGCGGTAAGGTATACTGCGTGTGTGAAATTAGTGTGAACCAAGGAAGGTGTTCCTTGAAGACTGGAGTAGGTTGTTTATAACCGAACCAGTATAAAATTCTTGGTGCAATTTACTTTCTGCATTTACGTTTCAGTTTCTGCGCTGTTTACTCATATTATTCACGTTCGCAAAAATAGTAAACGTTTTCTAAAAATTATAAAAATTTCCAGAAACATACATAAACGTTCTAGGGTTAATTTGGCACAAGTTTCAACCCTTTTGGACAAGTATAGATCAGTCAAACATCAAAAGTTCTGAGACTAGTGCAGTCTGATTTTCAGACTTGCAAAGGTTGAGACTTTGGTGGTATTTGACCTACTTCCCAAAAGAATTTTCAAAAACTGTTTCAACCCATTTCAATATAGTGTGTGAGGAGTTATTGGTCAAATTTTCAGATCATTTGGACATTCACACAAATAGGAATTAATTTTTCAAAACCATCTACCGTTTCTGGCAGATTTGCACAATCTGAGTGCCAACGGTTTTTGAAGGGGTTAAAGGTTGAATTTTGATTTGAAATTTTTAGGGGACCCTCATAACATCTGAGGCTAAGTTCTCTCAAAATTTCATAATTTTTGGAGACCTCTAACCTAGGTTTTAAAACGTTTTAAAAGTGGTACTGAAAACAGAATCTGTTTTCAGAACTTGAATTGGTTAGGTTTAAAGAAATTTTAAAAACCATATTTTCCGCACCACTTATTCAACCCCCCCTTCTAGTGGTGCCTTGCAGATCCTACAAGTGGTATCAGAGCGCAGGAATACTCACTACAAGGAATCCAACGATTCGGTGAGATGGCATCCACAAATCTCAAAACCGAACAAGAAGGTATGTCAAGCCAAAGGCCTCCACTCTTTGACGGTGAGTCTTTTATTCAATGGAAACTTAGGATGAAATTATTTCTTATGGCTATAGACATAGAGCTTTGGTCAATAATTGAAGATGGTCCATATGTCCCGTCTAAATTGTCCATTGTAGATGGAGTCACACTAGAAGTAATTAAAACGAGACAAGACTATACTAGTGAAGACAAAAAGAAACTGAGTATGAATGCTAAGGCCATGCAATTACTCTTAAATGGCTTAAGTAAGAGTGAGTCTAGTTATGTGTCCAATTGTTCGAGTGCACAAGAAATGTGGAGAATCTTAGAAATGAAACACGAAGGCACGAGTCAAGTCAAAGAGTCTAAAATCAATATGCTTATGTCTACTCTTGAGTCTTTCAAGTTGTTGCCTAATGAGTCAATTGTTGATATGGATCTTCGTTTGACTAACATCTATAACTCTCTTGAGTCTCTTGGTAAGGCCTTTACAACGCAGGAAAAAGTACAGAAAGTCCTACGGAGCCTCCCTTCAGAATGGGATCCT
>AP025075.1:11568577-11593323 GCA_036186865.1 Eustoma russellianum | reverse complement strand
TCTGACTCTGAACCTTCTTATGATGATCTTTTTAGTCAGTATCTTGAATTACACAAATTTACTAAGACTCTCGCAAAAGAAAAGAAACGTTTAATTGAAGACAAGAAACTGTTAGAATCTTCTAACGAGAATCTTGTCGCTCAATTAAGCGATTCAAAGAAAGAGTCTTCATGTGTCATCACTGCATTAAAAACCGAGATCTCATCATTGACTTCTCAAAATAATGAAATGAAATCCGAGATTTCAAATTTGAAATCAAGGAATATAGACTTAGAGAAAATGATGAAACAATTCGATACAGGGTCAAACATGTTGCATCGCATCATATTATCACAAAAGCATGACAGTGACAAAACTGGATTGGGATACGTTGATACTAACGAAGTATCAACCAAACCAACCAAGTTTGTTGTGTCTAAAAAGGTAGACACCCCTAAAGTGGCGTCTAAGATGACGCAGAAAGCACCCCCTTTCACACGCCCCACTCCCTCATATCATGTGAAATATAATGTTGTACCATATAGATATGAGAAGAAGAGATCAATGCATACACGGAATACATATCATCCACGCACCACGCACGCACATACAAGGACATATCACAAACGTCCTTCATACAATGAGTATAGGGGAGTCCTTGGGAAAAGACCCAAAGTACATGCACCACATGTATACTATGTCGCACCTTCATCCACTTTCTTGCCATATGAAAGACCGAGAAGGATCACCCAAGTATGGGTACCAAAAGGTACCTTTACTAAAAGGTGATTAACTAACTCGAAAGGACCCAAAATTAAAAGGGTACCTAAATCACCTTTTTACATTGCAGGGAGACCACTCATCAAAAGACACATCAATAAAGTGGTTCCTTGACAGTGGTTGCTCGAGGCACATGACAGGTGACCCGAGCCTCTTCTCCAAATTAAAGAAGGTCACAAAACGCGGATCCGTGACCTTTGGAGACAACAATGAAGGCAAGATCATTGGTAAAGGTACGATTGGAAATCCGGATACACTTCAAATCTCCAACGTGTTTTTGGTAAGCAACTTATCTTACAATCTTCTTAGTATTTCGCAATTTGTTGACAATGGTTTCAATGTGTGTTTTACTCACCCTTACTGTAATATAATAAATAAAAATGGAGAAACTGTTTTAAAAGGAAAACGTGAAGGAAATATATTCACACTATCTATGGATGATGTAGTCGATGCCAAAGTTAAATGCTTTATGTCAAATGAACCCAATGTGAATTTGTGGCATAGACGTCTAGGACACATAGGTATTTCTACACTAGAAAAATTGCAACGAAAGAGCCTAGTACGGGGATTGCCTAAGCTTGATTTAGACAACTTTCAGTTGTGTGAATCTTGCATAAAAGGCAAACAAACACGTGAGTCACTTAAGCCTAAAAATGAGATAAGCACGACTAGAATACTAGAACTATTGCATATCGATTTGTTTGGTCCTAGTCGTACTACAAGCCTTGGTGGGCGTCACTATGCATGTGTACTTGTTGATGACTTTTCTCGTTATACTTGGACTTTATTTCTTGCACATAAGGATGATAGCGCCGTAGAAATCGCTAAATTAATTAAACAACTTAAAAATCAATACGGCGTAAATGTGAAAAGAATAAGAAGCGATAGAGGCGGTGAGTTTAAAAATAAAGAGATGATTTCATTCTGTGAAGAAAAAGGAATTAAACATGAGTTTTCGCCACCTAGAACTCCACAATTAAATGGAGTAGTAGAAAGAAAGAATCGCACACTACAAGAAATCGCTAGAACTATGCTTTGCGAAAATAAATTACCTAGATTTCTATGGGCGGAAGCCGTAAATTGTGCATGCTATATTGTAAATCGCCTATCTATAAGAAAGAAAATAAACAAGACGCCTTACAAAATTTTGAATGATCGCATGCCTAAGATAGATTATTTTCGTGTGTTTGGATGCAAATGTTTTGTCTTGAATACAAAAGATAACTTAGATAAATTTGAATCCAAATCGATTGAGTGCATTTTTATTGGGTATTCCATAAATTCAAAAGCATATAGATGTTATGATCCTCTCACTAGACAAATCATAGAATCTATTCATGTTAAATTCAATGAATTTGGAGAGGTTGATAAAGAAAAGGAATATGATGATGACTTTGATTTGAAACCCGTTTTGGATGAAGAAAATGAGTCTTTTGATATGCATGAGATGAATGAAACACTAGAAATGCATGATCATATAGAAATGCATGATAACTTAGAAAATAATCAACCAAGATGGCATAGAGATCACCCACATGATCTCATCATAGGCGACATCACTCACGGTGTGCGACCACGTAGAAGAATCACTTCGGATGAAATAAATGAATTTCATGCTATGATTTCTGAAATTGAGCCTAAAAATGTGCATGATGCTTTGAGTGATTCATCTTGGATTGATGCTATGCATGACGAACTTAATCAATTCGTTAGAAATGATGTATGGGATTTAGTGTCACGACCACAAGATAAGACAATAATAGGCACAAAGTGGGTATTTAGAAACAAAATGAATGAAGAAGGAAAGGTCGTTAGAAATAAAGCAAGACTCGTAGCTCAAGGATATAATCAAGAAGAAGGAATAGACTACGATGAAACATTTGCACCCGTAGCACGTTTAGAAGCCATACGACTCTTACTTGCTATTGCCTGCATGAAAGATTTTAAATTATATCAAATGGACGTCAAAAGTGCTTTTCTAAATGGGTTTATACAAGAAGAAGTATACGTGAAGCAACCACCCGGTTTTGAAGATTTGAAACATCCTGATCACGTGTACAAACTAAAGAAGGCACTATATGGACTAAAGCAAGCGCCTAGAGCATGGTATGATCGTTTTGCTACTTTTCTTTTAGAAAATAATTTTAAACGTGGTACTATAGATAGTACACTATTTTTGAAACAAGAAAAATCAGATTTACTTATTATTCAAATTTACGTAGATGACATTATTTTTGGTTCTACCTCACATAGACTCGTTAAGGATTTTGAAAATTGTATGAAAGCTGAATTTGAAATGTCTATGGTTGGTGAACTTAATTATTTTCTTGGCTTGCAGATTAAGCAAACGAGTAAAGGAATTCATATAAGCCAAGCTAAGTACGTAAATGACATGATCAAGAAGTTCAATTTTGAAAATTTGAAACCATCCCCCACGCCTATGAGTGTTACTACTAAATTAGACAAAGATGAACATGGTAAAGACGTTGATAATGGATTATATCGATCTATGATAGGTTCTTTACTATATTTAACTGCTAGTAGGCCTGACATCATGTTTAGCGTATGCATGTGTGCTCGTTTTCAAAGTCAACCTAAGGTGTCACACTTAAATGCGGTGAAAAGAATATTCCGCTATATTAAGCACACGCCCACCTTAGGTATTTGGTACGATAAGGATTCTACATTCGACTTACATGCTTACACTGATGGAGATTATGGTGGCTGCAAAATAGATAGAAAAAGCACGAGCGGAACTTGCCAATTTATAGGAAATTCCCTTATTTCGTGGTTTTCCAAAAAGCAAGCAAGTGTTGCTTTGTCCACTACTGAGGCTGAGTATATGGCTCTTAGCCTTTGCTGCACACAGTTGTTGTGGATAAAACAACAACTTTCGGACTTTGGAATTACCGTAGATAAAATTCCTATATATTGTGATAGTATGAGTGCAATAAATTTGTCTAAGAACCCCGTATTACACTCTAAGGCTAAGCATATAGAAGTTCGCTATCATTTTCTTCGTGATCACGTTAACAATGGTAATATTGTCATAGATCACGTACGCACAGAATCACAAGTAGCGGATATATTTACAAAGGCCTTAAATCAAGCCACATTTGAATCTCTCCGTTCTAAATTAGGCATGCATCCTGTTGATGTGATTTAATGCGATATCATTTGATTTACTTTCCTTTTTGACAGGAATCTTTTGATTAACTTTCCAAAATAAAGGGGGAGAGAGAAGCATGATTTAAGGGGGAGAGATTTAAGGGGGAGAGAGATCACTGATTGATCCTAATTGCATGAATCAAGGGGGAGCCGGATTTGAAATTCGAAATTCAAATTTCAAATCTGTGCATAATTCAAGGGGGAGAGATAACACTTAAATCATGTACACTAATTATTTTGAAAATCATCAAAAGGGGGATTGTAGGAATATGAGGGTTTGAGTGATTTCAAAATAAAGAAATTTGAATATATATATATATATATAAACGTTGGATATATATATATATATATATATACACAAGTGTACATGTATGCATGATAACTTGCCTTATTTAGCTTATATATTATGTTGCCAAACTAACGAGCCATGAAGCTTTAAAGCTTACATCATATGGCGAACATTTGTTGAGTTTATACTATTTTCAGGTGCCACAATTAATGAACTAAAGTAGTTCATTAAGTGAAGTACTTAGTTTAATAAACTAAGTAGTTCATTAAAGGAAGATGCATTTGGAAAAGGCATGAAGACAAGATGGCTATGGAAGGAAAGTTCTCTCCTCCTCCCCACATCAATTTCACACGCCATATATACATAATATATATGTATTTTCAGATTTTTTTTAAAAGGCACATACACATTTATTCCAACGTACTATCGACACGTTATATATCTTACGTACGTACGTTTACGTCACACCACTATACTTAACTCATATTTATGAGTACATTCAGGTCTTATATCATATGATATAAGATATGGTGATGACAAATTAAATACGACATGATAAAAGGTTCTAAACCGAAATTTGTCGTATCGGGCGATACCGAAACTTCGCCAACGTGTCACGTACTTGCCATAAATAAATGGCCAGCCCATATACATCAAAATTTATTAAAAATTTCGTGCCATACACTGTATATTGAGACAAAAATACTTTCCATGTTGGCACACACAAATTATCCCACATTTAGGCCAAAATGTGAAGATTCCAATTTTATTTTTGTCACATGTTTAAGGTACCACTTTAAATCAGCCAAGTGCTGGAAATTAAAGTATATATTATATATATTATGTATAACATAATATATATAGCATGTGCAAAAGTTGGAATTTAAATTAGAGAAAAATCGGGTAATCGATAAATATCGAAAATTCGGTTTTCTACGCACTTGACATGGAACGTTTTTCTTGAACATGATGTGGCACGTATCTAGACACTTTTTTACATATAATATACATCTTGAAGTGTTCTAGAAAATTAAATTAAGGGCTGATTGGAATATTACATATGTGTAATATTAAATGTGCACTATTTTTCAAAGTTAGCAAAAATAAATTTCAGCACATGCATATACACACTTAAACGCCACCTACAGCTGAGATGGAGCACATGTGGAGCCTTGTTGGCATGTTGATTGGTCAAGAATCAATCATACAATGTTGATGGATCAAAGAGAGAAGCTACAAAAGGTAAGTTTTCAACATACACCTCTCTTATGTCACATGCTGAAAATTTCAGCATGTCACACACCTTGTTGCCGAAATCTTCACTCTTAAGGAAGATAATTTGTCAATTTTTCATTAAGGAATAAATCAAAGGAGTTATGGAAATGATTTGAATTGCATTAAGTGTGATATTCTTTATATCACACATGCTGAAATTTTTCAGCATGTGTGTGAAAATGGTGTGGCCGAATTTCATCTCCTTTTGGTGTCCAAGTTCATTCTCAATCTTGTAGCAAGACTTGCCTTAAATAATGGATGTATTTTTATGGAAGAAATTCAAAGAAAAATGGAAGAAATATTGATTTATCACATGTGGTTAATGCTGAAAATTTCAGCATTGAAAATATACCTTATGGCCGATTTTTTGAGATGGAAAGAAAGGAATTTTATGTCTCACAATTTATGTGAATATCTCTCAAGTTATGGAATGTATTATGTGATGATTATTTGGCAAATATTCAGTATTTTTTTTCAGAATATCCATGTCATCAAATGATGACAACTTTGAGCCAATCAAAAGATGACAAGTAAGCAATGACTAAATGATGGTCCAATGGAATGATGCCAAGCAAGCAAAACTTTGTCACCATGATGTCTCACACCCTCTCAAGCACTTAAAAGGAAATTTTCAAGATGGGGAGACTACTATAGGGGGACGGCTGGACCTATAAGGGAAGAAGAGAAGAACAAACAAAAGAACACCAAGAATCATATTAAAAAGTGATCAAAGTGCAAAAGCTTTCTTCTCCTACACTTTCTTTCTTTCTTCTCTTGTAAAAAGCCTATTGTATT
This sequence comes from Eustoma russellianum, assembly GCA_036186865.1. Lineage (NCBI taxonomy): Eukaryota > Viridiplantae > Streptophyta > Magnoliopsida > Gentianales > Gentianaceae > Eustoma > Eustoma russellianum. The sequence continues at coordinate 11,587,037 of AP025075.1, read as the reverse complement.
TTATTTCTTTCATCCTTGAATAGGCTTCACAGAAACCACCATTCATATATCTTTGTACAAGATTGATCAAGATGTGATCAATCTTCATTCTAGCGAGGTGGTGGTGTTCGTGCAAATTGTACTCACAATACAAGGTTTGTAAAGGGTTGGAGTTAAGGTGTAACTCTATCAACCCTGCGGTAAGGTATACTGCGTGTGTGAAATTAGTGTGAACCAAGGAAGGTGTTCCTTGAAGACTGGAGTAGGTTGTTTATAACCGAACCAGTATAAAATTCTTGGTGCAATTTACTTTCTGCATTTACGTTTCAGTTTCTGCGCTGTTTACTCATATTGTTCACGTTCGCAAAAATAGTAAACGTTTTCTAAAAATTATAAAAATTTCCAGAAACATACATAAACGTTCTAGGGTTAATTTGGCACAAGTTTCAACCCTTTTGGACAAGTATAGGTCAGTCAAACATCAAAAGTTCTGAGACTAGTGCAGTCTGATTTTCAGACTTGCAAAGGTTGAGACTTTGGTGGTATTTGACCTACTTCCCAAAAGAATTTTCAAAAACTGTTTCAACCCATTTCAATATAGTGTGTGAGGAGTTATTGGTCAAATTTTCAGATCATTTGGACATTCACACAAATAGGAATTAATTTTTCAAAACCATCTACCGTTTCTTGCAGATTTGCACAATCTGAGTGCCAACGGTTTTTGAAGGGGTTAAAGGTTGAATTTTGATTTGAAATTTTTAGGGGATCCTCATAACATCTGAGGCTAAGTTCTCTCAAAATTTCATAATTTTTGGAGACCTCTAACCTAGGTTTTAAAACGTTTTAAAAGTGGTACTGAAAACAGAATCTGTTTTCAGAACTTGAATTGGTTAGGTTTAAAGAAATTTTAAAAACCATATTTTCCGCACCACCTATTCAACCCCCCCTTCTAGTGGTGCCTTGCAGATCCTACAAGGGCCTTTTGGAAACATCAACTAGACATTCTAAGGAGTGTTTTGATATAAAGATCAATCTTTTTGGTTGAATATTCAAAGAGAAACACGTTTTCTAATTTCAGCAACATTATGTCCAATTCTGTCCAGATTGACCATCTGAATCTTTTTATTTGTTTGAAGGGTCAAATGATCTTATTTTAGTCTGATTTTTTGGACAGAGTCTTGTAAACACATTGAAGTTAAGTTTTAGAAATTTTTATAATTTTTGGAGTTGTGTACAAGGATTTTTGAATTTTTCAAAATCGGGTTATGAATCTGAGGTAGTCTCAGATTCTGTTTTCAAAGGGGTTTTTAATTAAGGGTATTAGTGTAATTTCTGCTAACCACTATTCACCCTCCCCCCTCTAGTGGTGTTTATTTTAGGTGCACGGTCTAACATAGCTAAGGTGTTTTATTGAGAGTTGTGGTAGAGCTACACTTTACACCTCTTGTATTGTATTTTGTATGATTGATTAGCCATTTTTATAGGGCTACATCAATAGGTGGTTGAGGTGTTGCAACCAAAGTCGCTTAGAGGTGATTAGCCAAGTCTTTAATAGGGTCGGTGTATAACCCAAGGATCAAGCTTGGTTCTTGTTGTATTGGTGATTGATTCATAGTAAAATCCAAGAAAAAGTGTTCCTTAGGGCTCGTGTAGGTCACATTGAATGAATCAGAATAAATTTTTGGTATTCTTGTCTTTTTCCTTTATTTCTGCATTCTGCCAGTTTTTTCTGCAGTTTTCATCCTACTTTACAGGACTTGAAAAAATAGCAAAATGTTTTTAAAATTCTTGATTTTTGGTAGAGCTAAACTTCAAACTATTAGCTTTAATTTGCAAGAAGAATCACTTGATTTGAGCAAAAAAATTAGTCTTTCAGTATTTGCAAGATAACTGCTCCATTCTGGCAGTAATATGACCAGTTTTACGGAAACATGCTTTTCTAATTTATTAAGCATATTTTTTTATCATAGCCTTTTGGAAACGTAAACTAGACATTCGAAGGAGTGTTTTGAAATAAAGATCAACCTTTTTGGCAGAGTAATAAAAGAGTTAGTCATTCAAAAATTGTCAACATTCTGTCGAAAACTGTGCAGATCTGAATCTTTTTATTTGTTTGAAGGGTCAAGCGACTGTGTTTTTAGCTCATTTTTTATAGTCAAGACTTTGAAATTGATTTCAAAAAAATTTCATAATTTTTGAAGACGTATACTGAGACTTGTAATTTTTTAAAAACGGGTACTGAATCTAAGTAGCCCTGAGTTTCTGTTTTGAAGAACATTTTACAAAGGGTTTAAAAATAGTGTAATTTCCGCTAACCGCTATTCATCTTCCCCCTCTAGTATTATTTATTGCAGGTGTTACGGTCCAACATATATATATCTGTGTGTGTGTGTGGGGGTGGGTGGGTAGGTGTGTGTGTGTAGATATATTGTATGTATCTATATGTGTATATCCGTGCATATATATACACATACATATACATATATATATATGTATATGTATATGTATATGTATATATGCATATAACTCTATGTGTGTGTATAGGTATGTGTGTGTATGTATGTGTGCGTGTGTTTCACTGAACTTATTCTTTTGATTCTTTATTCTTCTTTATGTTGGTGAATGAATAAAAAGATAGGCTTTTATCATTACACCAGCAAACGCATGTGGATGTATATGTGCGTATGAGTAAATATATATACCTACCCTTGTTTTCTTTGTGGTATAGAATAATTGACGATTGCATGGTAGAATCAAAATTGATATCCAAGGAAGGCGGGAGCGAGGATCAGGAGGATTCCTAATGTTTTTCTCTTTCATATCCATACAACTATTGGATATACCTCAAAGAAACAGCTTGGATAAGAACCATTTAAAATGATTTTCGTTTCCCTATTCCATATCCTCTAACTAAACACTCTCTGAGTGGCGAATTAATACGCAAGTCATCATCTATCAATGTGTTTGTTTGATACTAGAGGATCTATTTTATGGTGTTCATGATTAGTTATGTACAACTTTAGGTCATGTGGGGGGGGGGGGGGATTTTTTGGAAAAATCATATAAAAATGCTTAAGAAAGGGTTTCAAATGCCTATAAAACTAGGCATTTTGTTTGAACGGGAAGATAACTTCAAATGTAGTGATGAACTTTTCGGAAAGTAAGTTGGTAGATCAATTTCATAGCTATAACTATGGTCGATCAATCGATCCACCGACCTGCAACATAATATTATCTCAAGCTTGTTAAAGTCCTTGACAGAACTAGAGGCCGATCAATCAACCAATCGGTCAACCATCGAAACCTTAAGGGACATCGACGATTCGGTGTTGTTTCACTACGTAGAAAGTTATAATTTGACACACGTCTATTATTCAGGAATGGTCATAAACTATTTTTTTGAAGTTGAGTTCTTCAAAGACCAAGTTAAATTTGTTAGAGGAAAATTGGAAATTTTGGAAATGGGTTAGTTCAAAGTTGGTGAGCAACATACTTTGAGCTTAATTAAGATTAGTTCTTATTAATTAAAAACAGAAACTAATTAGTCCTAAATTATCTACATCATGAGTAGATGATTTTAGGCTTTTGAATCACTCAATTTTGATACCGGGTGAATGAGAAATTAATGCTCAAAGTAGGAGTAAAAATTGGTTGCAAATTGAAAAATTGGTGATGTGGCTTCATGAGAAGAGGACACATCACCTTTTTGTACATATATTACATTGGCCAAGTGAAGGAAAGATGCCACAAATATATTGTTAAGAGAGGCACTTTAGATGTGCCCCAAGGGCTATAAAATTTTTAAACGGAGGGAAGAAGCAGATGGCTGCCACACGCATGCGCCGCCGCCGCCTGCCCATCCGGCCGGCTTGGCTCGTGCTTGGGCTCATTCCTCATGGTCCGGTTCTTATCTTTTTGGAAAAAAATTCGTTTAAATTTTTCAGGAAAATAATTTACCTGATCTTACGGTTATGATTTAATTCTATGATCTAACGGCTCAGATTAAACTGAACCAGTTGACTGATCCTAACGGCCGAGGGTTGCTGGCGCCGATCATGGGTGAGTGGCACTACTGGCAATTGTGGGTGCCTTTTTCTCTCCGCCGATTTCCCTATATAAACAGAGGCAATGCTCTGCCTCTGTACACAGAAATTTCTCCATTCTTCTGCATACGAACTTCCTCTGCATTCTGCATACACTTCCTGCTGCTACATTCCTGCATACACTGCCTACTGCTGCATTTCATCCATCCGAGAACTGCATACGTTTCATCAATCCGAGAAGTCAGAACATCTGTCAGGTTCGTGGAGTTCTTACGTAGTAAAGCCATCGTTCAAACTGTTAGCCGTCGTATCCTGGGAGATGTTTGCAACTTCCGGTTGGGCAGAATATACCGGAGCAATTCGTCTTAAGGACAGAGTCCTGGACTTGCCTCGGTTTGCATGCTATGCTGTTTCAACATGAACACACATCCTGCACTGTACATAATCTGAATTTTGTTTTTCTAACAATCTTAAGACGAATTCTGTTTCTATTGTTTTGTACTGCTTGTTTGCCTGTGATCGCAACCAGAGTCTGTATGTTGTGTTGAACTCTTTCAGTTTCTATTTCTGAAACAAATTGAGGCTAACGTTTTGTTTCTACATCTGTCAGAAACTGAGACACCATGGAAAATGAAAGTTCCAATTCGTTCAATGTCGTGCACATTGGTTCTCAGGAACAGAACAGTGTTGTTTTGGTTGCACCTGCTGTTGCTGCTCCTGTTCCTACTCCTGTTCCTGTGGTTGGACAAGTTGAGAAGCTAGAAAAGTTTGGAGGCAGTTTCTTCAAACGTTGGCAGGAAAAGATGCTATTTTTCTTGACTACGATGGGTTTGGCAAAGATAATGACTGAGGATCCTCCAGAAGTGATTCCAGGTGAAGACCAGAATCTGAACATGCAAAATGGTTTGATGGCTGAAGCGTAAAATTATAGTAATTATGTTTGCTTGAGTTGTTTAGATAATTCGTTGTATGTACTATATTGTACCTTTAAAACTGCAAAGTCACTATGGATGGTCTTAGATAAGAAGTACCGCATGAAGGATGCCGCTACAAAGAAATTTATCATTGGTAAATTTCTTAATTTTAAAATGTCAGACTTCAAAACTGTTATTTCTCACATTAAGGAACTACAGATGTTGGTGGCCGAAATGGAAGAAGAGGACATGTCGCTCAGTGAATCTTTCATAGTGGCGGCTGTGATTGAGAAGCTACCTCTCTCGTCGAGGAAATTTAGAAGCTATCTCAAACACAAACAAAAGAAAATGATGGGAGGATCTGATTGTTCAACTCCGTATAGAGGTGGACAATCGTAGATCCGAAAGAAGGCCAAATTCGAGTTTTGGTCATGCTAAATCTCGTGTCGCAGAGGCAACGAAAAAGAAAAATGGAAGTCATGTCGGAATGAACCCTAAAGGCAAGAAAGTTTCCAAAACGTTCACTGGAAAATGTTATAATTGTGGGATTCAGAGGCACCGCAGTGTTGACTGCCCTAAGCCCAATAAAAAGCAGGAAAAACCAAAAGCCAACCTTGTTAGTCACATGGATGATCTGGATTTGTGCACTCTTGTTTCTGAATGCAACGCAGTAGGGAATCCTCGTGAATGGTGGATAGACACTGGAGCTACTCGACATGTCTACGCCAAAAGGGCGATGTTCAGAGACTACTCTCCGGCAAAGAACAATGAAAAGTTGTACCTCTGATAGCTCAAAGATTGAAGGTTCAAGCAATGTGATTATGAAGACTTCAGGGAAGGAATTGACTCTGCGAGATATACTGCACATTTCTGACATTCGCAAGAACTTATTTTCTGGAGCTTTACTAGTCAGTCATGTTTTTAGAAGAGTATTTGATTGTAATAAATTTATTCTGAGTAAGAATGGGGTATTTCTGGGAATGAGGTACTTGACCGACAACATGTTCAAACTTAGTGTGATGACTGTTGTACCCAAGAAAGTTGTGCCTGAAGAGGCTATTCTACTTCTACTTACATGCTTGAGTATTCTTGTTTATGACATTTTTGTTTAGGACATGTTAATTACAAGTCAATAAAAGGATGATTAATCTTGACTTATTACCCAAACCAAATATTAATAAAAGAAAAAGCCAAGTCTGTGTTGAAGCAAAAATGACAAAGTCGCCATTTCCTTCAATTGAAAGAAACACTAAAGTATTAGATTTAATTCATACAGATGTGTGTGATTTAAAGCTTATGCAAAAAAGAGGTTGTAAAAGTACTTTGTAATTTTTATCGGCGATTACACTAGATATTGTTATGTTTATTTGCTAAGTAGAAAAGATGAAGCCGTTGATGCTTTTAAAGATTATAAAAATGAACTTAAGAATCAACTTAGCAAACGAATTAAGACAAATCATAGTGATAGAGGTGACGAATATGATGCACCGTTTAATGAATTTTGCTCAAAACATGGCATTATTCATCAAACAACTGCACCATACTCACCTCACGGTGTTGCCGAACGCAAAAACCAGACTCTAAAAGAAATGATGAATGCTATGTTAATAAGTTCAGGGTTACCTCAGAACTTGTGGGAAGAAGCAATTCTCTCCACCAACGTCATTTTAAATAGAATTCTATCTAAAAGGATGGATAAAACCCCATATGAACTTTGGAAGGGCCATAAGCCTAGTTACAAATATATGAAAGTGTGGGGGTGTCTGGCGAAGGTTGCAGTATCCAAACCAAGACAAGTTAGAACTGGGCCTAAAACAATTGATTGCATATTCTTATGATACGCAACTAACAGTAGTGCATATTTATTCTTGGTACACAAGTTAGACATTCTTGACATACATGAGAATATTGTCATGGAAACAAGAAATGCAGTGTTCTTTCAAGATGTCTTTCCAAAGAAAGACAAAAACCACGAAGAAACAAGCACTAGTAATTGAGTGTGTGAGACGACCCCTCAAGAAATTGAGGAACCGCATCAAAGAAAACGAGCCAGAATACCAACGTTCTTTGGACCAGATTTTTTAACATACTTGGTAGAAAACGATCCAAGAACCTTTTCTGAGACTATGTCAACTCCAGAAGCTCTCTTTTGGAAAGAGGCAGTAAATAGTGAGATAGAATCTATTCTTCAAAATCACACTTGGGAGCTGGTTGATCTTTCACCTGGAAGTAAACCACTTGGATGCAAGTGGACCTTTAAAAAAAGCTAAAAGAGGATGGGACTATTGACAAGTACAAGGCCTGGTTGGTAGCTAAGGGCTATCGACAAAAGGAAGGTTTTGACTTTTTTGATACCTACTGACCAGTAGCTAGGATCTCTTCAATAAGGATGCTAGTTGCTATCGCTGCAGTCCACGACTTAGAATCCATCAAATGGATGTGAAGACGGCCTTCCTAAACGGTGAGTTAGAAGAAGAAATTTATACGGAGCAAGCTGAAGGGTTTTCTGTACAAGGGCAAGAGAAAAAAGTGTGTAAACTTGTCAAGTCTTTGTACAGACTTAAACAAGCATCCAAACAGTGACATTTGAAGTTTGATGCGGCAATGTTGTTAAATGGCTTCAGGATCAACGAGTGTGACAAGTGTGTATACATCAAGAACACACCAGACGACTATGTGATATAGTATGTCTATATGTAAACGACATGCTAATCATGGACAATACTCGTGACACCATCTTGAATACCAAGAAGATGTTAACACAAAATTTTGATATGAAAGATATAGGGATTGCCAATGTTATTCTAGGGATTAAAATTTCTCGGGTAACTGAAGGTCTTGTTATGTTGCAAACTCATTATATTAAATATGTTCTCAAACGATTCAATATGTTTGATACAAAACCAATGAAGACCCCACTAGACTTAAGTATACACTTAAGAAAGAACCGAGGTGAACCTATAGCTCAATTGAAGTACTCACATGTAACTGGAAGTCTGATGTACATAAAAAACTGTACAAGACTAAACTTAGCTTGTTCAGTAAACAAATTGAGCAGGTTTACCAGTAATCCAAGTGAAGATCATTGGAAAGCTCTAAATAGAGTGATGAGGTACCTGAAATGAACAATGAACCTTGGGTTATACTATACAAGATATCCAGCAGTATTAGAAGGATACTATGATGCAAATTGGATATCAGATAGCAAGGACTCTAAGTCTACCAGTGGATACTTATCCACTGTTGGTGGTGGTGCTGTGTCATAGAAGTACACAAAACAAACGTGCATAGCTCGGTCCACTATGGAAGCCGAGTTTATAGTACTAGATAAAGTAGGGAAGAGGCTAAATGGCCTCGAAATTTCCTGGACTATGTTCCATGTTGGCCTAAGCCAATGGCTCCTATCAGCATAACTGTGATAATCAGTCTGCTATAGGACGAGCACAAAGCAGCATCTACAATGGTAAGTCACGACATATACATCGGAGACATAATATCATTACGCAATTGATCTCTAATGTTGTAATTTCCATTGATCACATAAAATCAAAGGAGAATCTTACGGATCCGCTTACAAAAGGCTTGCCTAGAGATAAGATGTCAAAATTGACAAATGGAATGGGACTTAAGCCTACTATGCAAGAATCTTTGTAATGGTAACCCAACCTTGTTGACTGGAGATCCCATAATCTTGGTTTAATGGGACAACTAAGTTATAAAGTTTCAGTTTAACACTTATTCATTCCGTTACATAAAACTGCTGTCTGCAGAATATTAGGGTCATCTAAAGCTTTTAATGATGTCATATATCTTGATACATCAAGTGGGGTATGACATAATGCTCCTAATAGGAATCACCTATGTAAGTGTGAAGTCGGGCCGCTTCTATGAGAATTCTGAGGCAAAAATTCTCTAAAACATTTTCTGAAACCAGGTTGTTCGTGGTCAAAACGAACACAACCATAAAAACAAAAAGGGTGTTAAAAGAAATGTTGTGTGAGTATCATTGTGTAGGTTCATAGCAAAATTTGACTGGTTCAAGACATCAAGTCACTAATTAGCCAAGTGGATCCGATGCTACATCACTATGAAAGGTTCAAAGCGAGAAGCTCTTTTGATACAATATTTTCTTGTCTGACTTCTCGTTAGAGTCTGCATCAGCATTTGCATTAATTTTCATTCATGTAGGGGATTATTGGAGGAAAACTGGAAATTTTAGAAATGGGTTTGTCCAAAGTTAGTGAACAACATACTTTGAGCTTAATTATGATTAGTGCCTGTTAATTAAAAATGGAAACAAATTAATCCTAAATTATCTATGTAATGAGTAGATGATTTTAGGCTTTTGAATCACTCAATTTCGATACCAGGTGAATGAGAAATTAATGCTCCAAGTAGGAGTAAAAAATTTGTTGTAAATTAGAAAATTGGTGATGTGGCTTCATGAGAAGAAGACACATCACCTTTTTGCATATATACCACATTAGCAAGGTGAAGGAAAGATGCCACCAAATATATTGTCAAGAGAGGAACTTTAGATGTGACCTAAGGACAAGAGATTTTTTGACCGGAGAGAAGACGCAGATGGCTACCATACACGCGCGCGCTGCCGCCTGCTTGTCTGGCCAGCCTGCTCGGGCTTGTGGCTTGTGGCTTGGCTCAGTTCTTATCTTTTCGGAAAATTTTTCTTTTAAATTATTCCAGGAAAATAATTTATCTGATCCTACGGTTATGATTTAATCCTATGATCTAACTGCTCAGATTAAATTGAACCAGTTGATGGGTGAGTGGCGCTACTGGCAATCGTGGGTGCTACTGGCAATGGTGGGTGCCTTTTCTCTCCGCCGATTTCTCTATATAAACATATGCAATGCTCTGCCTCTGTACACAGAAATTCTTCCATTCTTCTGCATACGAATTTCCTCTGCATTCTGCATACACTGTCTGCTGCTGCATTTCATCAATCCGAGAACTGCATACGTTTCATCAATCCGAGAAGTCAGAACATTTGTCAGGTTCATGGAGTTCTTACGTAGTAGTGCCACTCGTTCGAACTGTTAGCCGTTGTATCCTTGGAGACTATGCAATTTCCGGTTGGGCAGAGTATATCAGAGTAATTCGTCTTAAGGACAAAGTCCTGTACTCGCCTCGGTTTGCATGCTGTGCTGTTTCAATTTACACGAACACACACCTTGTATTGTAGAGAATCTGAGTTTCGTTTTTGTAACAAAATTACCTTTCCATTTGAACAAGCTAAGTCTATAATTACGAGAAACTTAACAGAATTTAGATATACTTTTGCAAAAGATCTGCATGCTCATGTTCTTTCTTCTTCTCCATTTTCTCAACATTTCTCTATAGTAATTGATGTTTGAAAAGTCAAGTCTTCCTCTTATAATTGAAATGAAAAGAAGTGGTTGTATTGTTGAGAATATTGTCATACATTGGACACTTTGATATAAAGTACATAGGTTATGTGAGGATGGGGTATCACCACCCATTACCTGAAGGTTTAGAGTGGATACGTGTCTCATCTCATGTAAGCCCAAGTTTCGATATGGTATCAGAACAGGTTTAAAATATGGATTCACACCTTGTCTGGCTCATGGTTGGCCAATTATTGTCTCTCCACAACAAAGGTCCAGATGTTCATGCCTGGCTTGTGGTTTGTGATTGAGGACGGATCCTAAGGCGTGTGTGTATGTCAAGCCACATTACCACGTGAGGGCTGGTGTTGAGAATATTTTCCCACATCGGATACTTTGAGATAAAATACATGATTTATATAAGGATGAGGTACCATCACCCATTGCCTTAAGGTTTTGAGTAAATATGCGTCTCACCTCATGTAAACCCAAGATTCAATATGTACCATGGAAAACATTTTCTCCATATATCATATTAAGTTTCAAAATTCTTTAGTACTTTATATGAATGATTTATGATCTTCCAACTATACTGGTTTTGGTTTTCAAAATTTTCCATTCATATTTGGCCGTACAGTTTGTTACTTGGCCATATTATGTTCAAAATTTTCAGGAATGAATACACTTAGAGGCAATATTATACGTAATGTACAGAGTATTCTCCATGATGGCAATGCCCATTATATTCTTTGGTGCCCATCATTTTAGTCATCGTTCTTTCTTTCTACATGGATGTTAGAATATTTGATTAATACATTAGATCCTCAATTTATGCCTTATATAGAATTATTGACCGATTAACATCCCTAGAATTATGGAGGATCAACAATAATGTTAAATGGCTGATCTCATGGGATTTGATTTGATAGGTTACCTTCTTTGTAGGACTATTTCTGTTTATAAATTCTTGGAATATTAAATTTCAAATGCTTGAAAAGGGATTAAATAGCCATTTTACACTTTGAAAATAACTTTTTTTTTCAGAATACAGAAATAATCGGGTCGTTAGGCTAATAATACGTTATCCCTAGCAATAAAGTTCGTATCTATACAATGGCCTTATGATTTATATGCTGAAACTCCTTGAATCAGACCTGCATACAAGAGGAGGAAGAGGAGCTCAAGTCCTCAGTTATTTATCTATTTTGGGAGCGAGCGACTTCAACCTGCTTTCTCACGCGCGACTCCTTTGCCAGAGGAGCCTCGCTGCTGTTTTCCTGCCTCCAAAGCCATTTTTCTGCCTTTTAATGCCGTTCTACCTCGCTTTCCCTTAGCTCATAGCTGCTTGGCTACATTAGCTACAGGAAGAGAAAGAAGAGCTCATAAAGCCATAGCTACAGTAGCTTCCTAAGCTCACGCTCGGCTTATTTTCGAAGAGTTTCACTGATGATTCTTCTCTCTGTTTTGGCTATTACCTCAAGACTTCTCTCTTTTGTGTACGTAGCCCTGACGTGCCGATTTAGAAAGGTTAACTACAGAGTTCAACATCATATCCTTAACATAGATACATCTATGTATATACCGGTCTCTAAAATTAAGACATATATGAATCTACGTAGGTAGGGTACCAAATTTAAATCATACTGTTCAATATCATACTTTCAACATAGATCGATCATGTATACATCAGTCTGTAAAATTGAGACATAGATCGATTTATGTAGGTAGATGTGCGAAATTGCACCCTCAACATAGATCAATCTGTGTACACATCAGTATTTAAAATTGAAACATAGATCGATGTATATAGATAATGTGCAAAATTGAAAGCACACTATCTAACATTATACCTTCAGCATAGATTGATCGAAGTTACATCAAGATCTAAAATTAAGACGTTGATCGATTGATGTCATCTTGAATTCAAATTATTATAGCTGTTGCAAAAAAATCCAACGTTGACTTAAAATGCTTTCTCTCTCTAATATTCACCAAATTGATTGTGCCTTTCCCTTAATGCCCACAAAACTATCTTGACTAACATACACCTATCTAAGATTCTCTACGTTGGCTATGGATCGTCAAAGCAAAATATGGGATGGTTGAAGACAAGTCTTAACTTCCTCAAGGCAATTAATGGGGTAGAAGACTTTCATGGATGCTGCAAAAACGCGATTCAATCTCCAGTGTATTGAAGATCTCATATTAGACATTTGTACATTTTCATTCCCTTGAAGCTTCATCACCCATTGTCGTAAAAGGCTCTCAAAGCTGCAAAAGCTTAAAGGCTATTAAGCTATTGTTTCTTTGTTTTTATTTTTATATTATGAGAGTGAAAGTCTAACATAAAAGGAACCATGCATATTTGATCTCTTGCTTGTGATTTAGACTCATTAGAAAGTGTAATCTCACTTCTTCTGCAAAACACATTTGGTGAAAGTTATTCGGTAGAACTTTGTTGTAGTTCTGAGAAAGCAAGAAGTTTTCTTGATTATAGTCGTTGCAGTTGATCTTGCACAAGTTGTTGTTGTTATTGTAGTTGTTGTTGCACTAGTTGTTAGTGCAAGAGCTGTTGTCATTTTTCTTGTTCCTTGTTGAAGGTAGTAACAAAAGTTGCTTCTTAAAATTCACTTTGGAAAGAAAGTGGTAGTGGAGTACAATCGAACGGATTCGAACCACTCTAAATCTTCTGTCTCCATCTACTGGTTTTCATCTTCTTATTTTCTTATATTGGAGAGCATTTGAGTTGGCTTGAACAAAATCGAAATAAATCTAAAAAATAACCTAACGCGCTATTCACACCTCTCCTCCCTCTCTGTAATGATTGTCACGGATCTAAAAATCGGTATCAGAGGTTATGATTAGAAATGATCAGTGAAGGAACCAAGCAAGTGAGAATAAAAAAAAAGCTTATGCTCATAAAGGAGTATGGAATGTTTAGCATAAAGAGCAGCAAAAAGACTGAGGAAACTATTGGTCGATTCACTCAGATCATAAATCAACTTTCTATGGTTGACAAAAAAATCAAATGAAGATCTTATCTTATCTAAAGATTCGAATGAAGACGTTGCACTTCTGGTTCAAAAGTTCAGAAGAGTAGCAATAAGAAACAAATCTTATGCAAGGAAGTTTTTCAAAAGTTCACCCAAAGAAAGAGAAACATGTGAAAATTGTTGTAGGTATGGTCGACCAGGTTATTTCATTGCGGATTGCCACGTTAAGAAACCATAAAAGCAAGATAAGAAAGTCTTCCTTCAAAAGAAGAAAGCTCTAAATATGGAAGTAACCACGTGAGATGATCTTCCTTCCAAATCAAAAGGTGATGATAATGAAGGAAAGGATGTAGGACTTATTGCTCTATTATATGATCAAGAAGAGCAATATACTTGTCTTAAGAAAATTGAAGATGATCTTGAGGTACATTATGAATCTAGTAATGTTGGCTTACAAGATGAAATAGGAGATTCACAAGATGATTTTGAAAAGACAAACTTGAAATATAAACACTTGATGCAAGAGCTTAGGAAATGCATATTAGAAAACAAGAGTTCACATGAAAAGAATATTCTGACTTATCAAGATCATGATATCATACTTATTAAGAACGTATCGCTAGAAAATATGGAAACTATGATGGAATGTGATAGGCTAAATTTTAGATTTACAAAGATTAACAAACAATAAAAATAACCATGATAAATTACTTGAAAATCAAACAGTCAGAAATGACAAATCGGCTTAGGATTTGAAGCTTTTGATCCCAAAGTTAAAGCTATTATTAAACCTAACCCATCTACTCCATAGAAAAGTTCAAATGTTAAAAGGGTTCAAAATGTTTCATTATTTCAAAGCTCAAGAACACACAATCAAAGTATGTATCTACTTGTTTCTATTGTAACAAGAAATGATGTGTAAAGAGTGTATGTAGAGGTAGACATATTGGTATGTATGAGCGGAAACCTAAGGGTAGAAAACTAGCCCCAAAGGGCCGAATCAACAAAGAGTACCAATGTATAAACTATTTGGTGTTATAGGTACTCAAGAATGGAATAACCAAAGAAGGCACAACCAAATGGCTTAGGGACAACTGATGTTCCACACATATAAAGGAAGACAAAAAATTGCTCAACAAGCTCAAAATCCAAGATGGTGGAATGGTGTACTTCGGAAATAGAAAAGACAAAATCCTTCGACATAGAGAAATTGGTAACTCATCTTTAGTATTAGTAATGTACTATACGTATAAAGGCCCAAGTACAATATGATAAGTGTTATCCAACTATGTGATGCTAATTTTCAAGTTAAATTTGTGAAAAGAACATGTATTGTGAAAAAGAATGGTGAAGCTATTTTTGAAGCTTTGATAAAAAAATAATTTTTACAAACTTAGCACACATGATTTAATTTCTCAAAAGCTTTCATGCCTAGTTGCTAAACATGATAACTCAACTATGGCATAGAAGACTCGGATCTATTAGTTTTAAAATTTTCAATGATATTTGCAAAAACGAAAAAGTCACGTGTCTTCTAAAATTGATTTTTAAAAATATTGCTTATGTGACAGTTGTCAAAAAGCAAATCTTGTTAGAAGAAGCTTTAAGCCCAAAAGGAAATCTGCAGTACCAAACATCTATAATTGCTAAACATGGATTTGTATGGGGATATTGGTACGACAAATATAAGTGAAAATTACACCTTTGTGTCATAGATGACTTTTCTAGGTTTACTCGGATTATGTTCTTAGCTAAAAAGGATGATGAATGTTAATAGTTCATTAAGCTTTGGAAGAGATTAGAAAACTTCAAAGAAGACGATATCAATAAAATATGGAGTGATAGAGGTCGGGAGTTTGATGTTGAATTTCAAGAATTTTGTGTGTCCAGAAGGTATGAATATAACTTCTCGGCTCCTACAATTCCCCAACAAACTAGTGTCATGGAAAATTTCCCAATATTGGGTATTCCAAATTCTTTAGTTGTAAGTGTTTCATACTTAACATAAAATGTAACTTAGATAAACTTGATTTCAAAATAGATGAAGGAATCTTTGTAGGATATAGCGAACAATAGGAAGGCATTTATAGTATATAATAAAAGGAGTATGAAATTTGAAGAGTAATGTTAAGTTTAGTGAATCACTTGATGATGTACCAAAACATAATGATGATGGGGAAAATGACATAGATGAAATAAATCCCATACAAAAATATTAGAAATACTCTTAAATGTGATCTTCTTGTATAGAATTGAGCCACCTGAAAGTGTACCTCCATCTAAGATAAAAGAAGAAGTAGAAGTTAAAGCTGATACTTCAAACTTTTCAGATTCAATTAAATACAGGAAAAATCGCCCTAAAAACTTCATATTAGGAAAAACAAGTCAAGACATGTTAACAAAGAAAAAATTTCATGAAAATTCTTTTGTTTCATATCATAAGTTGAAACTAAAAACATAAAAAAAGTCATAATTGATGAAGGGGTAATAGCTATACAAGAAGAGGTGAATCAATTTGAAAGAAGTAATGTTTGGGAGTTAGTTCCTAAACCTAATGATCGTCCTATTGTTACGATCCACACCCCCGGCTAGTTGTCAAAGAGAACAAAGAAAAATTACGACGGAATTAGAATATGATCGTTGCGCCTCGCTGACCGGTATAGATAAATTTTGCTATGCACCAAGACAAGTCAAATCCAACCTTAAAGGGATCAAGTAAGTTAGATAAGTTAATTAAATAGAAATACAAATAGGACGCACATTTTCTTTGCAATTAAATAAACATAAAAAGAAAATAGGACATAGGACAAAATAGTAAGGGCAAAATTGTACTTTCCCACCCCCACTAGCCTTGACCGCCCCTCAATCCCCATTGAAGACAAAATTGTCCTCACTTTTCTTCCATCTCTTCACTCTTACACGTTTTTTCTTTTTTTCTTACATCCATCATCTGTCACATTTTCCAACCAAAACATAAGACAACATACTATCCCCACCACTAGGTATGAATCTCGGCCATAAAGAAAAAAAAAACCCAAGACAAGAATTTCAATCCTGCACCTCCCACTCATGCACCTTTCACATCATACCTTTTTCTTGCCTGATAAGCATTCATTCAAAAACCACTTTTCTCCTCATTTATTCCTCCTTCAACCAAGACAATGGAAAACCATCTTTATTCCCCAACTCCAATCTCGGTTAAAAGATAAACCCAAAGGAAATAAAAAGTTGTCCTTAAAATCATCCAAGCCATTCATATTCATTCCAACCCCAAAATAATTAGCACTCTCTATCTCTCTCTCTCTCTTCAAGACTACTTCTCCTCCACTCTCTCAAACAAATTCCCTCAACCTCCTCCATCCATCTTCCAACCGAGACTACTAAATCAAGAGGTAGGGTAACTAATTTCTTTTCTCACTCTTCATTTTACAAAGCCATCCAAGAGGAAATTCCCTCCTTCCTCTCTAGTCTTCCTCATTTCAAGTAAAGCTCTCTTTCCTTCCTCAAAGCACCCCAACCCGTGAACACTCCAAGCCAAGAGAAGAGGATTCTTCCAACTACAAAGGAAGAAAATCACTAGCATGTGTAGACTATCCAAGGTAAGGATCCTACCATCATTTCTAAACACTTTCTCTTTCACTCATTCTTCCAAAGACTTCATTTTCATCTCCTTTAGGCCTTCCACCTGTGACCTTCTAAGGATAGGAAAGAAGAAAAAATTCTTCAAATCCAAGCGAAAAAAGGTACATACAAACTTAAGGAGTTTCTCAATCAACATCAAGGTAGGATACTTCAACTATCATACAATGAATCTCCTACCACTACATCTTCAATTAACTCCACATTTCCTTCGTATTTTGGTTCCTAGCCATGAGGTTCAACAAGAAAGGAGAAGGAGGCCTCAAAGTAAAGGAAGTAGAAATCTACAAGGCTTTCTAAGGGTAAGATCATTTAGGAATTCATCTTAGAACCTCCTTGAACATTTTCTTTCGAAAACAAATATTTTCTTTCCTTACTTGGCCTATAGACCGAGGGCCTCTTCAAAGAGGAAAAAGGAGAAATCTTTTTTATTTTAGGCTAAGATTCAAGGAGAAAGACAAGTATTCTTCCTAGTTTCTTCATGAATGTTGAAAAATGAAGTCTTTTATGTTCATATACAAAGATGGATCATGCATGCATAAGAGCAAGTGATGTTCTTACCATGAATATAAAGAAAGGGTACGTGCATGTTCTTTGTATAGTTATCTTGATGAAATTCTTGCACATTTGCATGCTCATGATTTATGATGGTAGGAAGAGATTTTATGCATGTACATTACCATCTTGTAAATGCTTAAAAAAAGGTAAGAATCATGTGTGTGTACATGGGGAGCACCGGGCGAAAATGTGGAAATAGGGATAAAATGCATGTGTTTGTTAAACTACATGATGCCTGTGTTTAAAACATGTTGTAGAAAGTGTATAGATGTTGTATGTGCCATCATCACTTTCGGCCTAGTATGCATGTTCATAGGTTAATGAGTCATTTTTACATCTAGTTGGGTCTATAAAGTTTTAGCATGACCTAATATATAAATGAATTAATGAATGGTAGTATCACTTTGCATGCAAGAATGTAATGAACTAATTATCATGTGAGTAAGTGTGTGGGTATGCCATGGCTTTCGGCCAAGTGGGCAAAAGTACGCCATGATGATGATGTTTAATGAATTATTTGTATACACACACATATATATGTATCTTGTATATAATAAGTTAATCTACAAGCTGCAAGGTGTATAAAAGTGGGTGTGTGTACATGGAAATTTCGGCCAAGGGCCCAAGGTAATGTAAAATTATGATATTTTGACTAGCTGTTAGTGTACACCTATAAAAATGTGTAAAGACGTGTATAAGGTACAATATATATATATATATGACAACTATTGATTTCGCTAATTAGTTGATTAAAGAAATGATACACCAGAACAAGGAGCTGTTTGACCGAGGGGCATGGAAATGACTAAAAGATAATTTGTAAATTTCATAACACACAGAAAAAGAGGACTAAATGAATTGGAATAAACAAACCAAAAATTAAACAAATTAGAAAAATAACATTAGTGGGTATAAGCTCAAAAGTGGGCTGATTTTGGATAATAATCGAGGGCTACATGACAAAAAAA
>AP025075.1:11456649-11568567 GCA_036186865.1 Eustoma russellianum | reverse complement strand
GAGATGTTTATCTGTGGGTTTGAGTGTAACGCCTTGTATGGGACAAAGGGTCTCCGCCTTCTAGATGGCATCTACCCTTATGCTTTGGCATGATTGTAACACCGTGTCTGGAACCTGGGATCCTGACCAAAACACATCACCATTAGATCTATGTACGCATAATGTAACATCATGGTTGGACCACTGGGATCATGGTCAGTACATAACACTACATGGGGAATTCAGTCAATTTGTCTTGTGTACCGTGCATATATGTTATGTTCTATGCACAGCTGTAACAAATTTGACACGATCATTTTTTGGAATGTCTATGATTTGAGAATTTTTTTTCAAAAATGATGCACGACTTTACCCGAGCCAACCACCAGACCTATGTTTAGATCCTTAGCAGACATAGGATGATTGTAAAGCGCAATGCTTGGGTATAGAAGAAGAAAAAAGAAATTGACTACAAAACCTAAGATAAAGACTTAATTGTTACGTAAGAAGAACAGAAATATGAAATATAAGTAAATGATTTATTCGGTGATTTATTTTCTACAATTTATTTGTTTATACGTATCTATTTTGCTTGTATTTATCTGTTGCTACATGGTACGTTATATCACTGTTCATGTTTTATTTACCGTGTATCATGCATGATCCACATGACAGACTTAGGCGAAAATGCTTGCGGACAATTTGTTATCGCTTACCCCATCATTTACCATACCGCAGGACCAGGAGCTGGTTCCGGCACAGTTGAGGATGAGCCGAGAATCAATCACCAGTGACGAGTGTATAGGCCCAGATTATTTAGTTCTTTTATGTTGTTTCTGATTGGTATCACAACTTTGTAAGGGGACATTTCAGATGTATTCGGATTTAGTCTATCATATGATGCATGTCGATTACGCTTTGTATATTTCATGATGCTTCTGCGATTTTGATATATGTTTATGTCGACATGCACATGAATGTTATCAACGCCTCGTACTTCTCATAGTGGAGTACGGCGGATGCACCGTGCCGAGACCTTAGTCCTAGGCAGGGCGCTACACTGCTATTGGAACTAAATCTGCATTTAGAAATAAGATGGATGGTCAAGGAAATATAACAAGGAATAAAGCTAGGTTTCTAGCACAATGATATATATATTAAAAAGGAATTGACTATGATGAGATAATTGTCTCCGTAGCAAGATCAGAGTCTATTAGAATGCTTTTAGCATATGCTGTAGGACCTGTATAGAACCACTAGAAGGGGGAGTCGAATAGTGAGTATGGAAGAAATGGGTTTTAAAACTTTTTAAATCCAATAACTCACTTCTGAAAACAGATTCTGTTTTCATATCCTGATTTTGGATTATTTAGATGACCAGATTGTAGACCTCCAAAAATCATGAAATTTGGTGACAATGTTCTATCCAATGTTATGAATGTGTCACAAAAATTTCAGATTAAAATTCTAAGTGTAACTCCTTGAAAACCCAGTTTTGCTCAGATTGTGTCAATCTGCCATAAACTGTACCTCAAAATAAAAACTTTATTCCTATTAATTGACATCTCTAAATGATCTTAAAATTTTAACTTATGACTCTTAGGATGTGTACTTTAGTGGGTTGAAAAGGTTTTTCAAAATGCTTTTGATAAGTATGTCAACCACGTTGATGTTCACAACCTTTGCAGATCTGAGAATTAGATTGCAGTAGTCTCAGAACTATGAACGTTTGAGTGACTTATACTTATCTAAATTTGATGAAACTTGTCTCAAAATGAAAGCTAAGACATGTGGCTATGTTTCTGTAAAATTTGGTGATTTTTGGAAAACGTTTTATATTTTTATCGTGAGTATTAAAATGATACAGAAAACTGAAACTAAAAGTAAAAGTGCTGAAAGTAAATAACACCAAGATTTTTATACTGGTTCAGTCAAATCGACCTACTCCAGTCTTCGAGGACACCGCCTCGGTATTCACTAAACACAAATAACACCTTGACACAAGGGTGACTGAATTTAAACACCAACTCCACCCTTTTACAACAAACAAACAAAAACAACAGCACGAACACCTCCACCGAACAAACGAAGGTATGATTACACCTTGATCAACCATGTACAAGAAATGAACATATGTCGGTGTTATAATCAAAGACTATCTTGATAGGCTTGAGGCTAAGAGCAAGAGAAAAGAATAAGAGAAGAAGAGAATAGTCTTGCTTGATCTTGATAGAATATGAACTTTGTCTTGGCATTGTCTTGAATCATCTTGCCTCTATTTATAGTTGAATGGCACGCCTAGGCTGATGAAAACTCACTTCAAATTTGTCTTGAATGCCTTGAGAGATTTTATTGAATAATATGGAGACACACCCTTGCTTACTTGGCAAAATATGATTGGACGAACAATATATCTTCGCCTAGTTGTCACTTCATGATAGGCCATCATTTTCCACCTTAGCACTCCATAAAACAAGCTGGAAATTCAACCAAAAATATGAAACGCATGCTCAAATTCACACTTGTTAATTATCGATCAATCAAGATGTGATTGCTCCACAATTTTGAAGAAAAATTGGAGCAAAATGAGGGCATAAAACCCGCCATCAAGACGTGCTGAAAATTTCAGCACTTTGTATAATATTGAAATCTTTCCATGTGTGTCTTGCATTCTTCAATATCATCAATCACATGTGGCTTATTCTCCACCAATCAAAGTACCAAAAAAGCTCCACCTAGGCTCCGAATGATGTGTAATGAATGTTATTCACGTGCACCATGTGCTGAGATCTCTTTTGTAAGCTTTGTCAAATAATTATGCATGATCTTCACACAAATGGTAAATTTTGAATCAACCCTTAATTGATTTTTCTAGAATACTCTAATATGTCTTGGATGTGTAAAAAGTGTCTAGATACATGTTACCTACACACCAAAACCGTCCCATGTATGTAGAGGTATAAAAAAACCGAATTTTCGACTTTCGTCGATTACGCGATTTATCTCCGATTAATCTCAAACTTCTTAGACATATAATATATGTTATGTCACATATAATATACATAAAATAAAGTATGTTTTCAGCTCCTATGGCTGAGGTGACAAACGGCCATGTGTTTGAAAAATTTTGAATTTAAATTTCAACAAATCAAGCCAAATTGTGGGTGATTGATGTGTGTAAACATGACATGACCTTGGGGCTGATTTTGACATGTGGTACACAAAATTGCTCAATATTTTGAGTCTATATAGTCTGGACAATTTTATATGGTAAGTACATGACATATCGGTGATGGTTCGGTAGTCACCCGATGCGACAATTTTTAGTTTGTGGACTCGTGACACG
Source organism: Eustoma russellianum (assembly GCA_036186865.1). Lineage (NCBI taxonomy): Eukaryota > Viridiplantae > Streptophyta > Magnoliopsida > Gentianales > Gentianaceae > Eustoma > Eustoma russellianum. The sequence goes on along the minus strand of AP025075.1, from coordinate 11,565,242 downwards.
TCGACATAATTTTCGTAACAAGATGACTTGTAATGTATTATATGAAACCAGTATATACTCACAAATATGATGTGTATATAGTGGTGGCGTCGATGTACGTTTATAAAGTGTATGACGTGTCGGTGGAACGTCGGGATAGAAACGTATACTTCGTTGTTATAAAGAAAATATGTATATATAATATATGTATGTGACGTGTGTGTATGTCTGAAGGAAGGACTTTCCATATCAAGTTTATTGCCAAGTAGTTCTTTTCAAATATATCTCCATTAAGCTCTTCATCTAATGAACTAGTTAGTTCATCTCCTTAAGCACTTCACTTACTGAGCTAGTTAAGTTCATGAATCATGCCACCTGAAAATAGTACAAAGACAACAAATGTTTGCTATACAATGTAAGCCTTAATGCTTCATGGAACGTTAGTACGACAACAATATATATAAGTATGTAAATCATATTTATCACGTACATATATCAAGTAGTAATTAAATCATGCATTTCAAAAATACGTAACATTTAAATCATGCATTTTCAAATCACTCAAACCCCGGTTTCTCAACAATCTCCCCCTTTTGATCATTTGCAAAATAACCTCTATCCATGATTTAAATGTGTCATAATCTCTCCCCCTACAATCATGCATAAATTTTCAAATATCATATTGTGCTCCCCCTTAAATTTATCTCTCTCTCTGTTAAATCATGCTTTTCTCTCCCCTTTTATTTTGTTAATCACATCAAAAACAATAGTAACAACGGAAAGAAAGAGCAATTTAACATATCAACAGAAATCATGCCTAATTTAGAACATAAATTTTCATACGTGGCTTGATTAAGTGCTTTTGTGAATATGTCATCTACTTGTGCTTCAGTACGAACATGTTCTATAACAATATCACCACTGTTTACATGATCACGAATAAAATGATATCTTACGTCTATATGTTTTGCCTTAGAATGTAAAATAGGATTCTTAGACAAGTTAATAGCACTCATATTATCACAGTATATAGGGATATGATTTACAACTATACCAAAATATGATATTTGTTGTTTTAGACATAATAGTTGTGTGCAACAAAGACTAAGTGCCATGTATTCCGCTTCAGCGGTGGATATTGCTACACTAGATTGCTTTTTCGAAAACAATGATATTGATGAATTACTGATAAATTGACATGTCCACTTGTGCTTTTTCTATCTATTTTACATCCATCATAGTCCACATCAGTATAAGCATACAAATTAAATTAAGAGTTTTTATCATAACAAATTCCTAATGTGGGAGTGTACTTAATATACCGAAATATTCTTTTTACAGTATTATAGGGTGACACTTTGGGTTACTTTGAAAACGAACACACATACAAACACTAAACATGATGTCAGGTCTACTCTCAGTAAGATAAACCAAAGAACCAATCATAGACATGTACAATCCATTGTCAGTCTTTTCCATTTTCATCTTTATCAAGTTTAGTGGCTACACTCATAGGGGTGGTAGATGGTTTCAAGTTTTCCAAGTTAAACTTCTTAATCATGTCATTTACGTATTTTACTTGACTTATATGTATGTCTTTGCTAGTTTGCTTAATTTGCAAGCCAAGAAAATAATTTAGTTCACCTACCATAGGCATTTCAAACTCGGATTTCTTGCAAGTTTCAAATTCTTCTACTAACTTATGACATGTAGATCCAAACACAATACCATCAACATAAATTTGAATAATAAGCAAATCTGATTTCTCTTGTTTCAAGGATAGAGTACTATCTATGGTTCCTCTTTTAAATCCATTTTCTAAAAGAAAAGTAGCAAAATGATCGTACAAAGCTCTAGTTGTTTGTTTTAAACCATATAGTGCTACTTATATATATGATTAGGATACTTTATATCCTCAAAGACGGGTGGTTATTTTACATAGGTTTCTTGTATAAAACCATTTAAGAATGCACTTTTTACATCCATTTGATAAATTTTAAAGTTCTTTATGCAAGCAATAGCAAGTAATAATCTTATAGTTTCTAAGCGTGCTACGTGTGCAAATATTTCTTCGTAATCTATTCCCTCTTCTTGATTATAGCCTTGTGCTACGAGCCTAGCTTTGTTTCCAACAACTTTACTATCTACATTCATTTTGTTTCTAAACACCCACTTTGTACATATTATCATTTTATCTTGTGGTCGGGGGACTAAATCACATACATCATTTCTTGTGAATTGATTTATTTCATCATGCATAGCGTCAATCCAAGAAGAATCATTCAAAGTATCAAGCACATTCTTGGGTTCTATTTCAGATATCATAGCATGTAATTGATTTATTTCATCTTGATTTATTCTTCTACGTGGTCGTACACCTTGTAATATGTCGCCTATGATGAGGTCAGGTGGGTGATCCCTATGCTATCTTGGTTGATTGTTTTCTAAGTTTTCATGCATTTCTAAGTGATCATGCATTTCTAGTGTGTCGTGTTCATCATGTACTATATTGTCTTCTATATCATTAGTTACGGGTTTTAGTTCAAAATCATCATCATAACCTTTAGTTGTTTCAAGTTCACCAAATTCATTGAATTTCACATGAATGGATTCTAAGATTTGCCTAGTAATAGGATCATAACATATATGCCTTAGAATTTACAGAATATCCAACAAATGTGCATTCAATGTATTTAGACTCAAATTTATCTAGATTATCTTTTGTGTTTAATACAAAGCATATACATTCAAACACACGAAAATAATCAATCTTAGGCATGCGATCATTTAAAATTCCATAAGGGCTTTTATTTATTTTCTTTCTAATCGATAAGCGATTAACTATATAACATGCACAGCTTACGGCTTCTGCCCACAAAAATCTAGGAAGTTTTTTTCCACATAGCATGGTTCTTGCAATTTCTTGTTGTAGCGCCCCGGCCCGGACAGCGCACCCGAACCGTTGCACCCGTCGTAGTCTACTCAGAGGACTACAGACGGCATTACTCTCACATACACGTCATCACTGGAGTAAGGGAAATAAGCGTAGAGACACGTGCAAATTAAAATCTAAATCAATCAAATCTGTACTCTCAAAAGCATAAGTAAATAAAACTGTTCATGGACGCAGCCATCTAATTCCTCAAATAAATGAAAGAAAGTTGAAATAACCAATAGCAGTCTAGGACATTTCTCAATATAGGCTCTAAGCACCCCATTCAGCCCACTCGCCGTCGTCCTCTATAAAAATCATATCATATTCGGGCTCATCTGCAAAACAACGGGTAGAACCCTTAGCTAAAAATGCCAGCAAGTAACCCGTTTATAAGACATACGGGATCATTACATGGCAAGACATAAGTGAATAGTATACCAAGGGGAATAGTGGCACATGTCCTGAGTTATTCAAAAGTTCAGATTTACTTACATAGTAAAAGAAAAGAACAAGTAACAAACAAATAAACAACGATTCACCTACATATCAATCATACCGGAACGAAACATATGATGCATGACATTTCAAATAATGCTCTACACTACACAGTCACAAATGCTTATGCAATACCTTTCAAAACAGTGCAATGCATGTCACAATATCTGGTCTCATAATTTTATACCCTGTGATGGGCCACAGCTTGTCTTTATGCCCTGTGACACATCACAGCTTAACTTTATACCCTGTAATGATCCACAGCTTGTCTTTATACCTATGTCACATTACAGCTCACTTTATACTCTGTGATGGTTACAAATTGTCTTTATACCCTGTAACACATCACAGCTCATTTTGCAAAGACTTTATACCCTGTGCCAGGGCATAGCTCTTGTCAAAACATAATGCAAATGTAAGTGTCATGATGCCAATATGCACATCCAACATATCATGCAATCACTCGAGGCTCATCTCATTCACACATTCAACCGTATCACTACATGCTCAGGTCTACCTCACATAAACATTCATACTAAGAATACAAGGGATGAAGTAGACATCCTCACACGCTCCATTTGAACCTTATCGACGCCTCAAACATTCACTCTTAACCCCTTAGATCACTCTCACTGAAGTCCAATTCAAATACCTCACGAAGTCCTTACCGTTGATTCACCATCTTAAGTCGCATTCCCAAGACTTACACTAACCTCAAACAGGTCCTAATAAGTCTCTAAGGTCACCCAATTGGTCCTATGGCTTCCCTTTCTCTCTTCTATTCTTCCCACAAAACTGGTTGACATCATCCCCTACATCGATCGATTGATGTCACATCATACCCTGACATCGATCGATCGAAATCCGTCAGAATACTTTCTGCCTCACTTCAGTCAATCCCTCAGCCCACATCGATCGATCGATGTGACTTCATACCCTCATATCGATCGATCAAAGTCCGTCAGAATACTTTCTATCTCACATAAGTCTCTCGCTCCACCTACATTGATCCATCGATGTACATCAGTCGATGACATCGATCGATCGATGTCTACAATTCCAGAAAAAAAAACTCTGCAGTGGGTACTTATTCTTGATGTTTATTTGTTCATCTCTCTATAGTCGATACATAATCGCAAACTGCCATCCTTCTTCTTGACAAACAAGACAGGGGCTCCCCAAAGTGATACACTGGGTCGGATTAACTTCTTGTCCAATAACTCCTGTAGGTGCCCCTTTAACTCCTTAAGTTCAGCTGGGGCCATCCTGTAAGGTGCCTTAGATATAGGCTCAACTCTTGGAATCAAGTTAATTTTGAACTCCACTTCTCTTGATGGCGGTACTCCCGGCAAATCATCTGGAAATACGTCCTTAAATTCATTGATCACCGGGATCTGATCTATGGAGAAAATTTCCCGCTTAGCGTCCATAGCGTAAACCATAAATCCCTCTGCTCCCTTTTGCAAAGCCTTGAAAGCCTTAATCATAGTCAAATAAATTTTCTTAGGGGTCTTTGTCAGCTTGATATTTCCTTGCACCGTTACTTCATTCATCTCGGGATCCTTGATGGTTACTTGTTTAAGTCTGCAGTCAATATTGGCGTGATACTTAGTCAACCAATCTATGTCCAATATCACATCGAAATCCCGCATCGCGATCGGAACCAATGTGGCAGGAAACACTTTCTCATCCAACTCCAGTTCACAGTCCTTGTACTGATGATGTGAGACTAGTACTTGATCACCAGCTGCTTGCACTCTAAAGGGAGTCTCAAGCCACTCGGACAAACGGTCAAGTCCTTTGGCAAATTTCTTAGATATAAATGAGTGGCTTGCACCACTATCAAATAGTACATTTGCAGGCACCTTATTTACTAAGATAGTACCTAATCACAGAGAGCATAACACGGGAAAATCTCACGTAAGGTAAAATTGATTCCAACTTAAACTACTAAAATTTAACTTAAATCATACATGTCACGACATCGGTGTTCCCCTGCACCTCGGCATCCGTCATGACATGAACCCTGGCATTGGTTTTGGGCCTAGCTCTCTGTTGTTACGATGACCCTGCGTCTCCCTGTGGTCTCTGCTTCCACTCGGGACAATCCTTGATCCTGTGGTCCGTCTTGCCACATTTAAAACATGCCCCAATCTTCTTCCAGCATTCCCCAACATGATGTTTCTGGCAATGGGGGCACACTCCGAGCGCCTACTGATCAAGCTGACTCTGCTGTGGTGCCCTCTGAAACTGTCCTACCCGACCTCTTTGGGGAATTTTGACCCAACGTCTAGGTCTACCTCCACTCCTATCATCCCTCAGCCTCTTGCCGGTGTCGTCATAAGCCTCTCTAGGCTGAGACCTGCACATATCGCTCTCCACGTGGTAACAAGCATCCAACATTTCAGCAAAATTTTTTAGACTAGACCCCACTATAGCTAATCGAATTCAGGGGTTCAAACCTTGCTCAAACTTGAGCATCTTCATCCTGTTATTTTCCAACACCATGGGCGTGAATTTTTCCAAGGCATGGAACCTGTCAGCGTAATCAGAAATTGGCATCCTATCCTGCTCCAGTTTATCAAACTGCCTCATCTTCTCCAGAATAGCAGTCTCAGGCACATAGTAATCCTTCTAAACCTCAACAAATTGCCTCCACAAGATAGGGAGAGTCGTCTTTGGAAGGATACCATTCCACTAAGCATTATGTCGGCCACTCAGCAAGGGCGTGGACATATCCACCTTGTGTTCTTCAGGCACCTGCATAGCCTGAAGCACTTCTCTACTTCTTCCAACTAGAACTCGGCTATCTCCGGGTTAGTGGTCCCTTCAAAGGTGGGGGCATGCATCTTCTGCATTTCCCCAATATAATATCGAATACCATGCTGCGGCGGTGGTGGAGGAGGAGGTTGGTGCTGCTGCTGAGCAACTCCCTGTGCAATCACCGTTATAGCATCCATTAGGGCCTGAGGCATTACCATCTGCGGTTGCTGAGGATTTTCGTTTCCATTGCCACTGTTTTCAGGGTTTTATCTTCTAGGATGCATCTTTCTGCAAGATCAGCTCTTATTAGCATTCAGCAATTTAAAAGATAGTACTGAAGGCTCATATGTGTTACACGAAACGGAACTTGCATACATTAAGAAGTATAATTGTATAATCATTAGCTAAATTTTATATTGCACTCGCACACACCCAACCCAATTCATCTTATAACTAAGATCAAATACTTATACCTATGAATCATCTGAAGGTCAAAATCATAGCTTAGAACTCTATATGACATAACCTAGGTCTCCGAGGTAGATCTGAAGCCTAGGCTCTGATACCACCTGTAGCGCCCTGGCCCAGACAGCAGACCCAAACCGGTGCACCCGTCGTAGCCTGCTCAGAGGACTACCAGACGTCATTACTCTCAAATACACGTCATCACTAGAATAAGGGAAATAAGTGCAGAGACACATACAAATTAAAATCTAAATCAATCAAATCTGTACTCCCAGAAGCATAATTAAATAAAACGGTTCATGGACGCAGCCATCTAATTCCTCAAATGAATGAAAGAAAGTTTTAATAACCAATAGCAGTCTAGGACGTTTCTCAATATAGGCTCTAAGCACCCACATTTAGCCCACTCGCTGTCGTCCTCGATGAAAATCATATCGTATTCGGGCTCATCTGCAAAACAACGGGTAGAACCCTTAGCAAAAAACGTCAGCAAGTAACCCGCTTGTAAGACATACGGGATCATCACATGGCAAGACATGAGTGAATAGTAATACCAAGGGGAATAGTGGCACATGTCCTGAGTTATTCAAAAGTTCAGATTTACTTACATAGTAAAAGAAAAGAACAAGTAACAAACAAATAAACAACGATTCACTTGCATATCAATCATACCGGAACAAAACATATGATGCATGACATTTCAAATACTGCTCTACGCTACACAGTCGCAAATGCTTATGCAATACCTTTCAAAACAGTAATGCATGTCACAATGTCCGGTCTCATAATTTTATACCCTGTGATGGGCCACAACTTGTCTTTATGCCCTGTGACACATCACAGCTTAAATTTATACCCTGTAATGATCCACAGCTTGTCTTTATACCCTGTGTCACATTACATCTCACTTTATACCCTGTGATGGTTACAGCTTGTCTTGATACCCTGTAACGCATCACAGCTCATTTCGCAAAGACTTTATACCCTGTGCCAAGGTACAGCTCTTGTCAAAACATAATGCAAATGTAAGTTCCATGATGCCAATATGCACATCCAACATATCATGCAATCACTCGAGGCTCATCTCATTCACACATTCAACCGTATCACTACATGCTATGGTCTACCTCACATAAATATTCATACTAAGAATACAAGGGATGACGTAGACAACCTCACACGCTCTATTTGAACCTTATCGACGCCTCAAACATTCACTATTAACCCCTTAGATCACTCGCACTGAAGTCCAATTCAAATACCTCACGAAGTCCTCACCATTGATTCACCATCTTAAGTCGCATTCCCAAGACTTACACTAACCACAAACAGGTCCTAAGAAGTCTCTAGGGTCACCTTATTGGTTCTGGCTTCCCTTTCTCTCTTATATTCTTCCCACAAAACTAATTGACATCATCCCCTACATCGATCGATCGATGTCACATCATACCCTGACATCGATCGATCGAAGTCCGTCAGAATACTTTCTGCCTCACTTCAGTCGATCCCTCAGTCCACATGATCGATCGATGTGACTTCATACCCTCACATCGATCGATCGAAGTCCGTCAGAATACTTTGTCTCACATCAGTCTCTCGCTCCATCTACATTGATCGATCGATGTACATCAGTCGATGACATCGATCGATCGATGTCTACAATTCCAGAAAAAAAAACCTCTGCGATTTCTGCAGCTGCAGAACTAAAACCCAATCGTTCCCAAACTTCATCTCAATCATTCAAGGCCTAATCCCTACTATCATCTCATACTTAAACTACAAATCGAACACTACACACATACATAACAAAGATTCCATCCTAGAACTCAAAGATTTCAACCTACGAATCCAAATATCCCATTTTTCCCCTCCAAACCCCAACAAGTAGCAAGATTATAGCAAAAGGGATTCGAGGGATAGGGATTTGCAAGGATTTGTATATTTATCAACATCAAACAAGACTTTTCAACATACGGTGGCCAAAACATCAAATCCAAAACACAGAAATCTCACAGAAATCACATATAGATAAACAAGGGGATAATACTGCATGGTGATCCAATTTTGATACAAAAGTAGGGCCTTTTCTTCAGAAAGTGTAGGACCTTATAAGAAGATTACTTGCCTTCGATTACTGATAACTGGATTGCAAAACAAACGGAAGTTGGATCGATTCTTGAAGGCTATCTCCTTCACGGCTAAGTTATGAGAATCGCTAGGCTTGGGGGAGGAAGGAAGATCGATGTTTTCTTCTGAGTGAATGGGGAAAACTGACGTTCTGTCAGTTTTTGTTATGGGAAAGGGCGAAACTAGAATTTCTAAATTGTAATTTACTTAAATCCTTTTTCTTTAATTCTTAATTTTTCATATTTAAATCTAGAATTTATTGATCATTAATGGTTATATTAATTTCGTAAAATTCTTTCCCTCATTTAATTAAGTTCTGAAGGGTGCGGGGCATAACACTTGTAGTGTCCTATTCTTTCTTTCTACTACTCTGTTTAATTATGGTGTTCTAGGTGGTGAAAACTTATGTTTAATACCTTTTTCATCTCAAAATGCGATCATATCCTTATTTTTAAATTCGCCACCTTTATCGCACCTAATCTTTTTCACATTTAAACCATATTCATTTTCAAGTTGTTTTATTAATTAGCAATCTCAATGGTACTATCATCTTTATTTGCAAGAAATAAAGTCCATGTATAGTGAGAAAAGTCATCAACGATGACACATGGATAGTGTCGCCGACCAAGACTTCTAGTACGACTAGGACCAAACATATCAATATGTAAGAATTCTAAGACTCTAGATATACTAATCTCATTCTTAGACTTAAGTGATTCACGTGTTTGTTTGCCTCTAATACAGGATTCACACAACTTAAAGTTGTCCAAATAAAGTTTAGGCAATCCTCGTACTAGATTCTTTCGTTTAAGTTTCTCAAGAGTTGAGATGCCAATGTGTCCTAAACGTTTATGCCATAAGTTCACATTTGGTTCATTTGACATAAAACATTTTACTTTAGCATCTAGCAAATCATCCATAGATAGTGTGAAAATATTTCCTTCTCTTTTTCCTTTTGATATAGTTTCTCTGTTTTTATTAACTATATTGCAGTATGGATGAGAAAAGCACACATCAAAACCATTATCAAGAAATTGTGAAGTGCTAAGCAAGTTGTAAGATAGGTTACCTACCAGGAACATGTTGGAGATTTGAAGAGTACTCAGTTTTCCAATTGTTCCTTTTCCGATGATCCTTCCTTCGTTGTTGTCTCCAAAGGCTACCGATCCACCTTTCGTAACCTTCTTCAACATTGAAAATAATCTTGAGTCACCCGTCATGTGCCTCGAGAAACCACTGTCAAGGAACCACTTGATTGATGTATCTTTCGATTTATGTGTTCCAATGTAACAACAATTTAGGTACCCTTTGTTTTGGGTCCTTAAGGGTTAGTCGTTCAACCCTTTGCAAGAGTACCTTTTGGTACCCAAACTTGGATGACCTTTCTTGGTCTTACAAAAAGTGAAAAAAGATGAAGAAGCAACAATATACTTTAGGAGCATATCTATTTGTCCTATGGCCGAAATCATCAACGTAAGTTCTTTGATATGCATTTCGGTTTGTATGCATGGTGCGTGATCTAGATGCATTGGTGTTGTATGAGTCGTATTTGCATCAATGTTTTTCTTTCATATTTATATGATACATGGTTATATTTTGTATGTGATGAAAAAAGAAGGAGTGCGATGAGATATGATGGGTGGAGCACTAGACATCTTCTTAGGGTGTATAGTTGTCTTAAATGCATGCGGTTTCTTAGATGAAGATAGAATGAAGTTTGTAGACTTATTTTGTACTTTATTATCTTTGACGTATCCTAATCCGATTTTATCATTTTCATGTTTCTGAGAAGAGATAAGACGATCTAACATGCAAGTATCTATATAGAACTGTTTTACCATCTTTTCTAAATCAGTGTTTCTTGTTTTCAAATTTGAAATCTCGGCTTTTATCCCATTATTTTCAGATGTTAATGATGAAATCTCATATTTTAATGCATTAATCATGCGAGATGACTCTTCTTTTGAATCGTTTAATTGAGATATAAGATTCGTGTTAGAAGATTCTAAGAACTTCTTGTCTTCAATTAACCGTTTTTTTTGTAAGAGTCTTCGTGAATTTATGTAATTCAAGATATTGACTAAATATATCATCATAAGAGGGTTCGGAATCAGATTCGGAGTCAGAACATACCTCGTTTGATACCTCGGATGCAAAGCATACTTGTACAGTTTCTTCTTCGGTTTCATCAGTCTCATAATTGAATGTGTCACTCCAAGTGGAAGCCTTGAGAGCTATTCTTGTATTCCTTTGCTTAGGTTCTGAGATGGGTCTATTTTTGGTCTAATCCTTGTCACGGTTTTTGTTTATGGTTTGTCCTTGTTCGGGTAATCATATGATAGGTATCCAAGTTTTCCACATTCATAGCATTTTACATCTTTATCATTATTTTTATTTTTATTTCACTTAGTTGAAACAGCCTTAGGTTTATTCTTTAATGACGTTCTCATAAACTTTTTTAAACCTTTAGCTAATAATATTAGGTCTTCGTTATCCAATTCTGTGTCACTATCATCTACGTGATCAAAAGAAGTAGAGATGTATTCATTTGATTTAAATGCTATGGTCGTACATGTTTTTGATGTTGATTCCGATTTCCTTAGGATGAGTTTGTTTTCTATACCTTTAGCGATCCGATTAGTTCCTCCATCTTTATTGATTTGGCTTCTTTACTTTCTTCGATTGAATTTGGGATCCCATTCGGATGGGAGGCTTCTTAATACCTTTTGCACCTTTTCCTGTGAAGAAAATACCTTTCCAAGAGACTCAAGAGAATTGTAAATGTTAGTCAATCTTAAATTTATATCAATAATAGATTCATTCGGTAATAATTTGAAGGATTCAAGAGTAGACATAAGCATATTTATCTTAGACTCTTTAACTTGACTAGTGCCTTCATGTTTCATTTCAAGATATCTCCACAATTCTTGGGCACTAGAACAATTTGACACATAACTTGATTCACTTTTACTTAGACCATTTAGAAGAAGTTGCACAGCCTTAGCATTCATACTCAATCTTTTTTTATCTTCTACGGTATACTCTTGCATAGGTTTTACAACTTCTAATGCAACGCCATAAATAGTAGTTATCTTAGAAGGAATAAAAGGACCGTCTTCTATGATGGACCATAAGTCTATATCAATATCCATAAGGAAAAGTTTCATACGAAGCTTCCATTGTATAAAAGACTCACCGTCGAAAAGAGGAGGCCTTTGGCTCGACATACCTTCTTGCTCAATTTTGTGACTAGTGGATGCCATCTCACAAAGATCGTTGAATTTTATTGTAGTGAGTGTGCCAGTCTCTATACCACTTGTAGGACCTGCATAGCACCACCAGAAGTGGGATTGAATAGTGAGTGTGGAAAAATTGGTTTTCAAAACTTTTTAAAACCAATAAATCACTCTTGAAAACAGAATCTGTTTTCAGATCCTGATTTGGATTATTTAGATGACCAGGTTGTAGACTTCCAAAAATCATGAAATTTGGTGACAATGTGATCTCAGATTTTATGAATGTGTAACAAATATTTCAGATTAAAATTCTAAGTGTAACCCCTTGAAAACCGGTTTTGCTCAGATTGTCTACCAGAAACTTTACCTCAAAATAACAAATTTATTCCTATTAATTGACATCTCTAAATGATCTGAAAATTTTAAGGTATGACCCTTAGGATGTGTATTTAGTGGGTTGAAACAGTTTTTCAAAATGCTTTTGGTAAGTATCTCAACCACGTTGATGTTCTCAACCTTTGCATATCTGAGAATCAGATTGCAGTAGTCTCAGAACTATGAACGTTTGTGTGATTTATACTAATCCAAATTTGATGAAACTTGTCTCAAATAAAAGCTAAGACATGTTACTATGTTTCTGCAGAATGTGGTTATTTTTAAATAAACGTTTGCTATTTTTTATCATGAGTATGAAAAAGATGCAGAAAACCGAAACTAAAGGTAGAAGTGCTGAAAGTAAATAACACCAAGATTTTTATACTGGTTCGGACAAATCGACCTACTCCGATCTTCGAGAACACCTTTTTCGGTATTCACTAAACACAAATAACACCTTAACACAAGGGTGACTAGAGTTAAACACCTACTCCAACCTTTTACAACAAACAAACAAACAAAAACAACAGTACGAACACCACCACCGAACAAACGAAGATATAATAACACCTTGATCAACCTTGTACAAGAAATGAACATATGTGGGTGGTATAATCACAGCCTATCCAGTATATGGAAGAAAATAATGATATGCTTGAGGCTAAGAGCAAGAGAAAAGAATAAGAGAAGAAGAGAATAGTCCTTTCTTGATATTGATAGAATATGAACTTTGGCTTGGCTTTGTCTTGAATCATCTTGCATTTATTTATAGTTGAATGGCGCGCCTAGGCTGCTAAAAACTCCCTTCAAATTTTTCTTGAATGCCTTGGAAGATTGTCTTGTTTAATATGGTGACACACCCTTGCTTATTTGGCGAAATATGATTGGACAAATGATGTGTCTTCCAGTAGTTGTCACTTCATGATAGGCCATCATTTTCTACCTTAGCACTCCATAAAATAAGCTCGAAATTCAACCAAAAATCTGAAACACATGCTCAAGTTCACACATGTTAATTACAATCAACCAAGATGTGATTGTCCCACAATTTTGGAAGAAAAGTGGAGCAAAATGAGGGCATAAAATCGGCCATCAAGATATGTGCTAAAAACTTCAGCACTTTGTATAATTTTGAAATCTTTCCATGCATGTCTTGCATTCTTCAATGTCACCAATCACATATGGCTTATCCTCCACCAATCAAAGTGCCAAAAAAGCTCCACCTAGGCTCCAAATGATGTGCAAATGGCGTGTTATTCACCTGCAACATGTGCTAAAATCTCTTTTGTGAACTTTGTCAAATAATGATGTATATTCTTCACACAAATGGTAAATTTCAATCAACCCTTAATTGATTTCTCTAGAATACTCTAATATGTCTTGGATATGTAAGAAGTGTCTAGATACATGTTACATACACACCAAAACCTTCCCATGTATACAGAGGTATAGCAAACCGAATTTTTTACTTTTGTCAATTACGCGATTTATCTTCGATTAATCTCAAACTTCTTAGACATGTAATATATGTTATGTCACACATAATATACATAAAATAAAGTATGTTTTCAACTCCTACGGCTGAGGTGACAAACAGCCATGTGCTTGAAAAAGTTTGAATTGGAATTTTCAACAAATCAAGCCAATTGTTGGTGATTGATATGTGTAAAAATTGTTGAGAAATATGTTTGGATAATTTTCAAAGTCATGATTTTAAGTGGTGAATACTTAAAAATGTCACACATGGTGTTATATGTGATTAAAAGTTGAAAAAGTTGAAAAGTTGACATCGATCTCTCAGGTTGTTGCACATCGATCGATCTATGTACATAAATCTCTCACATCGATCGATCTATGTAAGGCAGAAAAGTTTAAGACCTTTCTGTGAGACATCGATCTCTAAACTTGAGACACATCGATCGATCGATGTACATCGAATCCTCACTTTGATCGATCGGTGTAGGTCAGAGACAAAACCTGAACCTTTCTGTGAGACATTGATCTCTGAAGCTGAGGCACTTCGATCGATCGATGTCTATGTTTTTTAGAAATAATTTTCTAAAATGTGTTAAAATGATTGTTTTCATTTGTACATGATTTATACATGCTCATTGTGTGCTTATTATGTGTTTTTGGTGATTATTATTGTCTTGTGACTAACGTGCCTTGGAAGTTTCTACAACTTACCAAAAAGGGCAAAATTGGTATTTTGAGTTTTGTAGAAACATCATATGGTGGAAATATTCAAGTGCATATTATTATCTTGGTTATCATGAAAAAGGTGGTATTGTGATTATTTCTGACCATCCGGGTCATTTCTGGAGTTTTCTCACACTAGGGGTATTTTGGTCATTTCACCCCCGAGAGTATTTTTGGTATTTTCACTCAAGGAATCTGTTGAGCATATTATTATCTTCATTCTGGAGCTGTGTTATTATTATTCTGAAGATTATATGGTGATCTTATATCTTATTCTCTCTACCGATGATATTATTGACTATAGCTGGATATGTGACGATTTGAGATGTCACATTCTATTTTTTTTCTTGACGACCCTCTTATATTTGTTATAAGTGAACATTTATCATCATAATTAAGAGATATTAAAGGTGTCAAAGGTTTGGAAATGTTCTTGACATATAAGAAGAAATATTGGGGAATTTCGGTGTTACACGTTGACATAATCTTATCAACTGTTATCTATTTATTTCTTATTCAAAAATCTGAGTTGCTACACATATATATATGTTGAAAAACGTGTATCATTAGGTGGATATGATGTGTAAGTCATTTTATGAGATGGAGTCAAGTGGACCAACCAAAAAGGAGCTAGTTGGCAAAATTGCCAACTTGAAATTTTCAAAATTAAACCCAACGGCTATATGGTTTTCTTGGTGAATTTTCAGCAGATTTTTGGAAGTCAAATGGAGCTCTCACATGTCCTATTGTTTTGCTTGGAGTTGAGGATAATTTGGTGGTATTATCCTTTCTTATTTGATTAAAGAAAATCAAAATATATTTTTAGTAAAATTCAAAGTAGCCAACGGCTACTTCATGGCTGATTTTGGAGCTAAATTTCATTTGAATTCTTCAAAGTTCACATGCCTATTCTTGTGCCAAAAAGTTGAGAAGATAATGGAGTTGTTATGGCTATTATCCTTGGGTATTATCTTCACATTTTCAAGACAATTCCAAGTGGATTTTTCGGCCAACAAGGTGATGCCAAGGTGGACCAATCATTGTGTTTTATTTTGCCAAGTGTACAAGGCCAACCAATGATGAGAAGACATTTGGAATTGATGATGAAGATGGTGACATATGTGCATTTTTATCTTCAAGGCTCAAATCACACTATAAATAGAGGCAACGGTGAAGAAGATGAAACACACTTGAATCTCACAAGCATTTGTTGAATGGTCTAGCTTTCATCTTCATCTTCTTGTTGTTATTGTTTTATTCATTGTAGCAAAGGTGTTCTTGGTGTATTGTGGTGAGCTACAAGCCTCTTGAGCTTCATTTGTAAGATTGATTAGCCATCTTATAAGGCTATATCAAAAGGTGTTAGAGGTGTTGCAACTAAGTGTTGTTTAGAAGGTGATTATCCAAGTCTTGAGTAGGGTTGGTGTATAACCCAAGGATCAAGCTTGGCTCTTGTTGTAAGGTGTTCATTTCATATTAAAATCCAAGGTGTTCCTTGGGACTGGAGTAGGTCACATTGACCGAACCAGGATAAATCCTCGGTGTTCTTCTCTTGTTTCTTTATTTCTGTTTTCTGCCCGTTTTTGACTGCAGTTTTCACACAACTTCTCACAATTTGAAAAAATAGCTAAAAATTTTCAAAATTCTTGATTTTTGGTGGAGTTATACTTCAGACTATTAGATTTCATTTGCAACAAGAATCATTTGATTTGAGCAAGGAAAAGTTAGTCTTTCAGTCTTTGCAAGATAACTGCTCCAATCTGGCTGCAATCTGACCAGTTTTGAGAAAACTTAAATTCTGTATTTATCAAGAATTTTTTAAGGTCAGGGCCTTTTTGAAACTTCATCTACACATCCTAAGGAGTGTTTTGATATAAAGATCAACCTTTTTGGTTGAGTATTCAAAGAGAAACACGATTTTCAAAATAAGCAACATTCTATCCAATTCTGTCCAGATTGACTATTTGAATCTTTTTATTTGTTTCAAGGGCCAAACGATCTTATTTTTGTCTGATTTTTGGACAGAGACTTTTTAACTCATTGAAGTTCATTTCTAGAAAGTTTCATAATTTTTGGAGTTGTGTACAATTATTTGTGAATTTTTCAAAAATGGGTTCTGAATCTGAGGTAGTCTCAGATTCTGTTTTCAAAGCGGATTTTAACAAAGGGTTGTAGTGTAATTTCCGCTAACCACTATTCATCCCCCCTCTAGTGGTGTAATTTCCGCTAACCACTATTCATCCCCCCTCTAGTGGTGTTTATTGCAGGTGTACGGTCTAACATTTGGTATCAGAGCCAGACCAACACCACTCAAAAGAAGCAAGATTCAACACCATACGAACAATACAAGACCAAGAAACAACAATTCATTATATACTGCTTGTCTCAAATCAAAGGTACATACTATGACTATTGTTTCTCACAAAGGTGAGTTGGAAGGTATGTCTACACAACGCCCTCCTCTTTTTGATGGCAATAATTTTGTTCATTGGAAACTAAGAATGAGGCTATTCTTAATGGCTATAGACATCGATTTATGGTCTATAGTTGAAGATGGGCCGTACATTCCAATGAAAGTTTTACAAGTGAGTGGAGTCACTCAAGAGGTTGAAAAATATAAAAGTGAATGGTCATCGGGTGATAAAAAGAAAATGTCCATGAATGCTAAAGCTATGTAATTACTTTTGAATGGACTTACAACTTCTGAAGCAGGATATGTGTCAAATTGCACAAGCGCACACAACATGTAGAAATCACTTGTATTAAAGCATGAAGGTACTACTGGTGTTAAAGAGTAAAAAATAAACATGCTTATGACTGAATTAGAGACATTCAAAATGTTGTCGAATGAATCCATAACATCTATGGATTTGAGGATTACTAATATTTTCAATGCCCTTGAAGCTTTAGGGAAGTCATTTTCGAACAGTGAAAAGGTTCAAAAGCTGCTACGAAGCCTTCCTGCTGAATAGGATCCAAAGGTGACTGCAATCGAGGAGACAAAGTCAATCACTAAGATGGATGAATTGATCGGGTCTCTTAAAGTTTACGAGGTTAAATTAAACCAATGAAAGTTTGAATCGTCTAAGTCATCCGGTAAGTCAATAGCTTTCAAAACAACCGAAACACATGCTAGTAATGATGATAGTAATAGTGATACTGGATTAGACGATGACTTGATATTGATAGCTAGAAAATTTAGAAATTTTTTCAAACGTCCAAATAGGAATAGACAACGTTCTTCTTCTTCTTCTTCTCAACCTAGGAAAAGTAACACAAACAAATGGTATAACAAAGAATTAAAGTGTTATGAATGCGGTCAAAAAGGACATATTTCATACGATTGTCCAACAAAGAAAAATAATAGTAACAACAACAATAATAAATAAGTCAAGGACAAGGAGGCACAAATGACAAAGACAAAGGAGTCTAAGGCAATAAAAAGGAAACGAGCAATGAAGGTGAGCACATGGAGCGACTCATCCGACTCAGAATCCGAAACTGAGGAAGCTCAAGTCTGCTTCGTATCAAACGAGGTATGTGTAGGATCTACAAGGCACCACTAGAAGGGGGGTTGAATAGTTGGTGCGGAAAGTGTGGTTTTTAAAATTTGTTTAAAACCAAACAACTCAACTTTTGAAAACAGATTCTGTTTTCAAGACCAGTTTTAAAACGTTTTTAAAACTAGGTTGTAGGTCTTCCAAAATTCTGAAATTTTGAGAGAACTTAGACTCAGATGTCATGAGTGTCTCCTAAAAATTTCAGATTTAAATTCAACCTTTAACCCCTTCACAAATCGTTGGTGGTCAGAATGCATGAATCTGCCAGAAACGGTAGACTATTTTGAAAAATTTATTCCTATTTGTTATTAACTCCAATTGCTCTAAAATTTTAACCACTAACCCCTTATATGTTGTATTTAAATGTGTTGAAACAGTTTTGAAAAATGATTTTGGGAAATTAGTCAAATACACTCAAAGTCTCAACCTTTGCAAGACTGAAAATCAGACTGCAGTGTCTCATAACTTTGGATGTTTGAGTGACTTATACTTATCCAAAAGGGTTGAAACTTGTGTCAAATTAACCCTAAGACGTGTGGCTATGTTTCTGGAGATTTTTGTAATTTTTGAAAATCGTTTACTATTTTTACGAACGTAAACAAAAAGAGTAAACAGTGCAGAATCAGAATATAAGTGCTGAAACTAAATGACACCGAGAATTTTATACTGGTTCGGTTATAAACAACCTACTCCAGTCTTCGAGGAACACCTTCCTCGGTTCACACTAGTCACACAACGCAAATACACCTTACCACCGGGTTGATGGAGTTACACACCAACTCCAACCCTTTACAAACCTTGTACGATGAATACAATTCGCACGAACACCACCACCTTGCAAGAATGAAGATTGATCACACCTTGATCAACCTTTTACAAAGATATAGAATGTGTGGTGGTCTAAGATAAGCCTATTCAAGAATAAGAATATAAGTACAATAGGCTTTGAAGAAGAAGAAAGAAAGAGAGTGTATAAGAAAGAGTGCTAGGCGTTTTTTATCACAAGAATGCAATGCTTGTTCTTGTCTTTTGTTTTGCTCTTCTCCTTTCTATTTATGCAAAATGCCGTCCACCCTTAGGTGCTCTCCCCTCTTGAAAATTGTCTTCTAAGTCCATGGGAGAATGTGTGGCATCATTGTGACATGATCTTGCTTACTTGGAACCTTCTCATTAGATGATCATTTAACCTTTGCTTACTTGGCACTTCATGATTGGTTGAATGTTGTCATCATTTGATGACTTGGAAAATCTGAAAATTCTACTGTGCCAAAATCAATATAAATTAGTTGCCATAACTCATAAGATTATCATCCAATTCAAGCAAGATAAAATTCCTCCACGCAAGGTAAAAATTTCGGCTATAAAGACTAGTTGACATACTGAAATTTCAGCATGTGATACATGATGCTCCATTTCAAATTACTTCCAAATTTTCATTGATTTTTCTTTTAAAACAAATCATCAATTAGTAACAAATATTCTGATCATTTTGGAAATGAAATTTGGACAATAATAAGGCCACAAAATCGGCCAAGGTACATTCCCACACATGCTGAAAAATTTCAGCATGTGTGATATTCAAGATATCACATTTTATGGCTTTGTATCTTATTCAAATTACTTCCGATTCTCCTTCAATCAATCACATAATTCAAGACACAGAACTTGTCTAATTTGAAGAGGAAATTCGGCCACCATATAGTGCACATGCTGAAATATTCAGCATGTGTTACAAATGAGATAAAGTTTAAAACATTACCTTTTGTAGCTTCTTTCTTTAAATCACCAACATTGTATGATTGATTCTTGACCAATCAATATACCAACAAGGCTCCACATATGCTCCATCTCAGCTGTAGGGGCGTGTATAATTGTATATACATGTGCTGAATTTTATTTTTGCAACCTTTGTAAAATAGTGCACATTTAATAATACACACATGTTATATTCCAATCAGCCTTTAATTTAATTTTCTAGAACACTTTAAGATGTATGACATATGTAAAAAGTGTCTAGATACGTGTCGTATGATGTGCCAAAAATGTTCCATGTGTTGTGTACGTAGAAAACTGAATTTTCGATGTTTATCGATTACCCGATCTTTCTCTAATTAAATTCCAACCTTTTGCACATGTTATATATATTATGTTACACATAATATATATAATATAAACTTTCATTCTCAGCTCTTGGCTGGTCTAAAGTGGCGCCATTAACATGTGACAAAATTGAAATTGGAATCTCCACAATTTGGCCTTAATGTGGGGTGATTTGTGTGTGCCAACATGGAATGATTTTATGGCTGAAAATATCATCGTATGCACGAAAATAATAATGATTTTTGAGGTATAGGGGCTGGCCATCTATTTATGGCAAGTACGTGACACGTTGGCGAAGTTTCGTTATTCGCCTGATACGACAATTTTCGGTTTAGAACCTTTTAACGTGTCGTATTTAATTTGTCATCACCATGACTTATATCATATGATATAAGACCTGAATATACTCATAAATATGAGTTAAGTATGGTGGTGTGACGTTAACATACATACGTAAAATATATAACGTGTCGGTAGTACGTTGGAATACATGTGTATGTGCCTTTTTCAAAAAATTTGAAAATATATATTTATATATGTATATGGCCGTGTATATTGATGAAGATAGGAGGAGGAGACTTTCCTTTCTTAGTCTTGTTGCCTTTGTGCCTTTTTCAAATGTAGCTTCCTTTAATGAACTACTTAGTTTAATTAACTAAGTACTTCACTTAATGAACTAGTTTAGTTCATTAATGGTGGCACCTGAAAATAGTATAAACACAACAAATGTTTGCCATTTGATGTAAGTTTTAAAGCTTCATGGCTCGTTAGTACGGCAACATAATATATGAACTATATAAAGCAAGTAATATGCAATATATCATGTACATTTATCTTATGCACGTTTTTAAGCTCATTTAAATCATATATTTTGAAATCACTCAAACCCCCTTTTTCTCTACAATCTTCCCCTTTTGATGATTTTCAAAATAACATATGCACATGATTTAAACCATATCGCTCCCCTTCAATCATGCATAAATTCAAAATTTGAATTTTAAATTTCGAATTCTCTCCCCCCTTGATTTATGCAATCAGTATCTCTCTCCCCCTTAAATCATGCTTTCTCTCCCCCTTTATTTTAGAAAGTTAATCAAAAGATGCCTGTAAATAAGGAAAGAGAATCAAATATAATCATATCATCTGAGATCATGCCTAATTTAGAACGAAGAGATTCATATGTGGCTTGATTTAAGGCTTTTGTAAAGATATCCGCTGCTTATGCTTCTGTGCGTACGTGATCTATGACGATATCACCATTGTTTACGTGATCACGAAGAAAGTGATAGCGTACTTCTATATGCTTGGCCTTAGAGTGTAACACGGGGTTCTTAGACAGATTAATGGCACTCATACTATCACAATATATAGGAATTCTATTTACGGTAATTCGAAAGTCCGAAAGCTATTGTTTTATCCACAACAACTGTGTGCAACAAAGGCTAAGTGCCATGTACTCAGCCTCAGTAGTGGACAAAGCAACGCTTGCTTGCTTTTTTGGAAAACCATGAAATGAGTGAGTTTCCTATAAATTGGCAAGTGCCGCTCATGCTCTTCCTATCTATTTTACAGCCACCGTAATCTGCATCAGTATAAGCATGTAAGTTAAATTCGGAATCTTTATCATACCAAATTCCTAAGGTGGGCGTGTGCTTAATATAACGGAATATTCTTTTTACCGCATTATAGTGAGACACCTTAGGTTGACTCTGAAAACGTGCACACATGCATACACTGAACATGATATCAGGCCTACTAGCAGTTAAATATAGCAAAGAACCAATCATAGACCGATATAAGGCATTGTCAAAATCTTTACGATGTTCATCCTTATCCAATTTGGTGGTGACACTCATAGGGGTGGGGGATGGTTTTAAATTTTCAAAGTTGAACTTTTTAATCATGTCATTTATATATTTAGCTTGACTTATGTGAATGCCTCTACTCGTTTGCTTAATCTGCAAGCCAAGAAAATAGTTAAGTTTGCCAACCATAGACATTTCAAATTCGGATTTCATGCATTTTTCAAAATCTTCAACAAGTTTATGTGAGGTAGAACCGAAAATGATGTCATCAACGTAGATTTGAATAATAAGTAAATCCGTTTTGTCTTGTTTCAAAAATAGTGCACTATCTATAGTACCTCGTTTAAAATCATTTTCTAAAAGGAAAGTAGCAAAACGATCATACCATGCTCTCGGTGTTTGCTTTAGTCCGTATAGTGCCTTCTTTAGTTTGTACACGTGATCGGGATGTTTCAAATCTTCAAAACCGGGTGGTTGCTTTACATATACCTCTTCTTGTATAAATCCATTTAGGAATGCACTTTTTACGTCCATTTGATACAGTTTGAAATTTCATGCAAGCAATAGCAAGTAAGAGTCGTATAGCTTCTAAACGTGCTACGGGTGCAAATGTTTCATCGTAGTCAATTCCTTCTTCTTGATTATAGCCTTGTGCTACAAGTTTAGCTTTATTCCTAACAACCTTTCCTTCTTCATTCATTTTATTCATAAACACCCACTTTGTGCCTATTATGGTCTTATCTTGTGGTCGAGGCACTAAATCCCATACATCATTTCTAACAAATTGATTAAGCTCATCATGCATAGCGTCAATCCAAGAAGAATCACTCAAAGCATCATGCACATTTTTGGGTTCAATTTCAGAAATCATAGCATGAAATTGATTTATTTCATCCAAAGTAATTCTTCTACGTGGTCGCACACCGTGAGTGATGTCGCCTATGATGAGATCATGTGGGTGATCTCTATGCCATCTTGGTTGATTATTTTCTATGTTATCATGCATTTCTAAGTGATCATGCATTTCTAGTGTGTCATTCATGTCTTGCATATCAAATGTACCATCATCTTCATTCAACACGGGTTTCGATTCAAATTCATCATCATATTCCTTATCTTTATCAATCTCACCAAATTCATTAAACTTCACAAGAATAGATTCTATGATTTGTCTAGTGAGAGGATCATAACATCTATATGCTTTTGAATTTATAGAATATCCAACAAAAATGCACTCAATTGATTTGGATTCAAATTTATCTAAATTATCTTTTGTATTCAAAACAAAACATTTGCATCCAAATACACGAAAATAGTCAATCTTAGGCATGCGATCATTCAATATCTCATAAGGCGTCTTGTTTATTTTCTTTCTAATGGATAAGAGATTTACTATGTAGCATGCACAATTTACGGCTTCTGCCCACAGAAATCTAAGCAATTTATTTTCACATAACATAGTCCTAGCAATTTCTTGTAATGTACGATTCTTTCTTTCGACTACTCCATTTAATTGTGGATTTCTAGGTGGCGAAAACTCATGCTTGATTCCTTTTTCTTTGCAAAATGAAATCATATCTTTGGTTTTAAATTCACCGCCTCTATCTCTTCTTATCTTTTTCACATTGACACCATATTGATTCTCAAGTTGTTTGATTAATTTCGCAATTTCAATGGCACTATCATCCTTATGTGCAAGAAATAAAATCTAAGTATAACGAGAAAAATCATCAACAATCATGCATGCATAGTGGCGCCCACCAAGGCTTGTAGTGCGACTAAGACCAAACAAATCAATGTGAAGTAGTTCTAAGACTCTAGTCGTGCTTATTTCATTCTTAAGCTTAAGTGACTCACGTGTTTGTTTGCCTTTTATGCAGGATTCACACAACTGAAAGTTGTCTAAATCAAGTGTAGGCAATCCTCGTACTAGGTTCTTTCGTTGGAGTTTTTCTAGTGTGGAAATACCAATGTGTCCTAAACGTCTATGCCATAAATTCACATTGGGTTTGTTTGACATAAAGCACTTAACTTTAGCGTCTACCATATCATCCATAGAAAGCATAAAAATGCTACCTTCTCGTTTTAATTTTAAAACGGTTTCTCCATTTTTATTTATTATATTGCAGTAAGGGTGAGTAAAACACACATTAAAGCCATTGTCAATAGATTGAGAAATGCTAAGAAGATTGTAAGATAAGTTGCTTACCAAATAGACGTTGGAGATTTGAAGAGTGCTTGGATTTCCTATCGTACCCTTTCTGATGATCTTGCCTTCGTTGTTGTCTCCAAAGGTCACGGATCTGCCTTTTGTGACCTTCTTTAATTTTGTGAACAAGCTCGGGTCATCCGTCATGTGCCTCGAGCATCCACTGTCAAGGAAACACTTTATAATTGTATCTTTTGATGTGTGGGCTCCCTGCAATGTGCAAAAATGATTTAGGTACCCTTTTAACTTTGGGTCCTTGCGAGTTAGTTAATCACCTCATGGTAAAAGTACCTTACGGTACCCATAATTGGGTGATCCTTCTCGGTCTAGCAAATGGCAAGAATGTAGATGAAGGTGCGATATAGTAGACGTGTGGTGAATGCACTTTGGGCCTTTGCCCAAGAACTCCTTTATACTCATTGTATGAAGGACGTTTTTGATATGTCCTTGTGTGTATATGCGTAGTGCGTGGTGTAGGATCTGCAAGGCACCACTAGAAGGGGGGGGGGGGGTTGAATAGATGGTGCGGAAAATATGGTTTTTAAAATTTCTTTAAACCTAACCAATTCAAGTTCTGAAAACAGAATCTGTTTTCAGGACCAGTTTTAAAACGTTTTTAAAACTAGGTTAGAGGTCTCAAAAAATTATTAAATTTTGAGAGAACTTAGCCTCAGATGTTATGAGGGTCCCCTAAAAATTTCAAATCAAAATTCAACCTTTAACCCCTTCAAAAACCGTTGGCACTCAGATTGTGCAAATCTGCCAGAAACGGTAGATGGTTTTGAAAAATTAATTCCTATTTGTGTGAATGTCCAAATGATCTGAAAATTTGACCAATAACTCTTCACACACTATATTTAAATGGGTTGAAACAGTTTTTGAAAATTCTTTTGGGAAGTAGGTCAAATACACCCAAAGTCTCAACCTTTGCAAGTCTGAAAATCAGACTGCACTAGTCTCAGAACTTTTGATGTTTGAATGACTTATACTTGTCCAAAAGGGTTGAAACTTGTGCCACATTAACCCTAGAACGTTTATGTATGTTTCTGGAAATTTTTCTAATTTTTGGAAAACGTTTACTATTTTTACGAACGTGAACAATATGAGTAAACAGTGCAGAAACTGAAAAGTAAATGCTGAAAGTAAATTGCACCAAGAATTTTATACTGGTTCGGTTATCAACAACCTACTCCAGTCTTCAAGGAACACCTTCCTTGGTTCACACTAATCACACAACTCAAAAACACCTTACCACAGGGTTGATAGAGTTACACACCAACTCCAACCCTTTACAAACCTTGTATGTTCAATACAATTCCCACGAACACCACCACCTCGCTAGAATGAAGATTGATCACACCTTGATCAATCTTTTACAAAGATGTATGAATGGTGGTTTATCTCAAGCCTATTCAAGATTGAAAGAATATGAATACAATAGGCTTACAAGAAGAAAGAAAGAAAGAGAATGTAGAAGAAGAGGGCTAGAACACTTTTGATCTTCCAATTTGCAACACTTGTTCTTGTTTTGCTCTTCTTCTCTCCATTTTAACATGTAATGGCCGACCCCCTTGCCTCCTCTCCCCTCTTGAAAATTTCCTTTTAATTGCTTGAGAGAGTGTAAGACATCATGGTGACAATGCTTTGCTTACTTGGCATCACTCCATTGGACCATCATTTAGTCATTGCTTACTTGGCACCTCTTGATTGGCTTAATATTGTCATCATTTGATGACATGGAAAATCTGAAATAATCACTTTAAACATGTGCCAATATCAAACATTAAGTCATACCATAATTCACAAATTCTCTCATCAAGTGCAAGACACAAAATATCCTTCCTTCCATCCTCAAAAAATCGGCCATTATGCTCCTTGCCATGCTGAATTTTTCAGCATGTGCAACATCCATTTTTATTCAAGATAATCCCCAATTTACTTTGATTTTTCTCATTAAAATAAATCAACAATACATGGTAAGTCTTGCTAACAAATGAAGAATGAACTTGGACACAAAAAGAGGGTCACATTCGGCCACAACCATTTTCACACATGCTGAAAAATTTCAGCATGTGTGATATGAAGAATATCACACTTAATAACCTTACATACAATTCAAATCATTTCCATAACTCCTTTGATTTATTCTTTAATGAAAAATTGACAATTTATCTTCCTTAAGCCTTAAGAATTCGGCCACTAGGTATGTGACATGCTGAAATTTTCAGCATGTGACATAAGAGAGATATATGTTGAAAACTTACCTTTTGTAGCTTCTCTCTTTGATTCATCAACATTGTATAATTGATCCTTGACCAATCAACATGCCAACAAGGCTCCACATGTGCTCCAATTAAGCTGTAGGTGGCGTTGAGTATGTATATACATGTGCTGAAATTTATTTTTGCTAACTTTGAAAAATAGTGCACATTTAATAATACACACATGTAATATTCCAATCAGCCCTTAATTTAATTTTCTAGAACACTTTAAGATGTATATTATATGTAAAAAGTGTCTAGATACGTGTCACATGATGTTCAAGAAAAACGTTCCATGTCATGTGCGTAGAAAACCGAATTTTCGATATTTATCGATTACCCGATTTTTCTCTAATTTAAATTCCAACTTTTGCACATGATATATATATTATGTTATACATAATATATATAATATATATTTTAAATTTCAGCTCTTGGCTGATTTAAAATGGTACCATAAACATGTGACAAAAATAAAATTGGAATCTTCACATTTTGGCCTAAATGCGGGGTGAATTGTGTGTGCCAACATGGAAAGTATTTTTGTCTCAATATACAGTCATGTGCACGAAAATATCATCAATTTTTGATGTATATGGGCTGGCCATTTATTTATGGCAAGTACGTGACACGTTGGCGAAGTTTCGGTATTCGCCCGATACGACAAATTTCGGTTTAGAACCTTTTATCGTGTCGTATTTAATTTGTCATCACCATATCTTATATCATATGATATAAGACCTGAATATACTCATAAATATGAGTTAAGTATAGTGGTGTGACGTTAACGTACGTACGTAAGATATATAACGTGTCGGTAGTACGTTGGAATACATGTGTATGTGCCTTTTATAAAAAATCTGAAAATATAGTATATATATATGTATAAAAACGTGTGGAATGAATGTGGGGAGGAGGAGGAGACTTTCCTTCTATAGCCATGTTGCCTTTGTGCCTTTTTCAAATGCATCTTCCTTTAATGAACTACTTAGTTTATTAAACTAAGTACTTCACTTAATGAACTACTTTAGT
The DNA here is from genome assembly GCA_036186865.1 of Eustoma russellianum. Lineage (NCBI taxonomy): Eukaryota > Viridiplantae > Streptophyta > Magnoliopsida > Gentianales > Gentianaceae > Eustoma > Eustoma russellianum. The sequence goes on along the minus strand of AP025075.1, from coordinate 11,537,701 downwards.
TCATTAATTGTGGCACCTGAAAATAGTATCAACTCAACAAATGTTCGCCATATGATGTAAGCTTTAATGCTTCATGGCTCGTTAGTACGGCAACATAATATATAAGCTAAATAAGGCAAGTTATCATGCACACATGTACACTTATGCACGTTTATATCTTATGCTCGTTTTTGTGCACATTTAAATCATGCATTTGAAAATCACTCAAACCCCTTTTTCTCTACAATCTCCCCCTTTTGATGATTTTCAAAATAACTTATGCACATGATTTAAATCCTATCGCTCCCCCTTCAATTATGCATAAAAGTCTTTCTCTCTCCCCCTTAATTTATGCAATTAGTCTTTCTCTCTCCCCCTTAAATCATGCTTTTTCTCCTCCTTTATTTTGGAAAGCAAATCAAAAGATGCCTGTAAAGATGAAGAAAAAAAATCATGCATTTCATATACGTGCGTTTGTAAGGGTTATTTATTCAACCCTTTGAAAATATCCCTTTTGGTACCCAAATTTGGGTGACCTTTCTAGGTCTTCCAAAAGGTGAGAAAGATGATGAAAATGCAACATAGTATCCGTTGGGGGCAAATGCGTTTGGCCTTTGGCCAAGAATCCCATCATGCATATAGTATGATTTTCGTTTTTGGTTTGCATGCACGGGGAGTGATCTAGATGCATTTTTATGATATGAATGTCGCATATGCATCAGTGGCTTTCTATATGGCATGTGATTTCTCTTTGTATGATAAGAAGCACGATGTGATGAGATAAATGGTGTACTAGTCTTCTTCTCATATTTATACGGCACATAATTATACTTCGTATGAGATGAAGAAGAGATACGACGAGATGTGGGGAGAGGGGGTTTTTGCTTTATTTTAGGCGCTACATATGCCTTTGATGTGTTTACTTTCTTAGACATAACAAACTTTGTTGGTTTGGTTGATACTTCATTTGTATCAACGTATCCCAATCCCGTTTTATCACTTTCATGCTTTTGTGATGATATAATGCGATGCAGCATGTTGGATCCTGTATCAAACTGTTTCACCTTTTTCTCTACATCGGCATTCCTTGATTTTAATTTTGAAATCTCGGATTTCAATTCAACGTTCTCGGATGTTAATGATGAAATTTCAGATTTTAATGCATTGATGATACATGATGACTCTTCTTTAGAATCGTTTAATTGAGCAACAAGATTTTCGTTAGAAGATTCTAACAATTTCTTGTCTTCAATTAATCGTTTCTTTTCTTTTGCAAGAGTCTTTGAAAATTTATGCAATTCTAAATATTGACTAAATAAATCATCATATGAACATTCAGAATCGGAATCAGAGTCGGAAGTTACCTCATTTGATGCTTTAGATGTAAAGCATGCTTGTGCCTTGTGTTCTTCCGTATCATCAGTCTCAGAATCCGATGTGTCACTCCAAGTGGAGGCTTTGAATGCTCTTCTCCTTTGCTTAGGTTCTGAGATGAGTCTATTCTTGTTCCAATCCTTGTCAGGGTATTTGTTTGTTTGTTTTTCTTTATTAGGGCAGTCATATGATAGATGTCCGAGTTTGCCGCATTCATAGCACTTTATTTCTTTATTTTTATTTTTATGATCCTTAGATGAGGTGGACTTATGTTTAATCGATTTTCTCAATATTTTTCTTAATCTCTTAGCCATTGTGATTAGGTCCTCGTCATCGGAATCTGTATCACTATCATTTACGACGTATTCATTTGATTTAAATGCTATGGCCCTATCATTATTAGAAATAGACTCAGAATGTCTTAAAGCAAGTTTGTTTTCATATACCTTAAGTGATCCGATTAGTTCTTCCATTTTAATTGATTTGGTCTCTTTGCTTTCTTCTATGGCCGTTACTTTAGGGTCCCATTCAGAAGGAAGGCTTCGTAGAACTTTCTGCACCTTTTCCTGCGTAGTAAAAGCCTTACCAAGAGACTCAAGAGAGTTGTAGATGTTAGTCAAACGAAGATCCATATCTACAATAGACTCATTGGGCAATAATTTAAAAGACTCAAGTGTGGACATGAGCATGTTAATTTTGGACTCCTTTACTTGGCTAGTCCCTTCATGTTTCATTTCAAGAATATGCCACATCTCTTGAGCACTAGAACAATTTGACACGTAACTACCCTCACTTTTACTTAGGCCATTTAATAATAGTTGCATGGCTTTAGCATTCATGCTAAGTTTCTTTTTATCATCACTTGTATATTCTTGTCTAGTTTTAATGACTTCTAATGTGACTCCGTCTACAGTGGACAACTTAGATGGAACAAAAGGACCATCTTCTATAATGGACCAAAGATCAATATCTATTGCCATAAAGAAGAGTTTCATTCTTACCTTCCATTGAATGAAAGACTCACCGTCAAAAAGAGGAGGCCTTATGGTTGACATTCCTTCTTGCACGGTTGTGGTTGCCATCTCACTGAATCGTTGGATTCTTTGAAGTGAGTGTTCCTGCGCTCTGATACCAATTGTAGGATCTGCAAGGCACCACTAGAAGGGGGGGGGGTTGAATAGATGGTGCGGAAAATATGGTTTTTAAAATTTCTTTAAACCTAACCAATTCAAGTTCTGAAAACAGAATCTGTTTTCAGGACCAGTTTTAAAACGTTTTTAAAACTAGGTTAGAGGTCTCCAAAAATTATGAAATTTTGAGAGAACTTAGCCTCAGATGTTATGAGGGTCCCCTAAAAATTTCAAATCAAAATTCAACCTTTAACCCCTTCAAAAACCGTTGGCACTCAGATTGTGCAAATATGCCAGAAACGGTAGATGGTTTTGAAAAATTAATTCCTATTTGTGTGAATGTCCAAATGATCTTAAAATTTGACCAATAACTCTTCACACACTATATTTAAATGGCTTGAAACAGTTTTTGAAAATTCTTTTGGGAAGTAGGTCAAATACACCCAAAGTCTCAACCTTTGCAAGTCTGAAAATCAGACTGCACTAGTCTCAGAACTTTTGATGTTTGAATGACTTATACTTGTCCAAAAGGGTTGAAACTTGTGCCAAATTAACCCTAGAACGTTTATGTATGTTTCTGGAAATTTTTCTAATTTTTGGAAAACGTTTACTATTTTTACGAACGTGAACAATATGAGTAAACAGTGCAGAAACTGAAAAGTAAATGCTGAAAGTAAATTGCACCAAGAATTTTATACTGGTTCGGTTATCAACAACCTACTCCAGTCTTCAAGGAACACCTTCCTTGGTTAACACTAATCACACAACTCAAAAACACCTTACCACAGGGTTGATAGAGTTACACACCAACTCCAACCCTTTACAAACCTTGTATGTTCAATACAATTCCCACGAACACCACCACCTCGCTAGAATGAAGATTGATCACACCTTGATCAATCTTTTACAAAGATGTATGAATGGTGGTTTATCTCAAGCCTATTCAAGATTGAAAGAATATGAATACAATAGGCTTACAAGAAGAAAGAAAGAAAGAGAATGTAGAAGAAGAGGGCTAGAACACTTTTGATCTTCCAATTTGCAACACTTGTTCTTGTTTTGCTCTTCTTCTCTCCATTTTAACATGTAATGGCCGACCCCCTTGACTCCTCTCCCCTCTTGAAAATTTCCTTTTAATTGCTTGAGAGAGTGTAAGACATCATGGTGACAATGCTTTGCTTACTTGGCATCACTCCATTGGACCATCATTTAGTCATTGCTTACTTGGCACCTCTTGATTGGCTTAATATTGTCATCATTTGATGACATGGAAAATCTGAAATAATCACTTTAAACATGTGCCAATATCAAACATTAAGTCATACCATAATTCACAAATTCTCTCATCAAGTGCAAGACACAAAATATCCTTCCTTCCATCCTCAAAAAATCGGCCATTATGCTCCTTGCCATGCTGAATTTTTCAGCATGTGCAACATCCATTTTTATTCAAGATAATCCCCAATTTACTTTGATTTTTCTCATTAAAATAAATCAACAATACATGGTAAGTCTTGCTAACAAATGAAGAATGAACTTGGACACAAAAAGAGGGTCACATTCGGCCACAACCATTTTCACACATGCTGAAAAATTTCAGCATGTGTGATATGAAGAATATCACACTTAATAACCTTACATACAATTCAAATCATTTCCATAACTCCTTTGATTTATTCTTTAATGAAAAATTGACAATTTATCTTCCTTAAGCCTTAAGAATTCGGCCACTAGGTATGTGACATGCTGAAATTTTCAGCATGTGACATAAGAGAGGTATATGTTGAAAACTTACCTTTTGTAGCTTCTCTCTTTGATTCATCAACATTGTATAATTGATCCTTGACCAATCAACATGCCAACAAGGCTCCACATGTGCTCCAATTCAGCTGTAGGTGGCGTTGAGTATGTATATACATGTGCTGAAATTTATTTTTGCTAACTTTGAAAAATAGTGCACATTTAATAATACACACATGTAATATTCCAATCAGCCCTTAATTTAATTTTCTAGAACACTTTAAGATGTATATTATATGTAAAAAGTGTCTAGATACGTGTCACATGATGTTCAAGAAAAACGTTTCATGTCATGTGCGTAGAAAACCGAATTTTCGATATTTATCGATTACCCGATTTTTCTCTAATTTAAATTCCAACTTTTGCACATGATATAATATATATTTTAAATTTCAGCTCTTGGCTGATTTAAAATGGTACCATAAACATGTGACAAAAATAAAATTGGAATCTTCACATTTTGGCCTAAATGTGGGGTGAATTGTGTGTGCCAACATGGAAAGTATTTTTGTCTCAATATACAGTCATGTGCACGAAAATATCATCAATTTTTGATGTATATGGGCTGGCCATTTATTTATGGCAAGTACGTGACACGTTGGCGAAGTTTCGGTATTCGCCCGATACGACAAATTTCGGTTTAGAACCTTTTATCGTGTCGTATTTAATTTGTCATCACCATATCTTATATCATATGATATAAGACCTGAATATACTCATAAATATGAGTTAAGTATAGTGGTGTGACGTTAACGTACGTACGTAAGATATATAACGTGTCGGTAGTACGTTGGAATACATGTGTATGTGCCTTTTATAAAAAATCTGAAAATATAGTATATATATATGTATAAAAACGTGTGGAATGAATGTGGGGAGGAGGAGGAGACTTTCCTTCTATAGCCATGTTGCCTTTGTGCCTTTTTCAAATGCATCTTCCTTTAATGAACTACTTAGTTTATTAAACTAAGTACTTCACTTAATGAACTACTTTAGTTCATTAATTGTGGCACCTGAAAATAGTATCAACTCAACAAATGTTCGCCATATGATGTAAGCTTTAATGCTTCATGGCTCGTTAGTACGGCAACATAATATATAAGCTAAATAAGGCAAGTTATCATGCACACATGTACACATATGCACGTTTATATCTTATGCTCGTTTTTGTGCACATTTAAATCATGCATTTGAAAATCACTCAAACCCCTTTTTCTCTACACGTGGATGAAATGAATGCCGTGTATGCATCACTCTTTTCTTTTCATATCTATATGGTACAAAATTGTATTTCGCATGATATGAAGAGGAATTGGGGCGTGATAAGGGAAGAGGCGGTTTTTGCGTCATCTTAGACGCCATTTGAGGCTTTGGGGTGTCTACTTTCTTAGACACAACAAACTTAGTTGGTTTGGTGGATACTTCATGAGTTTCAACGTATCCCAAACCCGTTTTGTGACTGTCATGCTTTTGAGATAAGATAATACGATGCAACATGTTAGATCATGTATCAAACTGTTTCATCATTTTCTCTAGGTCTATATTCCTTGACTTCAAATTTGAAATCTCGGATTTTATTTCGTTATTTTGAGTGGTTAATGATGAAATTTCTGTCTTTAATGCAGTGATGATGCATGATGACTCTTTCTTTGAATCGTTTAATTGAGCGATAAGATTCTCGTTAGAAGATTCTTACAGTTTCTTATCTTCAATTAATCACTTCTTTTCCTTAGCGAGAGTCTTAGTGAATTTATGCAATTCTAAATAATGACTAAAAAGATCATCATAAGAAGGCTCAGAGTCAGAATCAGAATCAGATGATACCTCTTTAGATGCTTTGGACACAAAGCATACTTGTGCAGTCTCTTCTTCGGTTTCAGTCTCGGAATCCGATGTATCACTCCAGGTGGAGGCCTTTAGAGCACGTTTCCTTTGCTTGAGTTCTGAGACGAGTTTATTCTTGTTCCGCTCCTTGTCAGGGTATTTATTTGTTTGCTTTTCTTTGTTGGGGCAATCATATGATAAATGTCCAAGTTTGCCACATTCATAACATTTAACATCTTTATCATTTGACTTGTTCTTATTTCTTTTAGCCGTAGTGCCCTATTTTTGTTTCTAAATGACCTTCTCATAAATTTTCTTAAACCTTTAGCCAATAGAATTAGGTCATCGTTATCCGATTCAGAATCACTATCATCTACGTGATCGAAAGAAGTAGAGACGTATTCATTTGATTTAAAAACAATAGCTTTACCTTGTTTAGATGATTCCGATTTCCGTATGGTGAGTTTATTTTCATACACCTTAAGTGATCCAATTAACTCTTCCATCTTTATTGAGTTCGTTTCTTTGCTTTCTTCTATTGCGGTTACTTTAGGGTCCCACTCTGATGGAAGGCTTCGCAAGACTTTCTGTACTTTTTCCTGCATGGTAAAAGCTTTACCAAGAGACTCAAGAGAATTGTAGATGTTAGTCAAACGAAGATCTATATCAACAATAGATTCATTAGGCAATAGTTTAAACGACTCAAGTGTGGACATAAGCATGTTTATCTTTGACTCTTTTACTTGACTCGTGCCTTCATGTTTCATTTCTAGTATCCTCCACATTTCTTGTGCACTAGAACAGTTTAAGACATAACTAGACTCACTCTTACTTAATCCATTTAAGAGCAATTGCATAGCCCTAGCATTCATGCTAAGTTTCTTTTTATCATCACTTGTATATTCTTGTCTAGGTTTAACAACTTCTAGTGTGACTCCGTCTACTGTGGATAACTTAGATGGAGCAAAAGGACCATCTTCTATAATCGACCAAAGATCAATATCTATTGCCATAAGAAAAAGCTACATTCTTAATTTCCATTGAATAAACGACTCACCGTCAAAAAGAGGAGGACTTTGGTTCGACATACCTTCTTCCTCGGTTTTGAGATTTGTGGTTGCCATCTCACTGAATCGTTGGATCCTTTGTAGTGAGTGTTCCTGCTCTCTGATACCACTTCTAGGATCTGCAAGGCACCACTAGAAGGGGGGGTTGAATAGTTGGTGCGGAAAGTGTGGTTTTTAAAATTTGTTTAAAACCAAACAACTCAACTTCTGAAAAGAGATTCTGTTTTCAGGACCAGTTTTAAAACGTTTTTAAAACTAGGTTGTAGGTCTTCAAAAATTCTGAAATTTTGAGAGAACTTAGCCTCAGATTTCATGAGTGTCGCCTAAAAATTTCAGATTTAAATTCAACCTTTAACCCCTTCAAAAATTGTTGGTGGTCAGAATGCACGAATCTGCCAGAAACGGTAGACTGTTTTGAAAAATTTATTCCTATTTGTTCTTAACTCCAATTGCTCTAAACTTTTAACCACTAACCCATTATATGTTTTATTTAAATGGGTTGAAACAGTTTTGAAAAATGATTTCGGGAAGTTAGTCAAATACACTCAAAGTCTCAACCTTTGCAAGACTGAAAATCAGACTGCAGTGTCTCAGAACTTTGGATGTTTGAGTGACTTATACTTATCCAAAAGGGTTGAAACTTGTGCCAAATTAACCCTAAGACGTGTGGCTATGTTTCTGAGATTTTTGTAATTTTTGAAAATCGTTTACTATTTTTACGAACGTAAACAAAAAGAGTAAACAGTGCAGAATCAGAATATAAGTGCTGAAAGTAAATGACACCGAGAATTTTATACTGGTCGGTTATAAACAACCTACTCCAGTCTTCGAGGAATACCTTCCTCGGTTCACACTAGTCACACAATGCAAATACACCTTACCACCGGGTTGATGGAGTTACACACCAACTCCAACCCTTTACAAACCTTGTACGATGAATACAATTCGCACGAACACCACCACCTTGCAAGAATGAAGATTGATCACACCTTGATCAATCTTTTACAAAGATATAGAATGTGTGGTGGTCTAAGATAAGCCTATTCAAGAATAAGAATATAAGTACAATAGGCTTTGAAGAAGAAGAAAGAAAGAGAGTGTATAAGAAAGAGTGCTAGGCGTTTTTGATCACAAGAATGCAATGGTTGTTCTTGTCTTTTGTTTTGCTCTTCTCCTTTCTATTTATGCAAAATGCCGTCCCCCCTTAGGTGCTCTCCCCTCTTGAAAATTGTCTCCTAAGTCCATGGGAGAATGTGTGGCATCATTGTGACATGATCTTGCTTACTTGGAACCTTCTCATTGGATGATCATTTAACCTTTGCTTACTTGGCACTTCATGATTGGTTGAATGTTGTCATCATTTGATGACTTGAAAAATCTGAAAATTCTGCTAAAACATGTGCCAAAATCAACATAAATTAGTTGCCATAACTCATAAGATTATCATCCAATTCAAGCAAGATAAAATTCCTCCACGCAAGGTAAAAATTTCGGCTATAAAGACTAGTTGACATACTGAAATTTCAGCATGTGATACATGATGCTCCATTTCAAATTACTTCCAAATTTTCATTGATTTTTCTTTTAAAACAAATCATCAATTAGTAACAAATATTCTGATCATTTTGGAAATGAAATTTGGACAATAATAAGGCCACAAAATCGGCCAAGGTACATTCCCACACATGCTGAAAAATTTCAGCATGTGTGATATTCAAGATATCACACTTTATGGCTTTGTATCTTATTCAAATTACTTCCAATTCTCCTTCAATCAATCACATAATTCAAGACACAGAACTTGTCTAATTTGAAGAGGAAATTCGGCCACCATATAGTGCACATGCTGAAATATTCAGCATGTGTTACAAATAAGATAAAGTTTAAAACATTACCTTTTGTAGCTACTTTCTTTAAATCACCAACATTGTATGATTGATTCTTGACCAATCAATATACCAACAAGGCTCCACATATGCTCCATCTCACCTGTAGGGGCGTGTATAATTGTATATACATGTGCTGAATTTTATTTTTGCAACCTTTGTAAAATAGTGCACATTTAGTAATACACACATATTATATTCCAATCAGCCTTTAATTTAATTTTCTAGAACACTTTAAGATGTATGACATATGTAAAAAGTGTCTAGATACGTGTCGTATGATGTGCCAAAAATGTTCCATGTGTTGTGTACGTAGAAAACCGAATTTTCGATGTTTATCGATTACCCGATCTTTCTCTAATTAAATTCCAACTTTTTGCACATGTTATATATATTATGTTACACATAATATATATAATATAAACTTTAATTCCCAGCTCTTGGCTGGTCTAAAGTGGCGCCATTAACATGTGACAAAATTGAAATTGGAATCTCCACAATTTGGCCTTAATGTGGGGTGATTTGTGTGCGTCAACATAAAATGATTTTATGGCTGAAAATATCATCATATGCACAAAAATAATAATGATTATTGAGGTATAGGGGCTGTCCATCTATTTATGGCAAGTACGTGATACGTTGGCGAAGTTTCGGTATTCGCCTGATACGACAATTTTCGGTTTAGAACCTTTTAACGTGTCGTATTTAATTTGTCATCACCATGACTTATATCATATGATATAAGACCTGAATATACTCATAAATATGAGTTAAGTATGGTGGTGTGATGTTAACGTACGTAAGTAAAATATATAACGTGTCGGTAGTACGTTGGAATACATGTGTATGTGCCTTTTTCAAAAAATTTGAAAATATATATTTATATATGTATATGGCCATGTATATTGATGAAGATAGGAGGAGGAGACTTTCCTTTCTTAGTCTTGTTGCCTTTGTGCCTTTTTCAAATGTAGCTTCCTTTAATGAACTGCTTAGTTTAATTAACTAAGTACTTCACTTAATGAACTAGTTTAGTTCATTAATGGTGGCATCTGAAAATAGTATAAACACAATAAATGTTTGTCATTTGATGTAAGCTTTAAAGCTTCATGGCTCGTTAGTACGGAAACATAATATATGAACTACATAAAGCAAGTAATATGCAATATATTATGCACATTTATCTTATGCACGTTTTAAAGCTCATTTAAATCATATATTTTGAAATCACTCAAACCCCTTTTTTCTCTACAGTATGTTCTTCATCTGATAGTGATTCTGATAGTGACATGACATTTGATGAAATGTATGAAGAGTTTTTAAGAATGCATGCTCATTGTAAGAGGCTCTCTAAAGAAAAGAAGAAACTAATTGAAGAAAATAACAAGTTGAAGACGTCCAACTTGAAATTTTCCGATCAATTAGAATCTCTTAAACAAGAGTCTACTAATACTCTTGATTCTTTAGAGAATAAAATTGTATCATACAGGAAAGATGAACAAAATTTAAAAATGGAAAATAATATGTTAAAGTCTAAGTTGGAAAATTGTGAGCATGAGATAATACAACTTAAGTCTTCTAAGCTTAACTTAGAAAAAATGTTAGAACAATTTAAATCGGGTGCTAATATGTTAGATACACTTATCTCGTCACAAAAGTATGGTAATGATAAAACCGGCTTGGGCTATAAAGAAGAAAATGAAAAAGTAAATAAAAAGACTAAGTTTGTTTTATCTAGTACAAAGTTGCCATATAATACAAAATTAATTTTGCCTGCTACATCTTCTTCTACACCTTCTTCTACTTATATCAAGGTAAAAATACAACACGCCCACCAATATACATACGCATAAACATACATCTAGGCCAAACTTTGCATCTAAACAACCTAGAAATTATGCCTACATGTATACAAATGCAACTAGACCGAATAAAATGCATACAACTTATTATGAACCTAAGTATAGGCAACACTCATATAAATCTTATAGAAATGCATATGAACATACATACATAGCACCATTCAAGAAACAAAATTACATCTCTTATACACACTATCAAAATCGGCCAAGACATAGAAGTGATCAACCATGGCGCAACATGTATAACAATGCATCTTCACTTATGTGGAATAATCATCTATATGCTTATCCTTCTTATTTTAACCATGCTAAAAATGTGCCTAAAAGGTATGTTCAAGTTTGGATACCTAAGGGTTATCTAAACAAGAATAATGTTCCTAACATTCAAGGACCCAAATAAAGGGTACCTAAAACTTTTAACGCAAGGAATACAAGAAGGAGGCAAAGTCAAAGAATCTAAAAACCAAATGGTTTTTAGATAGTGGATGTTCGAGGCATATGACGGCGAACCCCAAACTATTCATCGAATTGGAATATATCAAGAATGGAGGAAAATTAACATTCGGTGACGACAACAAAGGACAAGTTGTGGGAAAAGGAACAATTGGGGACCCTAACACATTTCAAATACGAAATGTGTTGTTAGTAAGTAATATCTCTTATAATTTACTTAGTATTTCTCAACTTATAGATTGTGGTTATAATGTCTCCTTTCTTCCCAATTCTTGTGATATAATAAATGAAAAAGGAGAAACGGTTTTAAAAGGAAATAGAGTATACCTTAGAAACATGTTAGATGCTAAGGTTAAGTGTCTAATATCACATGACTTAGATGTAAACTTATGGCATAGAAGATTAGGCCATATAGGAATTTCAACCATTAAGAAATTGTCTAAGAAGAATTTAATTAGAGGAATGCCTAAGTTAGACTTAGATAATTTTCAAATGTGTGAAACATGTATTAAGGGAAAACACATTAAAGAAACTTTAAAACCGAAACATGAAGTGAGTACTAGTCATGTACTAGAATTGCTTCACTTAGACTTATTTGGTCCAAGTAGGACAAGAAGTCTAGGTGGACACTACTATGTGTGTGTCATAGTAGATGATTACTCACGCTACATGTAGACATTGTTCTTAACACACAAAGACGATGATCCATTACCAATCGAAACCCTTATCAAGCAATTTGAAAACATTTACGAAGAATTTGACAATTAGAAGTGATAGAGGTGGAGAATTTAAAAATAAAGATGTAATCAAATTTTGTGAACTACATGGAATAAAACATGAATTCTCACCACCTAGAACACCACAACTCAATGGAGTTGTTGAATGTAAAAATAGAACGATTCAAGAAGTTGCTAGGACAATGCTTTGTGAAAATGAATTACCTAAATATTTATGGGCTGAAGCTGTTAGTTGTGCATGCTATATTATAAATAGGCTTAGTATTAGAAAGAAATTAAATAAAACGCCTTATGAATTGCTAAACAATAGACAACCTAAAATAGATTATCTTAAAGTATTTGGATGTAAATGTTTTGTGCTAAATACTAAGGATAATCTAGATAAATTTGAACAAAAGTCTATTGAATGCATATTTGTTGGGTATTCTACTAACTCAAGAGCATATAGGTGTTATAATCCTGCATCTAGAAAGATAATTGAATCCATACATGTGAAATTCAATGAAAATGTATGCTTTGAAGTTAGTGATAAACATCAACATAAACAAGAAACAAATGTTCAAATTATGTTTGATGATGATGTATTACTTGAGCCTGTACTTGATCATCTAGAACCAACTCCCCCTAAACAAGACATGCATGAACCCTTAGATGATATAAATGAAGAAACTTTGCAATTGGAAGATACGACTAATGATCCAATTACATATGACAACGTTCATACTAATGAAATATTTGAACAAGATGAGAGTGAACCTAGTCAATCTAGGAATTGGTGGCACCCTAGAGAATTAATCATTAAGGATCCAAGTGTTAGGGTTAGAACACGTAGAAATATAAGTCAACTTGAAGGACATAGCTTAATCTCACAATTAGAACCTAAGAACGTAAAGGAAGCCTTAGGTGATATATCTTAGATAGATGCTATGCATGAGGAATTAAATCAATTCACAAGGAACAATGTGTGGGACTTAGTACCGAAACCCGAAAACAAATTGATAATAGGAACGAAATAGGTGTTTAGGAATAAGATGGACGGACAAGGAAAAATTACAAGAAATAAGGCTAGACTAGTCGCACAAGGATATAATCAACAAGAATGTATAGATTATGAAGACATTTTTGCACCCGTTGCACGACTAGAAGCAATTAGATTGTTACTTGCGATTGCAAGTCTAAGCAATATTAAGCTCTTCCAAATGGATGTCAAGAGTGCATTCTTGAATGGATACATCCAAGAAGAGGTGTTTTTCAAACAACCCCCTGGATTCGAAGATCCAAAGAATCCTAACCATATTTATAAGCTTAAGAAAGCTTTATATGGTTTGAAACAAGCTCCAAGAGCTTGGTATGATAGATTTGCAAACTTTCTTATTGCAAATAATTATCAAAGGGGGACCATCGACAACACATTATTCCTAAGAAGAAAAGATAATGATTTGTTAATAGTTCAAATATGCGTAGATGATATAATCTTTGGTTCAACCAATCCTACTTTAGTAAAAGACTTCGAAGAATGTATGAAGTCAGAGTTTGAAATGTCAATGGTAGGAGAGTTGAATTATTTCTTAGGACTTCAAATCAAACAAACCCCTCAAGGAATTCACATTATCCAACTTAAGTATGTCAATGATATGATTAAGAAGTTTGGCTTTGAAGAGTTGAAACCTACAACTACCCCCATGAGTGTTAGTACCAAACTTGATAAGGATGAAAATGGTAATCCTTTTGATGACATACTCTATAGGTCTATGATTGGCTCATTGTTATACTTAACTGCATCGAGACCTGACATCATGTTTAGTGTATGTATGTGTGCTAGGTTTCAATCTTGTCCCAAGGTATCACATTACAATGCAGTGAAAAAGATCTTTAGATATCTTAAGCATACACCTCACTTAGGACTGTGATATGATAGAAATGCTAAGTTGGAATTGTATGCATATAGTGATGCAGATTATGGTGGTTGCAAATTAGATAGAAAATCCACTAGCGGTACTTGTCAATTCATAGGAACCAACTTGATTTCTTGGTTTTCTAAAAAGCAAGCTAGTGTAGCTCTTTCTACTACTGAAGCCGAGTATATCGCTTTGAGTTTATGTACTACCCAAATACTTTGGCTTAAACAGCAACTTAGTGATTTTGGCATTAAAATGAAAAAGATTCTAATTTTCTGTGATAGCACAAGTGCAATCAATCTTTCACGGAATCCGGTGCTTCATTCTAATGTCAAACACATTGAGGTGCGATACCACTTTCCTCGCGATCATGTTCAAAATGAGGATATAGTGATAAACCATATAAGAACTGATCACCAAATCGCTGACATCTTCACCAATCCCCTTAATCAAACCACTTTTGAAAACTTACGAGCCAAATTAGGAATGATGACTTACGATACCATTGCATAGTTCTGTCTTTTGCATGATTTGCAAAATAAAGGGGGAGATAGAATAAGAACATGATTTAGTGTGTAAGTCATGATGAATCATATGCTAAGTTTTAATTGGTATAAATTTTGGAGCATAGGTTAAGGGGGAGAGTATGAGTTGAGGAGGAGCAGCATACTATTTAAAAGTTGAAAACATTTGGTTAAATTTTTGGTTGTAAATTTTTGGTTATAAGTTGTGACATTAAAATCATGTTAGGTTATTTTGAAAATCATCCAAAAGGGGGAGAATGTTGACAAATATGTTTGGATAATTTTCAAAGTCATGATTTTAAGTGGTGAATACTTAAAAATGTCACACATGGTGTTATATGTGATTAAAAGTTGAAAAAGTTGAAAAAGTTGACATCGATCTCTCAGGTTGTTGCACATCGATCGATCTATGTACATAGATCTCTTACATCGATCAATCTATGTTAGGCAAAAAAGTTTAAGACCTTTCTGTGAGACATCGATCTCTAAACTTGAGACACATCGATCGATCGATGTACATCGAACCCGCACTTTGATCGATCGATGTAGGTCGGAGACAAAACCTGAATCTTACTGTGAGACACGATCTCTGAAGCTGAGGCACTTCGATCGATCGATGTCTATGGATTTTATAAATAGTTTTCTAAAATTTGTTAAAATGATTGTTTTCATTTGTACATGATTTATACATGTTCATTGTGTGCTTATTATGTGTTTTTGGTGATTATTATTGTCTTGTGACTAACGTGCCTTGGAAGTTTCTACAACTTACCAAAAAGGGCAAAATTGTCATTTTGAGTTTTGTAGAAACATCATATGGTGGAAATATGTCAAGTGCATATTATTATCTTGGTCATCATGAAAAAAGTGGTATTGTGATTATTTCTGACCATCCAGGTCATTTCTGGAGTTTTCTCACACCAGGGGTATTTTGGTCATTTCACCCCCGAGAGTATTTTTGGTATTTTCACTCAAGGAATCTGTTGAGCGCATTATTATCTTCATTCTGGAGCTGTTTTATTATTATTTTGAGGATTATATGGTGATCTTATATCTTATTCTCTCAACCGATGATATTATTGACTATAGCTGGATATGTGACGATTTGAGATGTCACGTTCTATTTTTTTCTTGAAGACCCTCTTATATATGTTATACGAGAACATTTATCATCATTATTCAGAGATATTAAAGGTGTCAAAGGTGTGGAAATGTTCTTGACATATAAGAAGAAATATTGGGGAATTTCGGTGTTACACGTTGACATAATCTTGTCAACTGTTATCTATTTATTTCTTCTTCAAAAATCTGAGTTGCTACACATATATATATGTTGAAAAATATGTATCATCAGGTGGATATGATGTGTAAGTCATTTTATGAGTTGGAGACAAGTGGACCAACCAAAAAGGAGCTATTGGCAAAATTGCCAACTTAAAATTTTCAAAATTAAACCCAACGACTATATAGTTTTCTTGGTGAATTTTCAGCAGATTTTTGGAAGTCAAATGGAGCTCTCACATGTCCTATTGTTTTGCTTGGAGTTGAGGATAATTTGGTGGTATTATGCTTTCTTATTTTATTAAAGAAAATCAAAATATATTTTTGTTAAAATTCAAAGTAGCCAACGGCTACTTCATGGCTGATTTTGGAGCTGAATTTCGTTTGAATTCTTCAAAGTCCACATGCCTATTCTTGTGCCAAAAAATTGAGAAGATAATAGAGTTGTTATGGCTATTATCTTTGGGTATTATCTTCACTTTTTCAAGACAATTTCAAGTGGAATTTTCGGCCAACAAGGTGATGCCAAGGTGGACCAATCATTGTGTTTTATTTTTCCAAGTGTACAAGGCCAACCAATGATGAGAAGACATTTGGAATTGATGATGAAGATGGTGACACATGTGCATTCTTATCTTCAAGGCTCAAATCACACTATAAATAGAGGCAATGGTGAAGAAGATGAAACACACTTGAAGCTCACAAGCATTTGTTGAATTGTCTAGCTTTCATCTTCTTCTTTTTATTGTTTTATTCATTGTAGCAAAGGTGTTCTTGTTGTATTGTGGTGAGCTACAAGCCTCTTGAGCTTCATTTGTAAGATTGATTAGCCATCTTATAAGGCTATATCAAAAGGTGTTAGAGGTGTTGCAACTAACTGTTGCTTAGAAGGTGATTATCCAAGTCTTGAGTAGGGTTGGTGTATAACCCAAGGATCAAGCTTGGCTCTTGTTGTAAGGTGTTCATTTCATAGTAAAATCCAAGGAAAGGTATTCCTTGGGACTGGAGTAGGTCACATTGACCGAACCAAGATAAATCCTCGGTGTTCTTCTCTTGTTTCTTTATTTCTGTTTTCTGCCCGTTTTTGACTGCAGTTTTCACACAACTTCTCACAATTTGAAAAAATAGCTAAACATTTTCAAAATTCGTGATTCTTGGTGGAGTTATACTTCAGACTATTAGATTTCATTTGCAACAAGAATCACTTGATTTGAGCAAGGAAACATTAGTCTTTCAGTCTTTGCAAGATAACTGCGCCAATCTGGCTGCAATCTGACCAGTTTTGAGAAAACTTAAATTCTGTATTTATCAAGAATTGTTTTGGGTCAGGGCCTTTTGGAAACTTCATCTACACATCCTAAGGAGTGTTTTGATATAAAGATCAACCTTTTTGGTTGAGTATTCAAATAGAAACACCTTTTGCAAAACCAGCAACATTCTGTCCAATTTTGTCCAGATTGAGTATCTGAATCTTTTTATTTGTTTGAAGGGCCAAACGATCTTATTTTTGTCTGATTTTTGGATAGAGTCTTTTTAACTCATTGAAGTTCATTTCTGAAAAGTTTCATAATTTTTGGAGTTGTGTACAATTATTTGTGAATTTTTCAAAAACGGGTTCTGAATCTGAGGTGGTCTCAGATTCTGTTTTCAAAGGGGATTTTAACAAAGGGTTGTAGTGTAATTTCCGCTAACCACTATTCATCCCCCCTCTAGTGGTTTTTATTGCAGGTGTACGGTCCAACAAAAATGGTATTACTTTGGGGCTGATTTTGACATGTGGTGCACGAAATTTCTGACTATTTTGAGTGTATATAGGCTGACCATCTTTATATGGTAAGTACGTGACATGTCGGTGATGGTTCGGTAGTCACCCGATGCGACAATTTATGTTTATTGACTCGTGACTGTTTGGTGCAGTAATTGTCCCGTGGCGCATACGCCATGTGGGCCAAGTCACTGTTGAATGCCGTGGGTACTTGTGTGCGCTGAATGCACTATAAGGATAGGGTATGCGCATCTCCTATCACCAATTGGTTTTAAGAGAGTTGGTAGCGCCTGAGGTCCTACAAGTGGTATCAGAGCCAAGGTGAAGAAGAGAAGACACACACTTCTCAGCCATCACATGGCATAAAAAGTTGAGGAAATATGCCATCTTATTTCATACTATAAATAGAAGGCAAGGTGAAGAAGAGAAGACATACACTTGAAAGCAAACTTGAAGATTGTTGTCTTGCTATTCTCTTCTCTTATTCTTGTTCATAATTTGTGTAGATAAGGAGTTCCATTTATAGTTGTTTTCTAGCTACACTATACACGCCCGTTGTGTTGGATTTTTAAGATTGAGTAGCAAAATTTATAAGGCTACATCAATAGGTGGTAGAGGTGTTGCAACCAAGGGTTGCATGGAGGTGATCACCCAAGTCTTGAACAGGGTTAGTGTTTAACCCAAGGATCAAGCTTGGTTCTTGTTGTATTGTTGATTATTTCATAGTAAAATCCAAGAAAAGGTGTTCTTTGGGACTGGAGTAGGTCACATTGACCGAACCAGGATAAATCTTCGGTGTTCTTGTCTTCTTTCTACTTTTCAGTTTTTTGTCTGTTTTCACTGCAGATTTCACACAATTTCACACGTCTTGAAAAAATAGCAAAACACTTTCCAAATTCGTGATTTTGGGTGGAGTTTTACTTCAGACTGTTAGCTTTCATTTTCAATAAGAATCACTTGATTTGAGCAAAGGAAATTTAGTCGTTCAGTCGTTGCAATATAACTGCTCCATTCTGGCTACAATCTGACCAGTCTCACAGAAACTTGAATTCTGAATTCATCAAGGATAGTTTTAGGTCAGGGCCTACTGGAAACATAAAAGAGACATCTTAAGGAGTGTTTTGACATAAAGATCAATCTTTTTGGTTGAGTAATTAAAGACAAACAGTTTTCAAAGTTCCGCACTATTCTGTCCAGTTCTGTCCAGATTGGCCATCTGAATCTTTTTATTTGGTTAAAGGGCCAAACAATCTTATTTTTATCTGATACTTGGATAGAGTAAATTCAAGACATTGAAATTAATATTTTGGAAAGTTTTAGAATTTTCAGAGTTGTGTACACTGAGTTTTGAATTTTTCAAAAACAGGTACTGAATTTGAGGATGTCTGAGATTCTGTTTTCAAAGGGGATTTTATTCAAGAATAGTAGTGTAATTTCCGGTAACCACTATTCACCCCCCATCTAGTGGTCTTTACTGCAGGTGTACGGTCCAACAATTGGTATCAGAGTAAGGCGACACCACTTTAAGAAGCAACATCAACACCGTTTTAAGAAGGCAAGGGCAAAAAACAAGAATTCATGGTAGCCTACTTATCTCAAATCAAAGGTACATATAATGGCCATAGTTTCTCACAAAGGTGAATTGGAATGTATGTCTACCCAACGTCGTCCTCTTCTTATGGTAATAATTTTGTTTATTAGAAACTTAGGATGAGGTTATTCTTAATGGCTATAGACATCGATTTATGGTCTATAGTTGAAGATTAGTCATATACCTATGAAAATTGTGCAAGATAGTGGTGTCACACAAGAAGTTGAGAAATACAAAAGTGAATGGTCTGTAGAAGATAAAAAGAAAATGTCCATGAATGCCAAAGCTATGCAATTGCTTCTAAACAGACTTACTACCTCTGAACCAGGATATGTTTCAAATTTCACTAATGTACACGACATGCAGAAATCTTTAGAATTAAAGCATGAAGGTACTAGCGGCGTCAAAGAGTCAAAAATAAATATGTCTATGACTAAACTAGAGTCTTTCAAAATCTTACCGAAGGAATCCATAACATCTATGGATTTGAGAATTACTAACATCTTTAATGCACTTGAAGCTTTAGGTAAATCTTTTGCCAACAATGAGAAAGTTCAAAAGATGCTGTGAAGCCTTCCTGCTGAATAGATCCGAAGGTGACAGCAATTGAGGAAACAAAATCAATCACAAAAATGGACGAATTGATAGGCTCACTTAGATTATACGAGGTAAAGCTAAACCAACAGAAGTCCGAGTCATCAAAATCTACCAGTAAGTCTATCGCTTTTAAATCAACGGAGTCAAATAATGATGAAAGTGATAGCAATAGTGAGTTAGACGATGATTTAATATTAATAGCTAAAAAACTTACAAAGTTTTTCAAATGACCTAATAGGAATAAACAACAATCTTCTTGTTCTACTTCTCAGCTTAGGAAAAATAATTCGAACAACTCTAATAATAACAAGTGGTATAATAAAGAGTTAAAATGCTACGAATATGGTCAAAAAGGATACATCTCTTATGATTGTCCGAAAAAGAAATATAACACCAACAATAATAATAATAATAATAACAATAAACAAGGAAAGGAAACTCAACAATCCAAGCCAAAGGAGTCAAAGGCAAGAAAAGGAAATGAGGATGAGCACGTGGAGCGACTCCTCTGACTCAAAATCCGACACTGAGAAAGCTCAAATCTGATTGTATCCAACGAGGTAAATCATAAAGAAGGCAAACAGGAGACAAAGCCAAAGAATCTAAAAACCAAATGGTTTTTAGACAGCGGATGTTCAAGGCATATGACGAGCAACCCCAAACTATTCACCAAACTTGAACATGTTGAAAATAGGAAGAGTAACATTCTGTGACAACAACAAAGAAAATGTTATTGGAAAAGGAAAAATTGAGGACCCTAAAACATTTCAAATACGAAATGTGTTGTTAGTAAGTAATCTTTCTTAGAATTTATTAAGTATTTTGCAACATATAGATTCCGGTTATCATGTTTCTATTCTTCCTGATTCTTGTGATATAACTAATGAAAAAGGAGAAATTGTACTAAAAGGAAATAGGGATGGTAATATTTATACATTATCATTAAATAACATGTCAGATGCCAAGATTAAGTGTTTAGTATCACATGACTTAGATGTGAACTTATGGCATAGACGACTATGACATATAGGGATTTCAACTATTGAAAAATTATTTAAGAAAAGTGTAATTAGAGGAATGCCTAAGTTAGACTTAGATAATTTTCAACTATGCGAAACATGTATTAAAGGAAAACATATTAAAGAAACATTAAAACCAAAACGTGAAGTGAGTACTAGTCATGTTCTAAAATTGCTTCACTTAGACTTATTTGGTCGAAGTAGGACAAGAAGTCTAGGTGGACACTACTATGTGTGTCTCATAGTAGATGATTACTCACGATACACATGGACATTGTTCTTAACACACAAAGACTATGCTCCATTGGCAATCGAAACTCTCATTGAACAACTTGAAAATCCTTACAAAGAAAATGTTAAAAGAATTAGGAGTGATAGAGGTGGAGAATTTAAAAACAAAGATGTAGTCAAGTTTTGTGAATTACAAGGAATAAAACATGAATTCTAACCACCAAGAACACCACAACTCAACGGAGTTGTTGAACGTAAAAATAGAACAATACAAGAAATAGCTAGGATTATGTTATGTGAAAACAAAGTACCTAGATTTTTATGGGCTGAAGCTGTTAGTTGTGGATGCTATATAATAAATAGGCTTTCTATTAGCAAGAAGTTAAATAAAACACCATATGAGTTATTGAATAATAGACAGTCTAAGGTAGATTATCTTAGAGTATTTGGGTGTAAATGTTTACTTAATGCTAAAGATAATCTAGATAAGTTTGAACAAAAGTCTATTGAATGTATAATTGTTGGATATTCAACTAACTCAAGGACATATAGGTGTTATAATCATACTTCTCGAAAGGTAATTGGATCCATAGATGTAAAGTTTAATGAGAATGTGTATTTTGAAACGTGTAATAAAACACAACATAAACAAGACAATAATGTTGAAAATATGTTTGATGATGATGACTTGTTATTTGAGCCAGTATGTGATCACCTAGAACCAACTCCCCCTGAACAAGACATGCATGAACCCTTAGGTGAAATAAATCAAGAAATTTTGAAATTGGAAGATAATCCATCTAATTTACAAGATGTTCCAATTGTATATGATATTGTTTACACAAATGAAACATTTAAACAAGATCAAGGTGAACCTAGTCAACCTAGAAATTGGTGGCACATAAAAGACAAACATAAACACCCTAAGGAATTGACCATTGGTATTCCGAGTGTTGGGGTTAAAACACGTAGAAGTATAAGTCAAGCCGAAGGGCATAGCTTAATCTCATGCTTAGAACCTAAGAATGTTAAGGAAGTCTTGGGTGATATATCATGGATAGATGCCATGCATGAGAAGTTGAAACAACGTGTGGGATTTAGTTCCTAAACCCGAAAATAAATCTATTATAGGGACAAAATAGGTATTTAGGAATAAAATGGATGAACAAGGAAACATCACAAGAAATAAGGGTAGGCTAGTCACACAAGGTTATAATCAACAGGAAGGAATTGGTTATGAAGAAAACTTTGCACCCGTTGCACGACTAGAAGCAATTAGATTATTACTTGCTATTGCTAGTCTAAGTAACATTAAACTTTTTCAAATGGACGTCAAGAGTGCATTCTAAATGGTAAATCCAAGAAGAGGTCTTTGCTAAAAAAACCCTGGATTTGAAGATCCAAAGAATCCTAATCAGGTATACAAGCTTAAGAAAGTTTTATATGGTTTGAAACAAGCTCCAAGATCTTGGTATGATAGATTTGTAAACTTTCTTATTACAAACAATTATCAAAGGGGAATCATAGACAACATATTATTCCTAAGAAGAAGATAGTGACTTATTATTAGTTCAAATATATGCAGATGACATTATCTTTGGTTCAACTAACCCTATCCTAGTAAAGGACTTTGGAGAATGTATGAAGTCAAAGTTGGAAATCTCGATAGTAGGAGAATTGAACTACTTCTTAGGGTTACAAATCAAACAAACCCCTCAATGAATTCACATTAGCCAACTTAAGTACATCAATGATATGATTAAGAAGTTTGGATTTGAAGAGTTAAAACCAACACCTACCCCTATGAGTGTTAGTACTAAGCTAGACAAAGATGAAAATGGAAAACCTTTTGATGACACACTATATAGGTCAATGATTAGATTATTATTGTATTTAATTGCATCAATACTTGACATAATGTTTAGTGTATGTACGTATGCTAGGTTTCAATCTTGTCCTAAAGTATCACATTACGATGCCGTGAAAAAGATATTTATATATCTTGAACACACACCTCATTTAGGACTTTGGTACGATAGAAATGCTAAGTTGGAATTGTACGCATTTAGTGATGCGGATTATGATGTTTGCAAATTAGATAGAAAATCTACTAGCGGTACATGTCAATTTATAGAAACCAACCTGATTTCATGGTTCTCTAAGAAACAAACTTTTATTTATTTTTTTCTCTTCAAAAATCTGAGCTGGTATACATATATACAGCCTCAAAAACGTGCATAATCATATGGAGATGATGTTTTATTTATTTTATGACTTGTGGACAAATGGACAAACCAAAAGCAAGCTAGTTGGCAAAAGTTGCCAACTTGAATTTTCAAATTTGAAAGTAAATGCTACAAGGATATTTAGAGATGATTTTGGAGGTGCTTTAATTCAAAATTTTCAGCCATCACATGGCATAAAAAGTTGAGAAATTATGTCTTCTTATTTTATACTATAAATAGAAGGCAAGGTGAAGAAGAGAAGACACACACTTGAAAGCAAACTTGAAGATTGTTGTCTTGCTATTCTCTTCTCTTATTCTTGTTCATAATTTGATTAGCTAAGGAGTTCCATTTATAGTTGTTTTCTAGCTACACTATACACGCCTCTTGTGCTGGATTTTTAAGATTGATTAGCCAAATTTATAAGGCTACATCCATAGGTGGTAGAGGTGCTGCAACCAAGGGTTGCATAGAGGTGATCATCCAAGTCTTGAACAGGGTTGGTGTTTAACCCAAGAATCAAGCTTGATTCTTGTTTTGTTGCTGATTATTTCATAGTAAAATCCAAGAAAAGGTGTTCTTTGGGACTGGAGTAGGTCACATTGACCAAACCAGGATAAATCTTTGGTGTTCTTTTCTTCTTTGTACTTTTCAGTTTTCTGCCCGTTTTCACTGTAGATTTAACACAACTTCACAGGTATTGAACAAATTGCAAAACACTTTCAAAATTCATGATTTTTGGTGGAGTTGTACTTCAGACTGTTACCTTTCATTTGCAACAAGAATCACTTAATTTGAGCAAAGGAAAGTTAGTCGTTTAGTCGTTCCAAGTTAACTGCTCCATTCTGGCTGCAATCTGACCAATCTCAAAGAAACTTGAATTATGATTTTATCAAGGATAGTTTGAGGTCATGACCTTATTGAAAATTAAACTAGATATCCTAAGGAGTGTTTTGACATAAATATCAATCTTTTTGGATGAGTGATTAAAGAGAAACATGTTTTCAAATTTTAGCACTATTCTGTCACGATTGACCATCTGAATCTTTTTATTTTGTTGAAGGGTCAAACAATCTTATTTTCATCTGATATTTGGATAGAGTCTATTCAAGACATTGAAATTATTTTCTGGAAAGTTGTAGAATTTTTAGAGTTGTGTACACTGAGTTTTGAATTTTCAAAAACGGGTAATGAATCTAAAGAGGTCTCAGATTCTGTTTTCAAAGAGGATTTTATTCAAGGGTAGTAGTGTAATTTCTGCTAACCACTATTCACCCCCTCTAGTTTGCAGGTGTATGGTCCAACAAATATGTATATATAATATATGTACGTGGCGTGTGTATATGTGTGAAGACAGGACTTTCCATATCAAGTTTGTTGACAAGTAGTTCTCTTCAAATATATCTCCATTAAGCTTTTCATTTAACGAACTAGTTAGTCCATCTCCTTAAGCACTTCGCTTACCGAACTAGTTAAGTTCATTAATCATGGCACATGAAAATAGTACAAAGACAATCAATTTTTGTCATATGATGTAGGCCTTAACGCTTCATGGCACATTAGTACGACAACAATATATATAAATATGTAAAGCATATTTATCATGTACATATGTCAAGTAGTAATTAAATCATGCATTTCGGAAATGCGTAACATTTAAATCATGCATTTTCAAATCATCCAAACCCCGCTTTCTCAACATATGCATGCTTTAGCAATTTTAAATTATATCAAATAGATGTAAAATCAGCATTCTTGAATAGAATTATTCAGGAAGAAGTACATGTAGCTATACTGTCAAGTTTTGAAGATCATGATTATCCAATCATGTCTTCCAACCCAAAAAGGCACTTTATTGGCTTAAACAAGCTTCTAGAGCTTGATATGTGGGATTAAGCGACTTCCTACTTGAAAATAGTTTCTCAAGAGGAAAAATTGACACCAACTTTTTCATAAAAGAACAAGAAAATAATCATTCACTTACACAAATTTATGTTGATAATATTATCTTTGGTGCTACTAATGATTCTTTCTGCAAGCATTTTGTTGAGCTTATAGAAGGTGAATTTGAGATTAGCATAATGGGTGAGCTCAACTACTTTCTTGGACTTCAAATCAAGAAAAACAAGGAATGAGTGCACATCTCTCAAACTAAGTACACCAAAGACATTCTCAAGAAGTACAAATTTGAGGATGCTAGGAGCATAAGCACACAATGTGCACAAGTGCGAAACTTGATAAAAAAGGAAAAGGAAAAGCACATCCAGGACTTGAGTTGTTTTATTTTAAGAATAGGTGTTTCGACTCAAGAAGCTAGATCGATTAGGATTATACCAAAAATCTTGTTGTTAGAAAAAGCACATCCAGGACTTGTCGATTTCTTACAGATTGCTTGGTTTCTTCGTTTTTCAAGAAACACAATAGTGTGTCACTTTTCACGATAAAATCCGAATATATATTGGCTGCCTCATATTACACACAATTGCTTTGGGTGACACATACACTAAATGATTACAATGTTAATTTTGACCAAGTGCCTATCTTATTTGATAATACCTCAACCACAAATATAGCACTGGTTCATCATAGTAGAACCTGACGTATTGAAGCTAGGCATCAGTTAATAAGAGACTGTATGCAAAAAAGAGTTGGTTTATGTAGCATTTATCTCAAACTAATGATCAATTAGCAGACATGTTCATAAAACCACTTCCAGCTGAGGCATTTGAATCAAACAACAAGTTTAAGGATGATAAACAATGTGTAAATCGTCAAAAACTTAAAAACTCAGAAAATAGGGCACATCTATTGATTGAGAGATCGATGTATATATTAATCTCAAACATCAATCGATTGATGTAGAATTCAATTCCAAAATCGATCGACAATGTCAGTGCAGAAAGCAGCTATAAAGTTGTCAAAAATGCACAAGATCACATTTCTCCCCTTTCAAATTCAATCAACTGAGCCCTATGAAGCAAAAAAAATTTGTTTTAAACTTCTCAAATCTCAGCAAAATCTTCATTTCCTCTTTTTCAACCTTCAATTTCCTTCAGCATCTTCATCATCTTCATCATCTTCAACCTTCTTATTCTCCACCAAAACCTAAAATCTCCATAATCAGGGCAAATATGTCAATGAAGAGCAAGAACACCTTTAAGAGGCTAAAGACCTCTCAAATATGTGAAGGACGGTCAAGCCATCCTCCTCAAGGGGCAACCTCATAGATCCAAGCATCCACGGCTCCAAAAACTAGGCAAATTAGCCAAGAGTCACAGATTTCACCAAATCCAAGAATTGGCAGAGCTCTAGAAGGGGTTAACCTTCAGAACCTTTCCTTGGATAAAACCCAAAGACTTTAAAGGAGTTTTAAACAAACCAACATGCACGGGTAAATTCAGTTGCATTCGCTCTGATGGTCAAGAATTTTTTAATAAGTGGGAGAATGATAAAAAAGCAATTATATCTTTGATGTTGCTTATGATTAAAGATTTTGAGAAGAACAATAAGTTGAAACCAATCATTGACTAGTTAGATGTTCAAAAGTGGAGGCCTATTTGAACGAAGAAGGAGATGCAAAGTATGTCCATAAAATGCACTGGACTTTCCTATGGAAATGTGTGGGTGGAATACTTGAATAGGTTCTCATATGCTTTACATTCTGTCATTAACGTTGCACATCTTGAATGGGATATGGAAACTATTTGTAACATGCTTGGAGTGCCCAATGAGGGGCTAGATGATTTTGAGTTATAGAAGTGGGGTATGGCATGGTGGATGATCATCGATAATGAAGTAAAGAGCTTTTTAGGCTACCACCCTATGAAAAAACCAAATGACATGTCTTTAGTACATCGTGTATTACTTACCATCGTTATAAGAAACCTGGATTTCTATGTATCTTTTCGCCTTACTGGCCATGGAGTTTCTAAATTTTTAGGAATTCTTTGTGGCTAATTAGATTGAGGCCACCACCATGAAAAGTTTGGCCCTTCCATATTGCAATCTTATCTATGTCATGATTAAGAAATCAGGGATAAAGATGGTTGAGACAAGAATGAGATAGATGTCAAGAAGATTACGCACAAAGAGTTCTATAACAAAGTCAACCTACAACAAGTCCTCAAGTCCAAAAAAGAAGCTAATGCACAAAGCCGACATAACGAGCCTGAAGAGGCGGCACCACATGAGACTGACGAACCTGAAGATGAAGATTCAAATGATGTTTAATGTTGAAGTGAAAATCAATGACCTTAAGGTCATCATTGGTCAATAGGATGAACGATAAATTGAGGATGCCATTTTTATTGATACGTTCGAAGTAGAAGTGAACACACTCAAGAATGAACTTCAAGCACAAAAGACCAAGTACTGAAAATTGAAGTCCAAGCTTAAGGTAATCGTTTTCTGGCCCCTGTTTCTCATCGAATGAAGAGTCTTAGTTGACCGCTAATCCGAAATCCCGTAGTCCCACTATGCCAGTTATCTCCTTAGTATAATCATGTATTTGTTTGTGTTTGAACTCCTAAACTTCATTAAGCTACTCAAATGAGAATTATGAGTGGCTTTCATTAAGTTGAGGTGTGCTAATTTGAACAACGCGTGTTTGTTTTTTTATGTTTTCAGAAAGGGAGAGAAGTATGTATGCATGGGGTAATGGTTATAGAGATATGTGTATGTGTGGCTTGAGTATGCGGCTAATGATGATAATGTATGTGGCTTGCTGATGGAAATATAAGTATATGGTTTGTTATCTGGGCTTGAACATGATATGTGCAATTGATTATATGTAGCATGTCGGGTTAATGTGGTGTTTGTTGCTAATGGGATTTACATACATTTGAGTTTTAGGTATGTATAAAGAATGTATGTCTTGAGAGGGAGCTTGAAACAAATGAGATGAACTTGATTTTGGCATATTCATATAGTGACAGGGGACATAAATGCATTCACTAAGGGGGAGATTGCTTAAGCACAAAATAAAACTAAGTTTGAAAGCATTGAACAGCGTAAGTGTCATTTTTCAAACAAAATGTCTTTTAAAAGTGTATGTTTTTGAAATAATCAAAAAAGAGAGATTGTTGAAATATGAAATGTTTTTGATAAAGTTAAAACGATGTTTGAAAAAAGGGTTAAAATGTACTTTACATTTTGGAAATAACACAAAATTGAAACTACATTGTTCAACAACATACCTTCAGCATAGGCCGATCTATGTATACATCTGTAGCGCCCCGTACTCGGCTACCCTCGTACGGTGCGCCCGCCGTACTTTCCCTTCCGGAAAAATACAAAGCGTCGATACTTAACTCGTAAAATCCATGAACAAACATGAATTACCAAGTCGCGATCTTAACAGGTTGATAAAATACGGCAGAATTTGAACCTTAATCCGAAAGCGTCAAATCGCGAATACATAGCAAAATTATACAAACTGATCCGATAGTAACTAGTCCATGAAATTAGACCAACATAACCCGAAGGAGAAACAGAAATAGCTATGTCCCATACATCCCGAAGGTTCATCAAAAATTTCCTTCTTCATTTCCTTATCAGCGGCGTCAATAGCCTAAGGGTATGGCACTCGGGGCTCATCCTCAATCCACTCGACTTCCTTTCCTGGCTCTGGGGAAAATAAATGGGTGAGCGACAACTCGCCAGCAAGTATACAATAACTCCATGCAATAAAGAGAAAATGGCATACAAGAATCAAACCCCAAATCCTTAAGTTAAATCATACCTGACAACACCTTTTCGGAACATCATACTTAAAGTCATCTCAACACTGAGTCAAAGTCTGAATGTCATCACTTAATTTAGATGCTACGTACTATAGTTAACTTCTTATTTTCATGAATGAACGTCATGCATACTGTGTATGAAAATGTGAATGCAATGAGATTTCAATGAAAAACATGCTCATAAAATACTTGTTCTTTCTTTCTTTCTTTCAAATCGTAATCATCATAAAACGAGAAAGAGTGTCAGCCTATTATACCGGGCATGACTCGGTTCTTATAACATGTTCACGTTCAGGTCTAATATACCGGACCTGTACGGTTCTTATGGCTCGTCAGACCTATTATACCGGGTCTGGATCGGTTCTTATAATCATGATCATCTTCAGACCTATTATACCGGGCCTGGGTCGGTTCTTATAATCTTCAGATCAGTTCACCCCGGATCTGTGGCGGGTTAAGCTGGCCAGAAGGGACGGAATTCTTTCAAAACTTTATGTAAAACATCACCAAAATCATGGGCGTGAAACATATGAGCATGCCAATGCAAATGCATGAGATGCAACATGATATAAGACACTTGTGATATCACACACAACTTTCTGCATGAGCTGGAAAAATTCAGCAATATGTCCTGTATGGTCCGGCCTTAAAATCAATCTTTTGAGCCCATTTTCCAGAAATTAAAAACATGGACATGCACCATATGATCTTGACTATATTCTGTACAAATTTCATGAACTCTTGACAAGTGTAAGTGCCTCTATAAAAATTAACTCCCAACATGGGTGCAACAGAAATTCTGCGGTACCCTTGACCCCATTCCTTACCTTGTCTCTTTCCATAGACTCATTATGGGGCTCACTTAGTACCTGAAAATCTTCCCTGTTTCCTCTACGAATAATATTCAGATACCCATTCACCAAAACAAGTCAAAATAAGTATGATACAATTCACATAAGCACATAGGGTCAATCTGTCCTGTTTTTCCAGAATATTACACCAACTTCCCCTCAATAGTTTACCATCAAGATCAATAGAGAAGATCAATTTCTTTACATGGAAACTTAGCTCTATGTCTTACGTACTTCCTGTAAAAATTTCAGGTCAATCCAAGATGGTTAAGATACTTAAATAATTTTTCTTCCTAAAGTGGTACGTCCAGAAACTGTTTTGACCCACTGGTACTAAAATTTTATTTCTGACCAATCCACAAATGATTTTCCAGAAATTCCAAAGCCACAATAAACTAGACATAATAAGCTATGACCACACCAAAAATAAGCTCAATCCAACGGTTACAAGGTCCTTAACTATGTCCATCAATTAGGCATACATTCTGTCCAGAATTCTGTTTTCAGTCAACATGCATAGAAACATCTTTTCTTCCCTAATTTTTGTTCTTTAGCCTATAGTCCAAGTTAATGACCATTCAATAGACTTAATAAGACTCTCCTATACAATTTCAAGTCTCCTCTTTAACATGCAAAAGTCATTCACATGAGCTATTCATTCTCCCACAAAACAGTCCCCTAATTTAACAATTTCAAAACATAAAGAGTAGCAACTTAGACATATTTTCACTAAAGTCATAACCTAGTCTTCTAGACATTCATGCATGCACATTTTCACATATATTACAAGGAATTAAAGTATACTTGCCTCTTCCACTAAAGCTTTTGCCTTTGTTTGGTTAGGAAGTGAGATGTGGTGAGATCCTTCACCCTTTTTCACCTTGAGTACACGGTTTTGAGGGAGTGAAGTGAAAAGGTTAATTCTTTATTCAAATGGAGGAACTAGGTCATCTTTAAAGTTAGAGCATCTTACCAAATAATCTTGAAATGGAGGTTCAAGCACCTCAATGTATCTCCTCCTAAGAAAGTTGATAGCTTTCCCCTATTTCCACCTTGAACCCACGGTTTTAGCATAAAACAAGAGAATGCATGTGAGTTTCATTCTCATAAAAATGAGAATTCTCTTAAGGAGATTAGGAACAACACTTACCTAGATGTCTCCTTGAGGTCTTGAAGTGAACTTGAAGTCCTAGCCCTCAAGATGGTAGGACCGAAATTTCTTGATGAGGGAATGGAGATTTTGCTAAGTGTTTTGGTCTTGCAATATGAAAGAGATGCTTCTAGAATGAGTTGAGTTGAATCATGTTTTGGAGGCTTAGGGGGACGGTTTTTGGAGGGATTTGGGGAGATTAGGGCTTCCTTGTAGCTTAACCAAGGTTAATCTAACTTAACCTTGGTTACTTTGCTCAACCATAGTTACTTTTTGTTTTAACCAAGGTTACTTTAGTTCACCATGGTTACATCAACCTTGGTTAGAGAATAGTAATCATGGTAAACATTTAAAATTCCTCCATGCCTAGACAAGAAGGTGTCGGCCTTGGTTGGGGTCTTTATGACCTCAACCACACTACTTTTTCCTTAATTGAGGTGTCTTAACTAGTTCCTTAAGTGCATGTATCATTTTTATTTCTATTTATTCTTTGTCTAGTAATTACTTATCTTATTATCTTAACCAATAAAATTGGCTAGAAATTCCTAGAGTCTCCATGTATAGGCCGAATTTAGGCTTCTTGGCCAATTGGTATTTCTTGTAACTTTAGTTCATGTAATATATTGTTTCACCTATTTTATTGTATTCTAGAATTAGCATATGTATGCATACATATCACACATACACGTGCACACATATATGTTAATATGTATGGCCCATGTAACCCTATCTCTCATGTGCTACTCTCTTAAAGTTTCCCTTATTTAATTTGGGCTTGGTATCACCTTAATAAGAATTAAGTAAAGAGACTTAAAAGAACTTAAGTAACATGCGCTAAAAGAAATTTCCGTTTTCATTCCGTCACATATCCATAGTTTTTCACTTACATGATCATGTGGGTACAACATCCTTCCCCCCTTCAATGAAGTTTCGTCCCCGAAACTTATGAATTGTCAAAGAGATGTGGGTACTTTTGCTTCATGCCTTCCTCTAACTCCCAAGTGGCCTCGTCAACTGTATGGTTCTTCCATTGCACCTTGACCATAGGAATAGACTTATTTCTCAATGCCTTCACCTCTCTACCAATTATCCTTTCGGGTTCCTCAACATATGATATGTCAGCTTCAACCCTCAAGGGTGGTTCATCCATAATATGGCTCGAATCGTACACATACTTACGCAATTGAGATATATGAAACACGTCGTGTAATTGAGACAACGACGGTGGTAGTGCAAGTCTGTAGGCAACCCTCTCCAATTCTTTCCAAGATCTCGAATGGTCCAACAAATCTAGGACTGAGCTTTCCTTTCATTCCGAACCGCTTTACTCCTTTCGAGGGTGATACCTTCAAGAATACCTTATCCCCTACTTGAAACTCAAGTGGTCGACGCCTCACGTCGGCCCACGCCTTGCTTCGGTCCTGCGCTTGCCTTCAATCTCTGTCTTACGATCATAACCCTTTCTTTGGTTTGCTCCACCAAGTCAGGTCCTGTGAAAATCTTATCTCCAATCTCGTCCCAATACAATGGCGATCGGCATTTTCTTCCATAAAGGGCTTCATAAGGAGCCATCCCAATTGATCTGTGGTAGCTGTTGTTGTATGAAAACTCTACCAACTTCAAACTCTTGTCCCAGCTACCACCAAAGTCCAACACACAGGCACGCAACATGTCTTCCAATGTTTGTATTGTTCTTTCTGATTGACCGTCGGTCTGGGGATGGAAAGCCGAACTCATGCGAACTTCCGTACCCATCGCTTTCTGGAATGCCGTCCAAAATCTAGAGGTGAAGCGAGGGTCTCGGTCGCAAACTATGCTCATAGGAACCCCATGCAAACATACAATCTGATCCACATACATCGAAGCCAATTTTTCCATGGGTGCTCTAATCGACATTGGCAGGAAATGAGCACTCTTTGTCAGGCGGTCCACAACAACCCAAATAGTATCATACCCACTTCTTGTCTTAGGTAGATCTGTCACAAAATCCATAGCGATGTGATCCCACTTCCATTCGGGTACTTCAAGTGGTTGCAATAATCCAGCTGGCCTTTGATGTTCTGCCTTGACTTTCTGACATACAAGACACTTCTCAACAAACTCGGCTATCTGCTTTTTCATTCCTGGCCAC
The DNA here is from genome assembly GCA_036186865.1 of Eustoma russellianum. Taxonomy (NCBI): domain Eukaryota; kingdom Viridiplantae; phylum Streptophyta; class Magnoliopsida; order Gentianales; family Gentianaceae; genus Eustoma; species Eustoma russellianum. Next base: position 11,504,585 of record AP025075.1, on the reverse strand, counting down.
CAGAACTTTTGCTTCAAGTCATGATACATCTTATTTGCTCCTGGGTGGATAGACAAGTGAGAATTATGGCCTTCCTGAAGTACTTCACTCCTTATCACGTCGTCCTTAGGTACACACAATCGGCCTCTAAACCACAAGCTGCCGTCAGAACGGATTTCAAAATCGTCAGATGATTCCTCCTTCACCTTGCTCTTAACTTTCATTAACGCATCATCCTTAACTTGAGTCTCCTTAATTCTGTCGATCAAAGAAGGAACCATGACTAACTTTGCAAGCACATTGGAAATCGAATCTACTTCCTCTAGACCGAACTCTTCCATATCACGCTGTAGAGGTGGTTGACGGGGATGACTCGTCTTACGACTCAAAGCATCAGCAACCTTATTCGCTTTACCTGGGTGATACTGAATAGAGATGTCATAATCCTTGATCAACTCAAGCCATCGTCGTTGGCGCATATTAAGCTCCTTTTGAGTGAAGAGATATTTCAGGCTTTTATGATCCGTGAAGATTTCACACCTCTCACCATACAGATAATGTCGCCAAATTTTTAGGGCAAACACGACTGCTGCAAGCTCAAGGTCATGTACTGGATAATTCCGCTCAACGGCTTAAGCTGGCGAGATGCATATGCAATCACTCGTCCATTCTGCATAAGAACACAACCCAATCCATTCTTGGAAGCATCACTGTAGATCACGAATGGTTCTCCTGAGTTGGGTTGAGCCAAAACGGGTGCGGATGTCAACCTTGACTTTAGCTCAGAAAAGCTACTTTCACAATCCTCACTCCATAAAAATTTCGTCTTCTTCTGAGTTAGTCTAGTGAGTGGCATAGCAATTCTTGAAAATCCTTCCACAAACTTGCGGTAATAACCGGCAAGTCCGAGAAAACTCCGTACTTCCGTGACATTGGTCGGCCTTGGCCACTCAGTAATTGCTTCAATCTTTCTGGGATCAACCGAAATCCCGTTTTCAGTGATAACATGGCCCAGAAATGACACACTATGCAACCAAAACTCGCATTTACTGAATTTTGCATAGAGCTGATGTTTTCGGAGAATACCAAGTATTTCCCTCAGGTGAACTATATGAGTTTCCTCATCGGGTGAATAAATCAGGATAGCGTCAATAAAAACTACCACATATTTGTCCAATTGGTCCCGAAACACCCGATTCATGAGATCCATAAACGCTGCAGGGGCGTTGGTCAATCCAAAAGGCATTACGAGGAATTCGTAATGTCCATATCTTGTCCTGAATGCCGTCTTAGGAATATCCTCAGTTCTTATCTTCAATTGAAAATATCCCGATCTCAGGTCCACTTTGCTAAACACCCGAGCTCCCTGCATTAGAATACTTTAGAGATCATTCAGAATTATTATATTAAAATAAGGCTTAGTAATTACTGACCCGAAGCTGGTCGAACAGATCGTCGATCCGCGGTAACGGATACTTATTCTTTACGGTGATCTTGTTGAGTTCCCGATAATCAATGCACAGTCGCATACCTCCATCCTTCTTCTTTACAAATAAAACCGGGGCACCCCATGGTGACACACTTGGACGGATCAGTTTCTTTTCCAGTAACTCGTGTAATTGTTCTTTTAGTTCTTTCAGCTCGGCGGGTGCCATGCGGTAAGGAGTTTTTAGAAATGGGTTCAGCTCCGGGGATGAGATTTATTTCAAAGGAAATTTCTCGGTCAGGGGGAAGTCCTGGTAGTTCTTCTGGAAAGACATCCAGAAACTCTCGAACTACTGGGACTTGTAGAATGTCTACCGCTGTCTGCTCGGTACTAAGAGTATAAACGAGATATCCTTGACCTCCTTTTTGCAATGCTTGACGAGCCGAGCTATATTCACAAAAACATTCTTTGACTTCTTCAACTTGGTACCCCCTTGAAATGATACTTCCTCTTGCTCCGGAACTCTAAAATTGACTTTCTTCTGATTGCAGTCAATATGGGCATGGTTCGTAGACAACCAGTCCATACCAAGAATGATGTCAAAGTCACTCATCGCAATCGGAATCAGATCAGCCGCGAATCGATGATCATCGAGCTCGATTGCGCAATTCTTATACAGAAAGTGAGACGTAAGCACTTGATCACCAGCGGCTTGGATCCGATAAGGTGGTTTAAGCCGGATGGGATCACGGTCTATTTCCTTAGCAAATTTCTTAGATATAAAGGAGTGGCTGGCGCCACTATCAAACAAGGCATTTGCGGGTATACAACATACAAGAATAGCGCCTGAATCATACAAAGCTTTAACTACGTAGCAATATAATATTTATCAAATTGACATTGCATAATTTTAAATCATACCCGCCACGACGTCTCCAGCTTCCTCAACTGCAGCATCAGTCATCAAGTGCACGCGCGCATTCGAGCGCTGACGTTGGTTCCTTTGCTGCTGGCCACCACGCTCATGACAATCTCTCAGAATATGTCCAGTCTTGCCACATCCAGCACAAGCAGCTCCCTTATCAGGGCAATCCCTGATTATGTGACCAGTCTTGCCGCAACCAAAGCACTTACCAGCTTGTACATAACACTCGCCCAAATGATTCTTCTTACAATGGGGGCACGTGGGAATGGCCTGCTGCTGCTGTCCTTGATTCTCTTGATTACCTCTTTGATTACCCTGATTCTGCCCCCGGCGTTGTCCACGATTCTGATTCTGTTGTCTACCTTGCTTCCCATGAAAATTTTGCTTAGTCATTTTCCTTGCTCTCTTTTCACCAGAATTGTCCCTTCCTCTTTTCTGACCCACTGTCGCATCGCGGCGAATGATATCCTTTTCGATCCGATAGCATGCATCAACAAGCGCCTCAAAATCCGCAGAGATAACATTCACCAACCAAGTACGAATTCTTGGATTCAACCCACTCTCAAACTTTACCATCTTAGATTCCTCATCATTCATCACAGCCGGAGAAATCTACCCAAGGCCAGAAACTTGCTCACATACTCAGACACAGTCATACCAGGCTCTTGCTTCAACATTTCAAAATCATGTCTCTTTTGCATCTTAACGGAAGGGGGAAAATAGAACTTATTGAACTCCTGGATGAATCTTTCCCATGGAATAGGTCGGGGCAAGGGTTGCAGTTTAGCCTTCCACCACTGGTTTGCCTCACCAAGGAGGAAGGGTCTCACAGCTTGGGTTTTCATATGGTCGGGGGCTCCATTCAATTCAAAGCAGTTCTCTACCTCATCTAACCACTTTTCAGCCATATCAGGGTCAGACTTGCCTTCAAAAGGTGGTACATTCGCTCGCTTAAGCTTCTCAAAGTAATACTGCGCATCTCTTATTGGTTCATAAGGGGGAGGAGGGGCAACTTGTTGAATCATTCCTTGACCAATCTGTGTACAGTCTGACAGAATGCTTGGAAATCTGGAATAAGAAGTGGTACTTGCGGAAGAGGGTTTCCTTGAACTGGTGGGGGATTCTCATTTTGCGGTGGAGGAGGAGGCGGAGGAACTGGATCTTGAGGTTGTGGAGGGTTTGGTTCAGGTGCATGGGTAGCATCTCTGCGAGGCCTACCATGACCGCGAGTCCGAACCATCTGTATACGGAGCAGAAAGATATATATTTATATAAATTGAAATAACTGACTGAATTTAGACATTCTTGGAAAAGAATTTTCAAAGCAGGAAAAGAGATAATGTATATATGGCATGTCAAGCTGGCGGGTCAACTAGGGCCCTATTTCCAGTCTAAGTTGTCTAAGTTAAGGTTACCTCTCTTCTAAGATCATGACTTAAGTCTAAGATCAATTCTTAGATTTCTAAGATCGTAACTTAGCTTCTATGTTCTGCCCGAATCTAGAGCCTGGGCTCTGATACCACCTGTAGCGCCCGTACTCGGCTACCCTCGTACGGTGCGCCCGCCGTACTTTCCCTTCCGGAAAAATACAAAGCGTCGATACTTAACTCGTAAAATCCATGAACAAACATGAATTACCAAGTCGCGATCTTAACAGGTTGATAAAATACGGCAGAATTTGAACCTTAATCCGAAAGCGTCAAATCGCGAATACATAGCAAAATTATACAAACTGATCCTATAGTAACTAGTCCATGAAATTAGACCAACATAACCCGAAGGAGAAACAGAAATAGCTATGTCCCATACATCCCGAAGGTTCATCAAAAATTTCCTTCTTCATTTCCTTATCAGCGGCGTCAATAGCCTAAGGGTATGGCACTCGGGGCTCATCCTCAATCCACTCGACTTCCTTTCCTGGCTCTGGGGAAAATAAATGGGTGAGCGACAACTCGCCAGCAAGTATACAATAACTCCATGCAATAAAGAGAAAATGGCATACAAGAATCAAACCCCAAATCCTTAAGTTAAATCATACCTGACAACACCTTTTCGGAACATCATACTTAAAGTCATCTCAACACTGAGTCAAAGTCTGAATGTCATCACTTAATTTAGATGCTACGTACTATAGTTAACTTCTTATTTTCATGAATGAACGTCATGCATACTGTGTATGAAAATGTGAATGCAATGAGATTTCAATGAAAAACATGCTCATAAAATACTTGTTCTTTCTTTCTTTCTTTCAAATCGTAATCATCATAAAACGAGAAAGAGTGTCAGCCTATTATACCGGGCATGACTCGGTTCTTATAACATGTTCACGTTCAGGTCTAATATACCGGACCTGTACGGTTCTTATGGCTCGTCAGACCTATTATACCGGGTCTGGATCGGTTCTTATAATCATGATCATCTTCAGACCTATTATACCGGGCCTGGGTCGGTTCTTATAATCTTCAGATCAGTTCACCCCGGATCTGTGGCGGGTTAAGCTGGCCAGAAGGGACGGAATTCTTTCAAAACTTTATGTAAAACATCACCAAAATCATGGGCGTGAAACATATGAGCATGCCAATGCAAATGCATGAGATGCAACATGATATAAGACACTTGTGATATCACACAACAACTTTCTGCATGAGCTGGAAAAATTCAGCAATATGTCCTGTATGGTCCGGCCTTAAAATCAATCTTTTGAGCCCATTTTCCAGAAATTAAAAACATGGACATGCACCATATGATCTTGACTATATTCTGTACAAATTTCATGAACTCTTGACAAGTGTAAGTGCCTCTATAAAAATTAACTCCCAACATGGGTGCAACAGAAATTCTGCGGTACCCTTGACCCCATTCCTTACCTTGTCTCTTTCATAGACTCATTATGGGGCTCACTTAGTACCTGGAAATCTTCCCTGTTTCCTCTACGAATAATATTCAGATACCCATTCACCAAACAAGTCAAAATAAGTATGATACAATTCACATAAGCACATAGGGTCAATCTGTCCTGTTTTTCCAGAATATTACACCAACTTCCCCTCAATAGTTTACCATCAAGATCAATAGAGAAGATCAATTTCTTTACATGGAAACTTAGCTCTATGTCTTACGTACTTCCTGTAAAAATTTCAGGTCAATCCAAGATGGTTAGATACTTAAATAATTTTTCTTCCTAAAGTGGTACGTCCAGAAACTGTTTTGACCCACTGGTACTAAAATTTTATTTCTGACCAATCCACAAATGATTTTCCAGAAATTCCAAAGCCACAATAAACTAGACATAATAAGCTATGACCACACCAAAAATAAGCTCAATCCAACGGTTACAAGGTCCTTAACTATGTCCATCAATTAGGCATACATTCTGTCCAGAATTCTGTTTTCAGTCAACATGCATAGAAACATCTTTTCTTCCCTAATTTTTGTTCTTTAGCCTATAGTCCAAGTTAATGACCATTCAATAGACTTAATAAGACTCTCCTATACAATTTCAAGTCTCCTCTTTAACATGCAAAAGTCATTCACATGAGCTATTCATTCTCCCACAAAACAGTCCCCTAATTTAACAATTTCAAAACATAAAGAGTAGCAACTTAGACATATTTTCACTAAAGTCATAACCTAGTCTTCTAGACATTCATGCATGCACATTTTCACATATATTACAAGGAATTAAAGTATACTTGCCTCTTCCACTAAAGCTTTTGCCTTTGTTTGGTTAGGAAGTGAGATGTGGTGAGATCCTTCACCCTTTTTCACCTTGAGTACACGGTTTTGAGGGAGTGAAGTGAAAAGGTTAATTCTTTATTCAAATGGAGGAACTAGGTCATCTTTAAAGTTAGAGCATCTTACCAAATAATCTTGAAATGGAGGTTCAAGCACCTCAATGTATCTCCTCCTAAGAAAGTTGATAGCTTTCCCCTATTTCCACCTTGAACCCACGGTTTTAGCATAAAACAAGAGAATGCATGTGAGTTTCATTCTCATAAAAATGAGAATTCTCTTAAGGAGATTAGGAACAACACTTACCTAGATGTCTCCTTGAGGTCTTGAAGTGAACTTGAAGTCCTAGCCCTCAAGATGGTAGGACCGAAATTTCTTGATGAGGGAATGGAGATTTTGCTAAGTGTTTTTGGTCTTGCAATATGAAAGAGATGCTTCTAGAATGAGTTGAGTTGAATCATGTTTTGGAGGCTTAGGGGGACGGTTTTTGGAGGGATTTGGGGAGATTAGGGCTTCCTTGTAGCTTAACCAAGGTTAATCTAACTTAACCTTGGTTACTTTGCTCAACCATAGTTACTTTTTGTTTTAACCAAGGTTACTTTAGTTCACCATGGTTACATCAACCTTGGTTAGAGAATAGTAATCATGGTAAACATTTAAAATTCCTCCATGCCTAGACAAGAAGGTGTCGGCCTTGGTTGGGGGTCTTTATGACCTCAACCACACTACTTTTTCCTTAATTGAGGTGTCTTAACTAGTTCCTTAAGTGCATGTATCATTTTTATTTCTATTTATTCTTTGTCTAGTAATTACTTATCTTATTATCTTAACCAATAAAATTGGCTAGAAATTCCTAGAGTCTCCATGTATAGGCCGAATTTAGGCTTCTTGGCCAATTGGTATTTCTTGTAACTTTAGTTCATGTAATATATTGTTTCACCTATTTTATTGTATTCTAGAATTAGCATATGTATGCATACATATCACACATACACGTGCACACATATATGTTAATATGTATGGCCCATGTAACCCTATCTCTCATGTGCTACTCTCTTAAAGTTTCCCTTATTTAATTTGGGCTTGGTATCACCTTAATAAGAACTAAGTAAAGGCTAAAAGAAATTTCCGTTTTCATTCCGTCTCATATCCATAGTTTTTCACTTACATGATCATGTGGGTACAACAACATCAGTTTTTAAAATTGAGACATAGATCGATCTATGTAGGTAAGATGCAAAATCATACTGTCAACATAGATTGATATATGTACACATTGGTCTCTAAAATTGAGACAGATCGATCTATGTAGGTAAATGTGTAAAATTGAAATCACAATGTCCAACAACATACCTTCAAGATAGATCAATCTACGTATACATCAGTCTCTAAAATTGAGTTATCTAACATTATATCCTTAACATAGATTAATCGAAGTTACATTAGTTCTAAAATTATAGATCGTTTGTTGTCATCCTGAATTCAAATTGTTATGGCCGTTGTAAATAAATCCAATGTTGGAAGAAGGGAGTCACTTGCTGTAGAAGGTAAACATCCGATGGATGGATGTTGAGTGTCAAATTTTTCAAATTTAGACAAATTGTGTACTTTCAATACTTATGTATGTTTGATAAAAATTAAAAGAGAAATAGATAACAGGTGTCACTAACTCATATCAATAACTCACATCAAAAAATTCTTTACTATTTTATGGGCTCTTATTTTAGTTCTATTGAATCAGAGCCACAAGCTCAACCAGAAATTTCTTTAGCTTCTCGTCGTCACTCCTGGGTCCACAACAATGAGCTCAAAGAAGAAGACCGTTGTGCCAATAGAGGCATCTTCCTCAGCTACCAGCTCGGCTGGTTCTGTTCGTCTTATGTGCCGGTCTAATCCTTTCGAGAAGGATCGTCTCTACACATAACTAATCATACGTTGAGTGGAAAAAAATTCCTTCAATTGTCTCAATTCGTTTTAATGGTCATTAGAGGACGGGAAATCTTGGTTACATCATCGGCTATCTTGCCCATCCCAATACCTCATATCCAACATATGAAAGTTGGAAACTAAACAACTCTGTTGTCATGGTATGTCTGATTAACTCAATGGAGCAGCACATTATCCGTACGTACCTGTCCTTGTGGACTACCAAGGCAATATGGCAGATTGTTAAAGGAAATTATTTAGATATTGAAAATACATCATAGGTTTTTGAGATAAAAGAATAAGCTCAAAGAGATTCGGAAAGACGACCTCAATATCTCAAAATTACAACATAGTACGGACACTATAGTAGGAATTGGACATGCGTTATTAGGGAGATTGGGGTGCACTAGAAGCCGGTGTAAAGTTCGAGGGACACCTTGGAAAAAGGCCTTTACAGCTTTCTTGTAGGACTCAATAAAGGCTTGATGGGGTTCGAGGACGAATCCTAGGACGAAGGCCACTGCCTTACATTTGTGAAGCATTTGATGAGGTTCGACGTGAAGAACACAGAAGTTAAGTATGTTAGAAAAGTACGTTTAAAGTACTTTAAAATTTGTCCAAACTTATATAAAATCATGTAAGATGTTTCTTGGGAGACTAAAAGATGATTAGAACATTCTGATCTGGCTGGAATCACTTGGATCGATCCAAGTGCTAATTGGATCGAACCAAGTGAAAGTTGAAAGATAAAAAATAAAGTTGGATGTTCTGTTGGACATCGATCGATACATTGATCGATCGATGAGGTATGGATGCAAAGTTGGAGTACACTGTCCAACATACATCGATCATATGGATCGATCGATGTGACATCGATCGATCAAAGTTAACAAGGTGCAAGGTTGGAGCTCACTGTCCAACATCGATCGATGACATCGATCGATGTGCCAAAAGGCAGGACTCCTCATATTAAGTTGCAACTTTTGATCTAAGAATCATCTCCCATCATACATGAACGTTATGTAACTGACATGGAGATTAAGTTTACCGCTGAAATGTGTTTTGAAAAGGAGTCTTACATAACCCAAGGCCTATAAATAGTAGGCCTTGCCATTTTAAATTATTAACCAATACTTCTGCAGAGTTTGAGAAAATTCAGCATTATTCTCTCTTCATATTCTCTCTTCTTCTTCCTCCACTATCAAACCTTTTTATTGTGCAAGTTCATCTTCTTCTCGTAGAGCGACCGAAAGGAAGAAGTCGTTATATCCTGGGAGACTTGTGCCGTGTAGTTCGCCTCGTTCGTGGTGGAGGCATTTTAGCTTTAAGGATATCAATATAACATTGTGTCTCGGCTTTTCTACTATCTTTGATCTTTGCGTTTGGTATCCATATTCCATCCTTATTTTCCAACAACCTTAAAGCTACAATCAACAACTGATATGGCTACCAAACATCATATGGTTCTTGACATGTCCAAGGTAGAGCCTTTTGATGGCAAATTCTTCAAAAGGTGGTCTGTAAGGTTCTATTCTTTCTTGAGAAGATGTTTGTCTCCTATGTTCTTACCAAAGAGAAATCTTCTGATGAAGGAGAATCACTCAAGTATGAAGCTGATAACACAACCTACAGGGGGCATATCCTGCATTTTCTGTCAAACTCTTTATTTGACATTTATGTCAAATTTTCATCTACAAGAGAGATTTAGAAAGCATTTTAGAACAAGTATGGTTCTGAAGGTATTGGAAAGAGAAAGTATTGTAGGATCTGAAAGGCACCACTAGAAGGGGGGGGGGGTTGAATAGTGGGTGCGGAAAATGTGGTTTTTAAAATTTGTTTTAAAACTAAACAACCCAACTTCTGAAAACAGTTTCTGTTTTCAGGACTAGTTTTAAAACGTTTTTAAAACTAGGTTGCAGGTCTTCAAAAATTCTGAAATTTGGAGAAACCTTAGACTCAGATGTTATGAGTATCTCCTAAAAATTTCAGATTAAAATTCAACCTTTAACCCCTTGAAAAATCGTTGGTGGTCAGATTGCACAAATCTGCCAGAAACGATACACTGATTTGAAAAATTAATTCCTACTTGTACTTAACTCCAATTGCTCTGAAGTTTTAACCACTAACCCCTTATATGTTTTATTTAAATGGGTTGAAACAGTTTTGAAAAATTCTTTCTGGAAGTTAGTCAAATACACTCAAAGTCTCAACTTTTGCAAGCCTGAAAATCAGACTGCACTAGTCTCAGAACTTTGGATGTTTGATTGAGTTATACTCATCCAAAAGGGTTGAAACTTGTGCCAACAGAACCCTAGAACGTGTGGCTATGTTTTCTGAAAGTTTCGTAATGTTTGAAATTCGTTTACTATTTTTACGAACGTGATTAAAAACAGTAAACAGTGCTGAAACAGAAAATCAGTGCTGAAAGTAAATGACACCAAGAATTTTATACTGGTTCGGTTATGTTTTTGAGTTGTGTGATTAGTGTGAACCAAGGAAGGTGTTCCTTGAAGACTGGAGTAGGTTGTTGATAACCGAACCAGTATAAAATTCTTGGTGTCATTTACTTTCAGCACTGATTTTCTGTTTCAGCACTGTTTACTCCAGTCTTCAAGGAACACCTTCCTTGGTTCACACTAATCACACAACTCAAAAACACCTTACCACAGGGTTGATGGAGTTACACACCAACTCCAACCCTTTACAAAGCTTGTACGAAGAATACAATTCGCACGAACACCACCACCTAACAAGAATGAAGATTGATCACACCTTGATCAATCTTTTACAAAGATATGGAATATGTGGTGGTCTATATCAAGCCTATTCAAGATTGAAAGATATGAATACAATAGGCTTACAAGAAGAAGGAGAGAAAGAGAATGTAGAAGAAGAAGGCTAGAACACTTTTGATCCTTGAACTTGCAACTCTTGTTCTTGTTCTTGTTTTGCTCTTCTTTCTCTCCTTTTAATTTGTTTTGGCCGCCCCCCTATAATGCTATCTCCCTCTTGAAAATTATATTCTAAGTCCTTGGGAGAATGTAAGACATCATTGTGACATGGTCTTGCTTACTTGTCACCTTCTCATTGGATGATCACTTGGCACTTCATGATTGGTTGGATGTTGTCATCATTTGATGACTTGGAAAATCTGAATATATCACTCAAAACATGTGCCAATATCATCACAAAATAATTTCCATAAAGCTCAAGATTATCACATAAATTGCAAGACAAAATTTTCTTCCTTGCTAAGCCAAGAAATCGCCCATAATGTGGTGTTACCATGCTGAATTTTCAGCATGTGACACATGGAGATAAAGTTCAAAATATTACCATTTTTCTTTGATTTTTATTTTTAAAATGAATCACCAATTGATGGTAAATATTCTTATGCTCAAAAATTCGGCCTACACATGTCTCACACATGCTGAAAAAAATTTCAGCATGTGATATGTAGAATATCACACTTTATTGAATTTAAATAATATTCAAATTACTTCCATTTCTTCTCCTAATCAATCACACAATTTGAGATGACAAAATATGTCACATTGAAGTGCAAAAATCGGCCACCCATGCTCACACATGCTGAAATTTTCAGCATGTGTTATAAGTGAGACAAAGTTTGAATTCTTACCATTTGTAGCTTCTCTCTTTAATTCACCAACATTGTATGATTGATCCTTGACCAATCAATATGCCAACAAGGCTCCAAATAAGCTCCATCTTGGCTGTAATGGCGTTTCATTGAGTATGTGCATGTGCTGAAATTTATTTTTGGTAACTTTGTAAAATAGTGCACATTTAATAATACATACATGTTATATTCCAATCAGCCCTTCATTTAATTTTCTAGAACACTTTAAGATGTATATCATATGTAAAAAGTGTCTAGATACATGTCACATGATGTACCAAAAACGTTACATGTGTTGTGTGCGTAGAAAACCGAATTTTCGATATTTATCGATTACCCGATTTTTCTCTAATTTAAATTCCAACTTTTGCACATGTTATATATATTATGTTATACATAATATATAATATATACTTTAAATCTTAGCACTTGGCTGGTCTAAAGTGGTACCACTAACATGTGACAAAATTAAACTTGGAATCTTCACATTTTGGCCTTAATGTGGGGTGATTTGTGTGTGCCAACATGGAAAGTATTTTTGGCTGAATATTTCATGTAACCCACGACATTTTTGATGATTTTTGAAGTATAGGGGCTAGCCATTTATTTATGGAAAGTACGTGACACGTTGGCGAAGTTTCGGTATTCGCCCGATACGACAATTTTCGGTTTAAAACCTTTTATCATGTCGTATTTAAATTTGTCATCACCATATCTTATATCATATGATATAAGACCTGAATATACTCATAAATATGAGTTAATTATAGTGGTGTGACGTTAACGTACGTACGTAAAATATATAACGTGTCGGTTGTACGTTGGAATACATGTGTATGTGCCTTTTTCAAAAAATCTGAAAATATATGTATTAATATATGTATATGGCGTGTATAATGAATGAGGGGAGGAGGAGAAGACTTTCCTTCCTTAGCCTTGTTGCCTTTGTGCCTTTTCCAAATGTAGCTTCCTTTAATGAACTACTTAGTTTAATTAACTAAGTACTTCACTTAATGAACTAGTTTAGTTCATTAATGGTGGCACCTGAAAATAGTGTAAACACAACAAATGTTTGCCATATGATGTAATCTTTAACGCTTCATGGCTCATTAGTACGGCAACATAATATATGAACTATATAAGGCAAGTAATAAGCAATATATCATGCACATTTATCTTATGCTCGTTTTTGTACACATTTAAATCATGTATTTGAAAATCACTCAAACCCCTTTCTCTACAAGTATGTGGTCAGTGAGTTCCACAAGTTTCAAATGGTAGGCCACGTACCTATCAACGATCAAATCCATCAATTTCAACAATTGGTGTATAATCTAGAATAAGAAGGCATCAAAATTGATGAGACTTTTCAGACTACCTCCTTGTTAGAGAAGTTACCCTCTTCTTGGAGCAAATACAAGAAGAGAGGTAAATATAATGACGCCAAACTTACCATGGGTAGTGTCATCAAACACATCCGCATTGAGGAGAACAACCGGCTAGAAGATGAAAAGGGTGCTGAGAATGAATCTCAGGACAACATTCTGGAGCACAATTCAAAGGCAAAGAGACAAACGGTCTAGAATGTCAAAGATCGTAGCAATAAAGGTAAACATTTTGTGTAAGGACAAAAGAAGCCCAAAGGAGTTTGTTGGGTTTGCGGAAAGGCTGGACATAAAGCTTTCTTCTGCAACAAAAGAAATGGACAAGCAAGTGGCCAGGCAAACCTGGTGAAGCATGATGATAGAGGCAAAATCGAGGATGAGGAGGTCATACCTGCAGTCGTCGTGGATGAGGTAAACCTTGTTGGAGGTTTTAAAGAATGTGTGGTTGACACCAGAGTCACAAGACACATTGCTACCAATAAAGATCTATTTCTTGATTTTCAAGAGATAGATAGTGGAGACCATGTCTTTCTTGGGGATGCACAAGGAACATGTATTCTCGAGAGTGCTCATTAGATTGACTTCTGGGAAAAGACTAGAATTGAGTAATGTGCTCTATGTTCCTACTATACGTAGGAATTTGATTTCTAGAGCATTTCTAATCAAGGCCAATCTTAAACTTGTTTTTGATTCTGATAAGTTAGTGCTTACTAGAACTGGAGAATTCATTGGGAAAGGGTTCTGTAATGCTAGTTTGTTTGTACTCGATGCAATGTGTATAACTAATAAGAATGCTCCTTCTTTTGTGTACTTGATTGAATCTTGTGATATTTGACATGCTAGGCTAGGTCATGTTAATTTTGATGCTTTAAAAAGATTACAAAGCATGAACATCATCCCTACAGAAAATGGAGATAAATTAGGCAAATGTGAATATTGTATAGAAGCTAAACACTATAAGAAACCGTTTAAAAGTACTGAAAGAGTCTTAGATAAACTAGATCTTATTCACAGTGATTTAGGTGACTTTAAAAACCATATAAGTAAAGGTTGTAAAAGATATTATATAACCTTCATTGATGATTATTCGAGGTTCACTAGAGTATATTTACTAAGTTATAAAGATGATCCTGAAGAAATGTTTAGGAAATTTAAGAATAAAGTAGAAAAAACAATTAGTAAAGAAAATCAAAAGATTAAAATCCGATAGAGGAGGTGAATATATGACTACTTCATTACAGAAATTTTGTGAAAAACATGGTATATTTCATGAAGTAACACCACCTTATACTCCACAATCTACTGGTATAGCTGAGAGGAAGAATAGAACACTTAAAAACATGATGAATGCTATGCTAATTAGTTCCGGTTTACCAGATAATTTGAGGGGTGAAGCCATACTTTGTGCCTATCCTATATTGAATAGAATACCACATAAAAATACTAATAAAACCCCTTATGAACTATGGAAGGGTTATCCACCTAACTTAGGATACTTGAAAGTGTGGGGGTGTTTAGCTAAGTGAGTGTTCTAGAATTTCAAAGAAATAAGATAGGAACAAAAACCAAAGATTGTGTTTATCAGATATGCCGAAAACAGTACGGCATATAGGTTTATGGTTGTTGATAATTCTGCGATTATTGAGTCTAAAGATACTGAAATCTTTTAGACTATTTTTCCTATGAAATAGGAAAAATATTTGGGTCGTTCTAGTTATGAAAAGGTGAATCTAGCAAAACTGTAATTAATAAAGAACCGTATTCACTAAGAAGAAGTAAAAAGAAAAGAATTGAGAAGACCTTTGGTAATGACTTTACTAAAGTGTTTATCTTAGAAGAAGATCCGAAAACTTACCAAGATGTAATAAAATCCGTAGATACAACATTTTGGAAAGAGGCTATAAACAGTGAATTTGATTCAATAATGAGTAATCACACATGGGAAGTGGTAGATTTACCTAGAGATTGTAAGCCGAGAGATTGTAAATGGGTGTTTAAAAAGAAATTAAATGCAGATGGTACTATAGATAAGTTTAAAGCTAGACTAGTAGTTAAAGGATTTACTCAACAAGAAGAAGTAGATTTCTTTGACACTTATGCACCGGTTGCTAAAATAACAACTAATAGAGTGCTAGTTGCTTTAGATTCTATTTAGAAACTTGTGATATATCAAATGGATGTTAAAACAACATTTTTAAATGGAGATTTAGACGAAAAAATTTATATGAGACAACCTGAGGGAATGATTGTCAAAGGAAAAGAACATAACGTATGTAGATTAAAGAAATTGTTGTATGGTTTAAAACAGGCTCCTAAGCAATGGCATGAGAAATTTGATAATGCTATGCTAGCAAATGGTTATGTAGTAAATGAAAGTGATAGATCTGTTGATAGCAAATTTGAAAATCTTGACATGATTATCTGTTTGTATGTTGACAGCATGCTGATTTTTTGTACGAATTTGGATGTCGTTCAAAAGACTAAATCATTTTTGTCATCAGCTTTTGATATGAAAGATATGGGTAACGTTGATTTTATTCTTGGTCTTAAGTCAGTTGAGAAATGTGGGGTTTATATGCTTTGTCAAAGTCATTATGTTGAAAAAGTGCTAAGAAAATTTAATCACTTTGATGTCAACGATGTTAGTACACCCTTTGATCCTAACGGAAGATTAGAAAAGAATAAAGGTGATAGTCTTTCTTAATATGGGTATGTAAGAATCATTAATAGTGTAATGTATCTCATGAATTGCACTAGGCCGATGATTACATATGTTGTAAATAGACTTGCCAGATATACACGCCATCCAAGTAATGAACATTGGCTTGTACTAAGAAGACTTTTGAAATATCTTAGAGGGACCATGAATCTTGGTTTGTTCTTTAGTGGAACGTCTTGTGTATTCCCGGGATTTTGTGATGCTAATTGGGTAACAGATAATGATGAAGTTAATTCAACTAATGGATATGTGTTTACTCCGGGGGGTAGTGCTATTTCTTGGAAATCATCTAAGCAAACATGTAGAGCAAAGTCTACAATGGAATCTGAATTTGTTGCCTTAGAACTTGCATGCATAGAAGGTGAATGGTTAAGGAATTTGCTTGTAGACATTCCTTTGTGGCTAAACCTATGCCTTCTGTATCTATAAATTGTGATTCGCAGGCTATGACTGTTACAGCCATGTTTTTTTTAAATATATATGATATTGACAATTAGCTATTAATAAAAGATAGAGATAAAGTTAAACAATTAGAATTAGAGATGTATTAGAAAAAAACTAAACCTTAACCAAATAAGAAAACCTAATATCTATCCTATACCTATCTTATTCTATAAATACATAACACACCACCCACAAAAACCCTATCCCCTCTTTTTCTTCCTTGGTTCTGCCGCCACTTGCCCACAAAAGGAAAAAAATATAAATAAACAAACCCAATTTCCCCCCAAGCCTCTAGCTGCCATATATATTAAAAAAAAGTTTCAACACCTTGATCCATCAACTAAGGATAGGAAGAAAAGAATCGCATAGGAGATTCGCCAAAAAGGTAGGTGCCTCTTCTCCCTCGAATGGGTACGATCCATGCATGCTTTGATGGTATATTTTATGTGATTCATTGTTTTTATATGTATCAGGTATAGATCTGTATTTGTTTATATTCAGAAAAGCATGAGGTGATTGTTTTATTGCTGCTATGTGCTTGTATGTGCTTGAACTTTGGTGGTAGGATTGTATTAAATCAAAAATAACCTTGAAGGAAATCGAAAAGTGGAAACTATCACAGTAGGAGCCTCTTAAACTTGCCTTTTGACCTTAGAATAGGTTCATCTAGTCCGGAATAGGTTGGGATGGGGTTGGAAGTCAAAAAAGGGGTCTGGCGGATGCGTTTCAGGGGGCGCGTGGGGCCCACGCGCGGCCCTTGACGGCGCGTCCAGACACGTGCTGACGTGTCCACTTTCAAAAGATACGTCTTGTTATAACGAGTCCAACGCAACTTGTTTGAGGTCAATCGGAGTTAAAACGAAGATTTTATTGAGGTTAGAAGGAAATAGACTAATTTAAAAAAAAGAAAAAAAGAAGGAAAAGCCGATTGGACCGGCCAGGCTGCCGGCCCGGACCGGTTGACCAGCAGACCGAACCAGGTCAGGAGGCCGGCCCAAAACCAAATAAAAAAAGAAATTCTGAAATTTAATTTCTGAAATGAATAAATAATTAATAATTAATTAAAAGTAGTTTAAAATTTCAAAAAAAAATATATTTAATTACCAAAAATTCTAAATAAATTTCAGAAAATATAAAATGTTAAAATTAACTTATTTCCACTTAATTTATGAATTTTGATAAATATAATAATTAAAAAATAATTCGTAATAAATAGAATTAAATAAATGAAAATTAGTAGAAAATTCTAGAAAATTAATACAAGCTAAGAAAAAATAAGGATGATGCCAAATAACAACTTTTCAATACTCAGGAAATTTATAAAACCGAATATTGAGTGTCTGAGGCGGTGAGGATGGGCGTACGGGCCCCAGACGACTTTGTTGTTGCATTCATGGCATGTGCATTTGCATTTGGAGTGGGTTGAGATGTACGGGTCTCAGACGCTCGAGTGGAGTGGATCATGGTGTACGGACCATGGGTACTCGGTTATGGTGGATCATGGTGTACGGGCCACGGGTACTCGGTTATGGTGGATCATGGTGTACGGGCCATGGACATCGGTTATGGTGGATCGTGGTGTATGCGCCACGGGCATTGGTTGGGGTGGATCGTGGTGTACGGGCCATGTGCATCCATAAGGGTGGATTGTAGTGTACGGGCTATAGGCATCCAGTCAATCCCTGGATCATGCATTGCATATAGGTCTATGGGCATATTGCATGACATGATTCTTGTTGCGTGTGACACGTTGATTGAGCATGCATCACGTACTTACGCATTTTATGTGGAGTGATTTACTTACCGCGTTTACTTTATCTTATGCATGTTATATCATATTTATGTGCTACGTGATTATATCATTTCGGTATGTACGTTTTGTAATTGTTTGAGGCAGGCATCTACTGGGTGATTTTCTGTCACTCACCCCTACTTTCCAGGTGAGCCGGATGAGGACTACAAGCACATCCTTGTTGAGGACGGGATGGACATAGCGGAGTAGGCCGGTTGGAAGCTGCAGCTAGGATAGGAGGGGACTCTGCAGCCGTTTTGTTCTTAGTTATCTTTAGGGGGTTTTCACAAACTTCTTTATTGTTTTATTATCAGATTTCTTTTATTCAGGGATGTAATAACAATTATTTGAGTTTAGTTTAAGTTATGATTTATGTTTCCGCGAGAAACATTTCGACGTCATTTCTGACATGTAAGAGATTGATTCGACGCCTTGTATTCTCCTTAGCGAGATACGACGGGCGCACTGTTCCCGATGTTAGGGCTCGGGAGCGGGCGCTACCGGTGGTATGAGAGCCGAGGCTTTAGATCCGCCTCGGAAACGCAGGATTAACTAGATCACTAGACATAAGTTATGATTTTTTTTTGCGAAATGACAATTTTGCCCCTAATAAACAAAGTAGACTTAAGGAACGATTTCAGACTTAAGTTATGATCGGGTTATGGAAGGTGTGTGTCGATGGTGAGGTTTCTTTGTTTAATTACTGTTTTATAGGCGTCCAATCCTTCAACTTATTATTGAGTAATCTGTCCTCGTCTCATGACTCAAATTTTGGATAATGTCTCCACGATGCGAGCCGCCAGCTGAAAACAGAGGACACGATGGCGATGATCAGTAGGGTCAGGGGACCATTCCTCAGGTCCTTGTAGATACACTGGTCACGCTAACTACATTGGTGGCCCAGTAGCAGATACAGATGGCTCACCTGCAGCAGCAGTAGTCGCAGCAACCACCACCACCACCCCCCTAGGGGCTTCAATTTTTCTATTGAGAGATGCAGAACTGCCGGATACTTATGTTCAGGGGTACCACACGACCAGAGGAGCAGAGATCTGGCTCAAGAATGTGTCTGAGCAGTTGAGGTTGATGCAGGTTCCTGATGGCTTGAAGGTTGATGTGGGTGTATACTTAGAGGGTGATGCCGAGCAATGGTGGCAGGGTGTGACACGCAGACTGACTCCACCGCCGACATAGACTCGGTTCAGGGAGGAGTACCAGAAGCACTATGTTCCTGAAAGTGTCATTCAGAGGAGGATGATGGAGTTTCAGCTTCTGGCACTGGGGTCCATGACTGGGGACCAGTATTTTGAGAGGTTCCATGCACTTGCGAGATACATGCTCGTCATCATGTATAACGAGAAAGCGAAGACGCTAGAGTTCAAGATCGACTTGAGCTCTCGTATTCAGTCATTGATCATCTGCACCCAGCCTACCACTTTTGAAGAGTTGTTGGAGGTGTGTCTTATCGAGGGTGATCTCGAGAGGGTTGCAGCGGTCGACATGGCTAAGAGACTGCGAGAGGAGTTCCAACATGGGAGATCGGGGAGATGGCTGAAGATTCCACGCTGCCATCTGACCGGGCAATCTTTCAGACCACAACAGTAGGGACATGGATCGGCGTCTCGACCATTGATGATTGGGGGTCCCGCAGCAACGGCAGCACAGCTACTCAAGGCAGTTGGACTGCCACCCCCAGTATGTACACAGTGTGGGCATTCGCACACAGGTCAGTGCTGGAGAGCTCAAAAGGTTTGCTGCGACTGTGGCAAACAAGGACATTACGCTAGAGAGTGCCCTACACCGGCACAAGCCCCTCCACCACAGGGTCAGAAGCTGCTAAAAGTAAAGGGGAGGACATTCCGGTGGTACGAGAATTTAAAGATGTCTACTCTGATGAGCTACCAGGTTCACCACCAAGTAAGAAAGCAGAGTTCGAGACCGATCTTATACCCAGAGCCAAACCGATCTCGAAGGCATCATACAGGATGGCACTAGCAGAGTTAAAGAGCTCAAGGAACAGTTGCAGGAGTTGCTGGACCGGAAGTTCATCAGACCTAGTGTTTCGCCCTAGGGGCACCGGTATTATTTGTGAAGAAGAAGAACAGTAGTCTGAGGCTATGCATCGACTATCGTGAGCTTAATAAGATCACGATACAGAATAAATATCTACTACCAAGGGTCGACGATCTATTTGATCAGTTGAAGGGTGCCAGAGTGTTCTCAAAGATTGACCTCCGATCAGGCTACTATCAGTTGAGGATTAGGGCGGAGGATATAGCAAAGGCGGCGTTCCGCACTCGGTACGGACACTACAAGTTTCTTGTAATACCCCTTTGGACTGACAAATGCACCTATGGCCTTTATGGATTTGATGAACACACTGTGTAGGATCTGCAAGGCACCACTAGATGGGGGCTTGAATAGTGGGTGCGGAAAATGTGGTTTTTAAAATAGTTTTAAACCAAAAACCCAACTTCTGAAAACAGTTTCTGTTTTCAGGACCAGTTATAAAACGTTTTGAAAACTAGGTTGTATGTCTTCAAAAATTCTGAAATTTGGAGAAAACTTAGCCTCAGATGTTATAAATGTCTCCTAAAAATTTCAGATTTAAATTCAACCTCTAACCCCTTGAAAATGTTTTCGTGGTCAGATTGCGCAAATCTGCCAGAACTGGTAGTCTGTCTTGAAAAATTTATTCCTATTTGTACTTAACTCCAAATGCTATGAAAATTTAATGACTAACCCCTTATAAGTTTTATTTAAATGGGTTGAAACAGTTTTGAAATATTCTTTTGGGAAGTTAGTCAAATACGGTCAAAGTCTCAACCTTTGCAAGCCTGAAAATCAGACTGCATTAGTCTCAGAACTTTGGACGTTTGAATGACTTATACTTGTCCAAAAGGGTTGAAACTTGCGCCAAAAGAACCTTAAAACGTGTGGCTATGTTTTCTGAAAGTTTAGTGATTTTTGAAATCCGTTTACTATTTTTATGAACGTGATCAAAACGATAAACAGTGCTGAAACAGAATATAAATGCTGAAAGTAAATGACACCAAGAATTTTATACTGGTTCGGTTATAAACAACCTACTCCAGTCTTCGAGGAACACCTTCCTCGGTTCACACTAATCACACAAAACAAAAACACCTTACCACAGGGTTGATGGAGTTACACACCAACTCCAACCCTTTACAAACCTTGTATGATGAATACAATTCACACGAACACCACCACTTCGCAAGTCCAAGATTGATCACACCTTGATCAATCTTTTACAACAATGAAAAGAATATGTGGTGGTCTATAAGAAGCCTATTCAAGTATATGAATGTAAGTACAATAGGCTTTTAGAGAGAAGAAAGAAAGATGTAGAAGAAGAAGGGAATGGAAGACTCTTTTTGCACTTTTGAACTTGTGAGACTTGTCTTCTTTTGTTTGCTCTTCTCCTCTCCATTTTATCAAGCTTGGCCGCCCCCCTATGCCTTCTTTCCTCTCTTGAAAATTATCTTCTAAGTCCTTGGGAGAATATGTGGCATCATTGTGACATGTTCTTGCTTACTTGGCATGTTCTCATTGGATGATCATTAAGCTCTTGCTTACTTGGCACTCATTGATTGGTTGAATGTTGTCACCACTTGATGACTAGGAAAATCTGAGAATACCACTTAAAACATGTGCCAAAATCATCATAAAATAGTTGTCATAATTCACAAGATCATTACATAAATTAAGCAAGACAATTTTCTCCAAAATGCCATGTAAATATCGGCCACTATGTCTCTTGCACATGCTGAAATTTCAGCATGTGTAACATCCACCTATTATTCAAAATCTTGTCTATTTTGTATTGATTTAATCCAAGAATTCAATCATCATTTAGTGCAAGACATCTTTATCAAATTTTGGAATAAAAATTACACATTAACAAGGCCAACATTTCGGCCATAACCATTACTACACATGCTGAAATTTTCAGCATGTGTGATATTCAAATATATCACAATTTTAATTCCATAACTTATTCAAATTACTTCCAAATTGTCTTCCAATTAATCACATGTTTCAAGACACAAAATATAGCTCATAATGGAAGAAATTTTGTCCACCACATTAGTGCACATGCTGAATTTTCAGCATGTGTCACAATTGTGACAAAATTTGAAACATTACCTTTTGTAGCTTCTTTCTTTAAGTCACCAACTTTGTATGCTTCATTCTTGGCCAATCAATATGCCAAAAAGGCTCCACATATGCTCCATATCAGCTGGAATAGGCGTTTATAACATGTATATACATGTGCTGAATTTTATTTTTGCAAACTTTGTAAAATAGTGCACATTTAATAATACACACATGGTATATTCCAATCAGCTCTTAATTGAATTTTCTAGAACACTTTAAGATGTATGAAATATGTAAAAAGTGTCTAGATACATGTTGTATGATGTGCCAAAAAACGTTCCATGTGTTGTGTACGTAGAAAACTGAATTTTCGATGTTTATCGATTACCTGATTTTTCTCTAATTAAATTCCAACTTTTTGCACATGTTATATATATTATGTTACACATAATATACATAATATAAACTTTAATATTCAGCACTTGGCTGGTCTTAAAGTGGCGCCATATACATGCGACAAAATTAAAATTGGAATCTCCACAATTTGGCCTTAATGTGGGGTGATTTGTGTGTGCCAACATGGAATGATTTTATGGCTGCACATAATATCATACACGCGAAATTTTTGAGTATTTTTGAAGTGTAGGGGCTGTTCATCTATTTATGGCAAGTACGTGATACGTTGGCGAAGTTTCGGTATTCGCCCGATACGACAATTTTCGGTTCAGAACCTTTTAACGTGTCGTATTTAATTTGTCATCACCATGACTTATATCATATGATATAAGACCTGAATATACTCATAAATATGAGTTAAGCATGGTGGTGTGACGTTAACGTACGTACGTAAAATATATAACGTGTCAGTAGTACGTTGGAATAAGTGTGTACGTGCCTTTTTCAAAAAAAATCTGAATATATATATACATATATATACATAATGGCGTGTATATGTGGAGTGTGGAGAGGGAATGGAGAACTTTCCTTTCTTTACCTTGTTGCCTTTGTGCCTTGTCAAAATATTGCCTCCTTTAATGAACTACTTAGTTTAATTACTAAGTACTTCACTTAATGAACTAGTTTAGTTCATTAATGGTGGCACCTGAAAATAGTTCAAACACAACAAATGTTGCCATTTGATGTAAGGTTTAAAACTTTATGGCTCGTTAGTACGACAACATTATACATGAACTATATAAGGCAACTTTTATGCAACAACGTGTTATGTCATAAAATATGTCATGCATTTCTTTGTAACACGTTATTTATATCATGCATTTTGAAATCACTCAAACCCCTTTTTCTCAACACAGTGTTTAGGGAGCAGTTGGATCGTTTCGTAGTAGTGTTAATCGATACATCTTGGTGTATTCACCTAATGAGGAGACGCATATTGAACACTTGCGGGAGGTATTGGAGACTCTCAAGAAGAAAAAGTTGTATGCAAAGTTCAGCGGGTGCGAGTTCTGGTTAGGGAGTGTGACTTTCTTAGGCCACGTGATTGCTGAGGAGTGCATTTCTGTTAACCCAAAGAAGATAGAGGCGATTACAAAATGGCTCCGTCCTACTAATGTCACTGAGGTACGCAGTTTTCTTGGCCTTGTCGGTTATCATCACAAATTCGCATAGGGATTTTCGAGTATCGCAGAACCTCTGAGTCGAATGACTCAGAAAAAGACCAAATTCCTATGGACCTCCGAGTGTGAGGAAAGTTTTGCAGAGGTTGATGACCGCACCAGTATTGGCACAGCCCTCTGACACTGAAGGATTTGTCATCTACAGTGACACCTCGAAGAATGGGCTAGGGTGCGTGTTAATACAGAGAAATAGGGTTAGTGCATACGCTTCGAGGCAGTTGAAGCAATATGAACAAAATTTCCCGACTCATGACCTGGAGCTGGCAGTGGTGATGTTTGCATTAAAGATTTGGCGCCATTATCCATACGGTGTAAAGTGCGAATTCTTCACAGATCATAAGAGCTTGAAGTATTTATTCACACAGAAAGAGTCGAATATGCGTCAGAGGAGATGGCTTGAGCTACTGGAAGACTATGACCTGACTATCAGTTATCATCTGGGGCAAGGCAAACCGAGTTGCAGATGCCTTGAGTAGAAAGTCTAATCACGCCAGACGGACGCCACTGGAGAAAGAGATGGCAGAGTTTGATCTTGACGTTGTTGATTCCACTGCTAATGTTCTGACGGCCTTGGTTATTACACTATATTTGATTAAGCGGATTAAAAAGGCGCAGAAGAAGGATGTGACGCTTAGGGATACCCGAGAGAGAACGTTTACCAGTTTGATTGAAGGCTTCCAGATCCATGATGAAGGCATTATCTGGTACCAAGGAAGGTTGTGTGTGCCTGATAATGAGGACCTGAGGAAGGAGCTATTGAAGGAGGCACACAACTCAAAGTTCTTGATCATCCAGGCGCGACGAAGATGTATAATGACCGGAAGAAGCACTACTGGTGGAGTGGTATAAAGAGACACGTCGCCGATTTCATTGAGAGGTGCCTTATCTGTCAGCAAGTTAAGGCAGAGCATCAGAGACCAGGAGGTTTGATGTTGCCGTTGGAGATACTGGAGCAGAAGTGGGAGCATGTGATAATGGATTTTTTAGTGGTACTCCCTAAGACAAGAAACGGCAACGACATGATCTGGGTGATTGTTGGCCGATTGACGAAGTCTGTTCACTTTCTACCTGTGTCGAGTGATGTGACCTTGGAGAGATTGGTGACGCTGTACATTGATGATATTGTCAGTCTTCATGGGGTTCCAGTCAGTATATTCACCTCCCGATTCTGGTCAGCATGTCAGAGAAGGTTGGGGACAGAGCTGCGATTGAGTACCGCTTTTCATCCGCAGACAGATGGGCAGCCTGAGAGGACCATTCAGACTTTAGAGGACATGTTGAGAGCGTGCACATTGGACTTCAAGGGGAACTGGAACGGTATGATCAAGCACCCTTTAAGGCGTTTTATGGACGTAAGTGCAAGTCCCCTGTTCATTGGGATGAGGTTGGTGAGCGTGTTATTAACGGTCCTGAGTTGGTTGAGCAGACTAGAGAGAAAGTGAAGTTGATACGGGATAGACTCAAGGTTGCTCAAGACAGAAGCAAGAGCTGGGCTGATTCGAAACGGCGTCCCCTGGAGTTCGATGTGGGCGAGAAGGTTTACTTGAGAGTGTCGCCTACAAAGGGGGTTTCACGATTTGGTTTGAAGGGTAAGCTGAGGCCTCGCTACATTAGTCCATACGAGGTGCTCGAGAGGGTCGGTACCTTGGCCTACCGACTGGCGTTACCCCCTGCCTTGGCCCAGGTACACAACGTATTCCATGTTTCTCAGTTGAGGAGATATGTTCCAGATCCGAGCCATATTCTAGATGTGCCACCGTTGAGGATTCGACCGGATACGACGCATGAAGAGACACCTATCCGGATAGTAGATCGTAAGGACCAAGTACTAAGACAACGGGTCACTCCTTATGTCAAAGTTAAGTGGACCAATCATACGGTGCTCGAAGCAATGTGCAGGAGTTGGAGGAGCAAATGCGAGAGCGCTACCCCTACCTCTTCGAATAAGGTACGCAAGTTTCGAGGAAGAAACTTCTTATAAGGAGGGAGGAATGTTACATCCGTATTTTTTTTAAATATATATATATGATATTGATAATTAGCTATTAATAAAAGATAGAGATAAAGTTAAACAATTAGAATTAGAGATGTATTAGAAAAAAATTAAACCTTAACCAAATAAGAAAATCTAATATCTATCCTATACCTACCTTATTCTATAAATACATAACACACCACCCACAAAAACTCTATCCCCTCTTTTCCTTCCTTGGTTTTGCCGCCACTTGCCCACAAAAGGAAAAAAATATAAATAAACAAACCCAATTTCTCCCCCAAGCCTCCAGCGGCCACATATATTAGAAAAAATAAGTTTCAACACCTTGATCCATCAACCGAGGTTAGGAAGAAAAGAATCGCATAGGAGATTCGCCAAAAAGGTAGGTGCCTCTTCTCCCTCAAATGGGTACGATCCATACGTGCTTTGATGGTATATTTTACGTGATTCATTGTTTTTATTTGTATTAGGTATAGATCTGTATTTGTTTATATTCAGAAAAGCATGAGGTGATTGTTTTATTGCTGCTATGTGCTTGTATGTGCTTGAACATTGGTGGTAGGATTGTATTAAATCAAAAATAACCTTGAAGGAAATCGAAAAGTGGAAACTATTATAGTAAGAGCCTCGTAAACTTGTTTTTTGGTCTTAGAATTGGTTCATCTAACCCGGAATAGGTCGGGAAGGGGTTAGAAGTCGAAAAAAGGGGTCTGGCGGACGCGTTTCATGGGGTGGCACGTGAAGCCCACGCGCGGCTCCTGACGGCGCGTCCGGACATGCGCTGACGTGTCTATTTTCAAAAGATGCGTCTCGTTATAACGAGTCCAACGCAACCGGTTGAGGTCTATCGGAGTTAAAACGAAGATTTTATTGAGGTTAGAAGGAAATAGAATTTAATTTAAAAAAAGAAAAAAGAAGGAAAAGCCTATTGGACCGGCCAGGGTGCCGGACCGGACCAGGTCAACAGGCGGGCCCAAAACCAAATTAAAAAAAAATTCTGAAATTTAATTTCTGAAATGAATAAATAATAAATAATTGATTAAAATTGGTTTAAAATTTCAAAAAAATATATTTAATTCTCAGAAAATTCTAAATAAATTCCAGAAAATATAAAATGTTAAAATTAAATTATTTCCACTTAATTTCTGAATTTTGATAAATATAAGTAATTAAAAATAATTCGTAATAAATAGAATTAAATAAGGAAAAATTAGTAGAAAATTCTAGAAAATTAATACAAGCTAAGAAAAAATAAGGATGATGCTAAATAACAACTTTTCAATACTCAGAAAATTTATAAAATCAAATATTGAGTGCCGGAGTCGGTGAGAATGGGCGACAGGCCCAGACGACTTTGTTGTTGCATTCATGGCACGTGCATTTGCATCTGGAGTAGGTTGAGATGTACGGGTCTCAGACGCTCGAGTGGAGTGGATCATGGTGTACGGGCCATGGGTACTCGGTTATAGTAGATCATGGTGTACGGGCCATGGATACTCGGTTATGGTAGATCATGGTGTACGGGCCATGGGCATCGGTTATGGTGGATCGTGGTGTACGGGCCACGGGCATCGGTTGGGGTGGATCGTGGTGTACGGGCCACGGGCATACATAAGGGTGGATTGTAGTGTACGGGCTACAGGCATCCAGTCAATCCCGGGATCATGCATTGCATATATGTCTAGGGGCATATTACATGACATGATTCTTGCTGCGTGTGACACGTTGATTGAGCATGCATCACGTACTTGTGCATTTTATGTGGAGTGCTTTACTTACCGCGTTTACTTTATCTTATGCATGTTATATCATATTTATGTGCTACGTGATTATATCATTTTGGTATGTACGTTTTGTAATTGTTTGAGGCAGGCATCTACTGGGTGATTTTCTATCACTCACTCCTACTTCCCAGGTGAGCCGGATGAGGACTACAAGCACATCTTTGTTGAGGACAGGATGGACATAGTGGAGTGGGCCGGTTGGGAGCTACAGCTTGGATAGAAGGGGACTCTGCAACCGTTTTGTTCTTAGTTATCTTTTGGGGGTTTTCACAGACTTCTTTATTGTTTTATTATCAGATTTCTTTTATTCAGAGATGTAATAACAATTATTCGAGTTTAATTTAAGTTATGATTTATGTTTCCGCGAGAAAAATTTCTACGTCATTTCTGACATGTAAGAGATTGATTTGACGCCTTGTATTCTCCTTAACGAGATACGGCGGTCGCATTGTTCCCGATGTTAGGGCTCGGGAGCGGTGCGCTACAATGATTGCTCGAGAAAATAACAGAGTTTATAATTGAAAGAGCCGACAGATATGATTGAGACACAATATTGTACGAGATTTGATGGATTCAGGGGTGGTCAACTTGGAGTTTGTAAGATTCGAGTTTAACTTGGCTGACCCTTTTGCGAAAGAACTATGCAAGAAGTTAGTTTGTGAAACATCGAGGGGGATGGGACTTGTTCCAGTTGAAGTGGATTCTATGTGATGGCAACCCAATCCACTATTAGCAGAGATTCTGCGAACAGGGTTCAATGTGGTACTAACAAGTCACAGAGGAACCCTACTCAGCACTATCAGTGTGTCCCTCCCTATGGTGTTCTTGAAGATAGTGCTCACTACAAGTAAATGTGGGTGAGATTTTTACAATCTCTTAATGAAATTCATAGCCATGTTGTATGATGGTGTGAGTAGTGCACACTTGATGAATTTCACCTATATAAGCATGGAGGTGGTGCCGCTTCCTATTAGAGTTTGGAACAACTCACTAGAGCGCTTATGAAAACCTGGGACTGGGTGTATGGCTGA
Organism: Eustoma russellianum; assembly: GCA_036186865.1. NCBI lineage: Eukaryota > Viridiplantae > Streptophyta > Magnoliopsida > Gentianales > Gentianaceae > Eustoma > Eustoma russellianum. The sequence goes on along the minus strand of AP025075.1, from coordinate 11,476,047 downwards.
TATCGCACCACACCGTAAACTTGACTGAAGCAAGACAATGTCGGTTGTAAGTTTATATAAACAATAGAGAGGTAAGATTCAAGACGTCAATGTCATCTTATTTCGGTTTCTATACTTCTTCTTTTGCTAAATGGCAATTCAGGATGCTAATCATTGTCCATTATATGTCATTGTCTTCATTTGATAGTGGGAAGGTTGGTTTATTAACGATCGAAAATGTTTTTATATGAGTTTGGATCATGTTGGGGATTGTTGGAAAAGTATGTTTAAAGTACTTTAAAATTTGCTCCAAACTTATATAAAAGCATGTAAAAAGTTTCTTGGGAGATTAAAAGATGATTAGAACACTTTGAGCTTGCTGGAAATCACTTGGATCGATCAAAGTGCTATTTGGATCGAACCAAGTGAAAGTTGAAAGCTGAAAAATAAAGTTGGATGTTCTATTGGACACCAATCGATCGATGTGACATCAATCGATACATTGATCGATCGATGTGGTACGGATGCAAAGTTGCAGTACACTGTCCAACATAGATCGATCACATGGATCGATCGATGTGACATCGATGGATACATCGATTGATCGAATATGGCAGGGTGCAAGGTTGGAGCTCACTGTCCAACATCGATCGATCGATGTGCCAAAAGACGGGACTCTTCATGTTAAGTTGCAACTTTTGATCCAAGAATCATCTCCCATCGTACATGAACATTATGTAACTGACATGGAGATTAAGTTTACTGCTGAAATGTGTTTTGAAAAAGAGTCTTACACAACCCAAGGCCTATAAATAGTAGGTCTTGCTATTTTAAATTATTAACCAATACTTTTGCAGAGTTTGAGAAAATTCAGCATTATTCTCTCCTCATATTCTCTCTTCTTCTTCCTCCACTATCAAACATTTTTATTGTGCAAGTTCATCTTCTTCTCGTAGAGCGAATGAAAGGAAGAAGTCGTTATATCTTGGGAGACTTGTGCCGTGTAATTTACCTCGTTCGTAGTGGAAGCATTTTAACTTTAAGGATAGCAACATAACGTTGTGTCTCGGCTTTTTGTTCTTTCCGTTTGGTATCCATATTCCATCCTTATTTTCCAACAAAGAGATGCTTGGGGAAAGAAAGGATTCAGCTATCATCCCTATTGGTGATAAGATGGCTGAGACAACAACTCTTGCAACCATAGATACCTCCAATCATTCTAATCAAAGGCCACGATGTTCTCATTGAAAAAGCCACACATAAGATAGGTGTTTTGGGATCTTCATGGAAAGACTGCTGATAGAAAGCCAAGAAAACCACTTCAAAGTAGAGGTTTTCAAGTCACTACATACGAGAAACCTGAGGATGGCAGTAAGTCAACTAGAGTCCCCTTCAACAAAGCCCAAGTTGAACAAATATTCAAACTCTTGCAAAGGCAACCTGAACCTACGTCAAGCAAATTTTGTCATGAAGGTACAACCTTTCATGTGAAAAAGACTCCTTGGATGTTTGATTCCGAAGCCTGTGACCACATGACTAGTAACTCACCCTTTTTTTTTTGCTCTTATATCCCAAATCATGGGAATTCAAGAATAAAAATTGTAGATCAGACTTTTTCCTTTGTTGCTGGAAAAGGATCTGTGCAACTGTCTAAATCACTGGAACTTCACTATGTTCTTCATATTTCGAAGATATAACGCAATTTAGTGTCAATTAGCAAACTCACACGATATCTCAATTGCCTTGGTAATTTATTTGTCAACTACCGTCACATTCAGAAGCAGGATTAAATAAGAAGATTGGTATTGCTAAAGAGAGGACTCTATACTTCCAGGAAGGTGATAGTGTGGAACAAAAAGCTACAATAGCTATCTCCTTGATTGTGGTTTTCATGTTTTCGATAAAGTTGTAATGATGTGGCTCCGTAGGTTAGGCCATCTCAATTTTCATATCCGAATAGTTTCAGGTAGAAAGTTTCGAAAAGAACGTCAAGGATTCAAACCTTGCCGAAGGGAAGAATGTTTGAACCCCCTCCAGGCTAGCTGCATAGTGTGAGATCACTATTGTCCCGCGGAATGACCTGATACGCTGACATGTCAGCCCGTCGGTTGTTCCTTCGGTGTCAATGGACTTCTTGTGGTGTCCGTGCGCTATGACAAACTTCTACTAGTGGACTTGAAAACTTGATTTACATCCTTACACATCCTGTAATACCGTGAGTGATAGAGACCCTTACCAGTTGGAGTCAACATTTTTCGGTTTCCATTATCTTAAAAGAAATGTTTCCTGATTTGTTTATCAATAAAAATTCCAGTTTCTTTCAATACGAAACTTATCAAGTAACTAAACATACAGCATCATATTGTCACAAACCTCATATAGAATCTCATCCATTTTCTTTGATTCATAGTGACATATGGATATCATCTCGTGTTAAAATGCTACAGGCACCAAATGGTTTATTCCATTAATTGATGATCGCACAAGATTATGTTGGATATATTTTTTCAAGGAAAAAACAAAAATGTGTAAGATTGTTTTCTTTGTGAATTATGGTTATATGATATGATTAAATCTTAATTGGTTATTTACAAAGAGTTATCTTGAAGGATTATATCTTTTAAGTCTAAGTGAAACAATTCTTCATTAAAGGGACATATTTATTTATTAAGTGGTGATATTTTTCAAATGTTATGATAGACGTGCCTTTTGGTTGCGTATAAATATGAATGAAGGTCTTCTTTTCACCATGCTCATTGTTTTTAATTATCCATCAAAGTAAACATTAAGGTGAGAGTTAGTGCAGAGAAGCCTCTATTGAAAAGTAGAGTCGTCTACATCAAAGTTGAAGCTTATGTTTATTAGAATCGCTTTACGCTCTTCTTTAATTATCGTCTTTGAGTTACATAAAATGATTATGTATGTGAAGGCGTAGATTTCTAGATCTTAAAAAATTGTTACTTACATATGGTATCAGAGCCGGGTTTAGAAATTTATGTTTTCCATACTTTTGTTGTTCACAATGATACATAAAAGAGTCGCAGCAAACGTTAGTGAAATTTCCAATTTTGCACTGAATAGGAAATGTAACCGATTCCAGTCAATAGGATTGGTACCTAATTGTTTATAATTGACTTTATACATGCTCAGGGATACACACATTGAGTTGCTCGCTGCCTTATATTCTCTAGTTTTGTATTTTCTGTTTTGCCTCGTCTCTCCATAGTCTAAACGCTGAGAAAGGATGGCTAGTCTTGCCCTTCACCCGAAGAGTTAATTTGCTTGTTATCAAAACTAGGAAATGTAAAGTTGATGGGTGTTTAACGCAGTCACTAAAAAAATTAAATTTTTTTTTGTAAGTATTGTGAATTATTATGGATGTTAGTGGGATTAGTGGATGTCCAAATATTGACACTCACTAAGGATAGTGGAGTAGTGAGCATTAATCTTAAGAAGATGTTACAATTGTTGTACCCTATAAGTAGGACGACCTATTGTAAGAATGAATAAACCTTTTGAAGAATATATAGCATACAATCTTCTTCTTCTTGTTCTTTTTATATTATGGTTCGAGTTTATAATATGTTATCAGTACGACACTTTACCTGCTATAGAAGATTCATCGGGGTAAGAAACTTGAACTACTAAAAAAATTTCTTACTGATCAAACTTTAGACATCATGCTTTACTGTTGCCATACCTGGCATTATTTTCATGCTCTTGAACAGTATTAATTAGCTATTCATTATGTTCCATCTAGTCTCCCTACAGCACATGCCTCGAGTTCTATGATCCAACTCTAGTAAAAATAAGAACCATTTGGAGATGATGGATTTCTTCAAATATCCATTCTGGTGGGTGAATTCAACCTTTACAATTGTTTTAATTTTTGCATCAAAACTATGTTGGTTTGTGTATTGAAAAATATGTCAAGAATGCATGTCATAGATCCCAACCGCGCTAATATGGAACCAGATAAGTGGTGCATACATGGAGCTGTAAAGTACTAGACTAATTTTTATATTACAGCCTTAAACAATCAGTTGCTTAGAAAAAAAAGGTTAAATACTCTTCTTAAAGTTTTCAAATTTTCTATGTTTGAATTCTTAAAATTCTCAGATTCTCACGATAACAGTTGTATGACATTAGCACATTTTTGTTGGACCGTGCACCTGCAATAAACACCACTAGAGAGGGGGTGAATAGTAGTTAGCGGAAATTATACTACAACCCTTTGTTAAAATCCCCTTTGAAAACAGAATCTGAAACCACCTCAGATTCAGAACCCGTTTTTCAAAAATTCACAAATAATTGTACACAACTCCAAAAATTATAAAACTTTCCAGACTTTAACTTCAATAAGTTAACAAGACTTTGTTCAAACATCATACAAAAATAAGATCGTTTGACCCTTCAAAAAAATAAAAAGATTCAGATGGTCAATCTGGATAGAATTGGACAGAATGTTGCTGATTTTTGCAAAACGTGTTTCTCTTTGAATACTCAACCAAAAAGGTTGATCTTTATATCAAAACACTCCTTAGGATGTTTAGATGAAGTTTCCAAAAGGCCCTGACCTTAAACAATTCTTGAAAAATACAGAATCTAAGTTTTCTCAAAACTGGTCAGATTGCAGCCAGATTGGAGCAGTTATCTTGCAAAGACTGAAAGACTAACTTTCCCTTGCTCAAATCAAGTGATTCTTGTTGCAAATGAAATCTCACAGTCTGAAGTATAACTCCACCAAAAATTAAGAATTTTGAAAATGTTTAGCTATTTTTTTCAAATTGTGAGAAGTTGTGTGAAAACTGCAGTCAAAAACGGGCAGAAAACAGAAATAAAGAAACAAGAGAATAACACCGAGAATTTATCCTGGTTCGGTCAATGTGACCAACTCCAGTCCCAAGGAACACCTTTCTTCGGATTTCACTATCAAATGAACACCTTACAACAAGACCCAATCTTGATCCTTGGGCTATACACCAACCCTATTCAAGACTTGGATAATCACCTCTATGCAATTCTTGGTTACAACACCTCTACCACCTATTGATATAGCCTTATAAATTTGGCTAATCAATCATAAAAATCCAACCCAAGAAGGTGTGTATAGTGTAGCTGGACAAAAAAAAAATTGGAACACCTTAGCTACACAAAGTATGAACGAAAATATGAGAAGAGAATAGCAAGACAACAATCTTCAATTTTGCTTTCAAGTGTGTGTCTTCTCTTCTTCACCTTGCCTCCTATTTATAGTGTGAATAGATGGTATATTCTCTCCAACTTTTAGACCATGTGATGGCTGAGAATTTTTGAATTAAAGCACATCCAAAATCAGCTCCAACAACCTTGTCTCCATTAACTTCAAATTTGAAATTTCAAGTTGACAACTTTTGCCAACTAGCTTGTTTTTGAATTGTCCACTTGTCCAAAAGTCATAAAATGAGTATACCACCTTCTCCACCTGTTTATGGACGTTTTTGATGTTGTATGTATGTATACCAACTCAAATTTTGTGAATAAAAAATAATGAATAAGTGTGGACAAGATTATGTCAACATATAATACCAAAATTCCTACTTTCTTCTCCTTTACATATTGTGATGAATCTTGCACCAAGGACACCTTTTAATCTCTAAAAGATGATGATTAATATCCTCTTATAACATATATAAGAGGGTCTTCAAGAAAAAATAGAATGTGACATCTCAAATCGTCACATATCCAGCTATAGTTAATAATATCATCGGTTGAGAGAATAAGATATAAGATCACCATATAATCTTCAAAATAATAATAACACAGCTCCAGAATGAAGATAATAATATGCTCAAGAGATTCCTTGAGTGAAAATACCAAAAATACCCTTGGGGGTAAAATGACCAAAATACCCCTTGTGTGAGAAAACTCAGAAATGCCCCCGATGGTCAGAGATAATCGCAATACCACCTTTGTTATGATAAATAAGATAATAATATGCACTTGACATATTTTCACCATATGATGTTCCTACAAAACTCAAAATACCAATTTTGCCCTTTTTGGTAAGTTGTAGAAACTTCCAAGGCATGTTAGTCACAAGACAATAATAATCACCAAAAACACATAATAATCACATAATGAGCATGTATAAATCATGTACAAATGAAAACAACCATTTTATCATATTTTAGAAAATTATTTCTAAAAACTCTAGACATCGATCGATCAAAGTGTCTCAGCTTCATAGATCGATGTCTCACATAAAGGTTCAGGTTTTGTCTCTGACCTACATCGATCGATGTCTCACATAAAGGTTCAGGTTTTGTCTCTGACCTACATCGATCGATCGATGTGCAACAACTTGAGAGATCGATGTCAACTTGTTCAACTTTTCAACTTTTAATCACATATAACACCATGTGTGACATTTTTAAGTATTCATCGCTTAAAATCATGACTTTGAAAATTATCCAAACATATTTCTCAACATTCTCCCCCTTTTGGATGATTTTCAAAATAACCTAACATGATTTTAATGTCACAACTTATAACCAAAAGTTTAATCAAATGTTTTCAACTATGTTTTCAACTTTTAAATAGTATGCCGCTCTCCCTCAACTCATACTCTCCCCCTTAACCTATGCTCCAAAATTTATACCATTACCAATTAAAACTTAGCATATGATTCATCGTGACCTACCAACTAAAATCATTTTCTTATTCTATCTCCCCCTTTATTTTGCAAATCATGCAAAAGATAGAACTATACAATGGTATCGTAAGTCATCATTCCTAATTTGGCTCGTAAGTTTTCAAAAGTGGCTTGATTAAGGGGTTTGGTGAAGATGTCAGCGATTTGGTGATCAGTTCTTATATGGTTTATCACTATGTCCTCATTTTGAACATGATCGCGAAAAAAGTGGTATCGCACCTCAATGTGTTTGGCCTTAGAATGAAGCACCGGATTCCGGAAAAGATTGATTGCACTTGTGCTATCGCAGAAAATTGGAATCTTATTTATTTTAATGCCAAAATCACTAAGTTGCTGTTTAAGCCAAAGTATTTGGGTAGTACATAAACTCAAAGCGATATACTCGGCTTCAGTGGTAGAAAGAGCTACACTAGCTTGCTTTTTAGAAAACCAAGAGATCAAATTGGTTCCTATGAATTGACATGTACCGCTAGTGGATTTTCTATCTAATCTGCAACCACCATAATCAGCATCACTATATGCGTGTAATTCCAACTTAGCGTTTCTATCATACCACAGTCCTAAGTGAGGTGTATGCTTAAGAAATCTAAAGATCTTTTTCACTGCATTGTAATGTGATACCTTAGGACAAGATTGAAACCTAGCACACATACACACACTAAACATAATATCAGGTCTTGATGCAGTTAAATATCACAATGAGCCAATCATAGACCTATAAAGTGTGTCATCAAAAGGTTTACCATTTTTATCCTTATCAAGTTTGGTACTAACACTCATAGGGGTAGTTGTAGGTTTCAACTCTTCAAAGCCAAACTTCTTAATCATATCATTGACATACTTAAGTTGGCTAATGTGAATTCCTTGAGGGGTTTGTTTGATTTGAAGTCCTAAGAAATAATTCAACTCTCCTACCATTAACATTTCAAACTCTGACTTCATACATTCTTCGAAGTCTTTTACTAAAGTAGGGTTGGTTGTGTAGCGCCCCGCACCCGGGCCTCGTCCGGATACGGTGCACCCGCCGTACTTCACTAAGGAGAGTACAAAGCGTCATGTGTAACATACGAAAATCCATAATATAAGCCATGGATTCCTATGTTAACAATTAACATGACAGTAAAATTTAGGCAGAATTAAAACTTTCCAAATTAAACATGCATTACGCAATAACTAAGTCCCCAAAGTAGCAGTCACACAAAACATCATAGTCACATCCCACAGAGTACCAACATAGTCATAATACAAACATCTCAGCAGCACAAAAGTCCTTAAGTTCATCTCCCTTCATGTCTTCACGCCTACGGATACGGTACCCTCGGTTCATCTTCAATACACTCTATCTTGGCATTATCTGGGGGGAAAATAAGGTGTGAGTGATAAAAATCACCCAGCAAGGATACAATAAACGACCATGAAATACATAAAGAATTAGAACGTGAATATAAAAACATAAATCTTTGAATAGCAACTCATACCTGTCTTAAGTCCTGAAGTCAACTGACGGTATGGACTAAGCATAATTCTAGATAGTGCTAACCACTATTGGCTTATTAAGTCCTTAGCTGTATCATACCACATATTAACGTGATCATGAGTTATGCAATATGCAATGCATGATGTCATGTCATGTCGTGTCAAAACATCAGTATGGTCCCATAAAATGTCATGTCATAAAAACAGAGTGTCAGATCAATTAACCCCGGATCTGAGCGGGTCCAGAACAGATATCAGATCAATTAACCCCGGATCTGAGCAGGTCCAAAACAGATATCAGATCAATTAACCCCGGATCTGAACGGGTCCAGAACAGATATCAGATCAATTAACCCCGGATCTGAGCATGTCCAGAACAGATATCAGATCAATTAACCCCGGATCTGAGCGGGTCCAGAACAGATATCATGTCATCAGACCAATTAACCCCGGGTCTGGAGTCGGGTTAGTCGCATGCTTGGCCGGCAAAGGAATCATGAAGCTTTCTTTAAAAACATGGGACCGTAAAAACTTTTTATGCATAACGAAAAGATAATCACTTGTAAAACTTGCTTGCATCATAAAATCCATGAAAATCAGGTTCATGATCTTGCATGATACATGCCGTGATATGAGATGCAAGCCATGACATAAATGATCATTTGCACTCCTTATAACATGTCAACGTACATGAGTTTGGGAGAATATTTCCAAGTTCTGTACTTCATTTACATAGGACGGTTAGGCTAACCATTTAGGTCCATTTACGCGACTCTTTCGTCACAAGTACGTAGGGTGAAATCATAGATACAAGTCGTAAAATTGGGAGTTATTTTAAATAACCATAAGGGGCTTACTTACTTACTTTACGATTTATCTTAAGTGCTGAGGCTGAGCTGACCGATTTTACTAAAAATTTAATTGTGACGAATCCGTAATGCCGTTTCCAGAAATTCCAACTCGTATGCGTTATAAACATGTGGGACTAGTATCTTACCGAAATTTAGCCCATTTGCATGTCTCTAAGTCCCTTTTCTAAGCCTGGAAAGTCGTTACAAATTTCAGGGTGGTTCCAGTAATTTCTATTGAGCAGTTTTACCAAATAATTCATTAAAAATAATCTAGAACTTGTTTTGCTGAAATTCCAACTGGCATGGCTTCTAGACACATAGAGTTATTATCATACCAAAAACCAGCTTTATTGATTATTCACAAGGTCCTTTTTCGGATAAAACAAAATGATGTTCTGTTCTGCCCAGTTTCAGGCTTTCCAGAATGAGCAGCTTTAATAAATATTTTATCAAAAATATTCCACAACTCCTTTTTCCAAAGTTCCAACTTGCACATTTCCTATACACATAATGGTATCATCACACCGAAAATTAGCCTTTTTGAACATCTACAAGATCTCTTTTCAGGCCATGCAAAACATTACATCATTCTGTCCTGTTCCAGAATTTACAGTCTGAGCAATCTTACCAATTATTTTATTAAAGATTAACCATAACTTATTTTACCAAAATTCCAACTCTCAACTCTACTATACACCTGGGGCTAGCTCTGTGACAAAGACCAGATTTATTGAAGGTTCAAAAGATCCTTTTTAAATTCGTTAACCTCCAGGACCAATTCTGCCCTGTTCCAGAATTTCCTACTGGAGCTGTTTTACCGCATAATTTATTAAAAATAATCCTTAGCTTATTTTAACAAAATTCCAACTCTCACTCGTGCTACATTCATAGGACTAATGTTATGCCAAAAATTAGCTTCATTGAAGGTCTGCAAGTCCAGTTCTCAGGTCGTTGAAAATGTCCTCCCATTCTGCCTAGTTCCAGTACTTTACTATATTGTCATGGTTTAAGTCAAATGCTCACCATTCCTTTTGTTCTTATGAACTAGGTCATTGGTTATCACTTACATTCCTTTGTAACATGAGTATTCAGATTGCATGCTTGTTATAAGATCACCTTTGCATCATACTAAACAGTTTGTAAATGATAAACCAAGCAAGTATCATATCTACACATAACAAGTATTCTTTCTTGAAGTCAATACTCACCTTCCTTTCCATCCTTTAGGCCGAAACATAGGTGATACCTTAACCACATTTTACAACATATATTCAGCATGCAACACCTTCAAGGGTCATTTTAGTTCAATCCTACAAACAATCTTCATAGACACTCATATTCTTCACATGCATGCTCTCCATTCCAACCAAGAGTTAATCTTGCCTAGATTTACTTAGATGCACCTTAATCCATCCTAAAACAGCCTCATTCCATCTTGCATGTAAGAAATAACTCCATCTTAGACACAATAGCCCACATGCAAAGCATTGTACATAGGGGAATCATTAAGATATAACCTTAGTTTTAAGATATTTCACTAAAGATCATATCTTTGGAACTTTTAGTCATTCAAGTCACTAATTCTTTAGGTAAGTCATGAGAGATTAGTGTATACTTGCCTCTTCAAGCCAAAGTTTTTGCCTTTGCTTGGTTTTGGAGTGAGTTGAGTTGAAATCCTTCTCCTCCTACTCCCTTGAACACACGGTTTTGAAGAAGAGGAAGAAAAAAAAGATTAGTCTTCCTTAAATAGTGAAAATAGAGTTTTATTTGGGCTAAAACATCTTACCAAAGTAGTCTTGGAATGGAGGTTCAAGTTGTAGCAAGGTAGCTTCACCTAAGAGTGTTGAAGATTTTCTCCTCCTTGAGCATGAAGGCCACGGTTTAGGAGAGAAAGAACACCCAAGTGAGCTTCACTATTTGTATAAAGAATTAACTTAAGAACTTAGAAGAGACTTACCTAAATGATCTTTGAGCTTGGGGATGAAGATGGAGCTTGAAGTTGAATCTCCTATCCTCAAGGGTGAAGGGGCCGAAATTTAGAGTGTGGAGGGAAGGAAGCTTCATAAGTGTTGGCTTGTTGGAGAGAAGTCTCAAGATGGGTTTGGAATGAGATGGTTCTTGTGATATTTAAAAATCAAGGGGGCATGGGGGAGGGCATGACCGATTGCATGGGGGGAGGAGAGAAGAGGAACCTAGGCTAGGTAGCTTCAAGCTTTTGTCTCCCATGCATGTTTTCCCTTATTAGTTTATTATTTCTTCCTTGCATGCCTTCTTTATTTTATTGTTTTATTTCTAATTGATTTGATATTTTAATTTAGATATTCAAAATTGGAACAATGGAGAGGATTCTAGATCCCTCCATTGCTTTGGCCGAAATATTGGGGGGTTTTGGGGTAATTTGGCCTTTTCACATTTATCATATCCCATACTTATGTAATTTATAATGTTTATTTCATTTAATTTTTTTTTATTTTAACTTTTGCTTTGTGAGGATTGTTTATGTTCGTATTCTTACAAGAACGAGTTTACTTCAAGGTGATCAATGGCCCTTGGCCGAATCCACAAAGGGTATTACACACCTCGTGATGTTCGCTTGTATAACTATTTAGTGTCCGTCCTAAACGAATTTGAAGAATTTAAATAAGGAAGCGATAAATGTGACTTAAGTAACACGCTCGTGAGGAATCATCGCTTTTATTTTGACACTTAATCATAGTCTCAAGTACATGATCGTTGGGGTACAACATCCTCCCCCCCTTATTATAAGTTTCGTCCTCGAAACTTCAGAACTAGTCAAAAGATGAGGCATCGACTCCTCACGTTGTCTTCTATTTCCCATGTGGCTTCTTCTTTAGGTAAATAAGATCGCATGAAGCGTATATTTAGTTCCCTCAGAACTGCTTTGTTCCCTTCATCTTAGAGGTCTCACCAAAACTTATTCTAATTCTCGAAAGGTGTTATTGTTTCCTATCCTTTCCCTATAATCATGATCATAGCAGGCTTATAATTTCCTTTTTAAAATGAATAACTATGCAGCGATCATTAACTCTGGGGTATAGACCATTAGCTCTTTTCTATAAACATCCATTCAGTGATCATATAGCGGTCATCCTACTTACAAAATAGCTTCCAAAGACACCCGGGATAATTCCCATAAGGTACACATACCAAGCTCTTCATAAGGTATGTCCCGTATTCATCCGTCTTGCTGATTGTCTTATTACGTACTAACTCTTACCCCTTTTTTGCGATCATTTCATAGAATCGAACTAGAAGTTGTGGGTTCTCCTTTGAAACTTATGTCCCCTTTATGACATTTCAATCATCCTAAGGTGGCCCGTTCTCTTAAGACATGGTTTTCATAGTCATGACCTATTCCCCGCATAGTGCAATAAAACGGGTACAAGTGCTAATAGTAACGCATCCTGACGAGGACCCTGCGTCCCATACACAGTGTCATACTTAGTAATGTCATCACTAATAAACTTACCTACTCGCTTGTGGACTACTAATCATAACCCAAGGAAACTATCATAATCACTCCTACTTGGTTAATAAGAAGTAGAGCAGATGACATAGGTATCTTACACTTATTAGGCATACCTTGGTTGCTTCTTTGTCATCCGCATAGACTAGCCTTATATGGTTACGGTTTCCACCTTCTACTTCGTTTGCTTGTTAAATCGTTTCTTTCATTCTTTCATCCCCTTACATCGCATTCCGCTCCAGAGCGGCCCTCCAATAATTCACCAAAGGTCCTTGAATACGATTTAACTTAACCTAATTGGATCTGGTAGTCTAAACCTTTCATCTCTTATAATCAAAGGAGCATACTGTCCCAAAGTAATGAATGAGTATGGAAATGCCTGGCCCTTGTCTTAGTGAGTTAAATTCCGACAACGATATTCCTTCAGGGTTAGTATGATGTAATTGACCTATCATGATTATGTACTATTGGAGTTTCCTTCTTTTCATGACAGAGGTCCTTAAGTCCTGACTGTGATCCATACGCTTTCCTTCGATAAACATCCTTCTGAATCCATGCGTTAGCCATAAAAGCGTTTCCATCGGTGTTAGAAACTTCTTCCCTAAAATACATATATGATGACTCATACCTTAATCTGAGATTGTACTCTTATAGAATGGTGAAACCCCAATCTCTCGCTAAGTCCTACTTGACTCATCCGTTTCGTCGACACGCCACTCCCGTAATAATCGAACCTAGGGTGGAAGTCCTTCCTGGGAATTTATGTCGTTTCGTGGTGTTCTTGTTCCTTACAGAATTTATGTTTTCTTTTCCCAATCACAAGAGTATTCTCGTTTGCTTTGTCCTCATAGACTATTATGCTATGTAAGATTTCGTCACTTCATATGGTTACTGCTGGAGTGGGTTAGATAATCCCGACTTATAATAGTCATTGAAGGAATTTAACCATCTTACTGAATTGTCCTTAAGATGCCGGACTAATAAAGTCTATAACATGTCAGGACGTTTGTCAATCCTATTTGTTTTGGGGATGTCTATGATTCGCTTTGCACACATTCCATGTTCTTCCTCGAGCTTGGTTCTCTCATTGGAAATAGTCAGTTTGCAATTCGGTTTTGTTAACACTTGTGTTTCCCGAAGTGGTCAAACAAATCATTGATCCTAGGCAACTGGTATTTATCTTCCATGGAAACCTTATTAAGCTCCGACTATTATGGTAATAATCCAACCGTTAAGAGCAATTTGATAACTTATTCTAGTTTTTACACTTTAGTTGGGTTACTTTATCGCATTGCTCCAATGACCGTTTATACCTGACTAAAAGACATAATAAAACATAGGTATTTCAGATTTAAATTAAGCAGTCCGGAGTACCTGTTACGATTTGAGGTTTCAGGCACTGCTGAATCAGGCACCCTTTCATCCAGGTTAGCGTTCTTGGTTATCTCTTTATTATCTCTCAGTGGATGTGGTCGCCACCTCCTGCTTCGTTCCTTAAGTCCTTTATTTTGTCCTTTTATTAGCTTAATATCGTGTTCCGCTCTGTAGCAGTCCTCCAGTAATTCCTCGAAAGTGCTAGAATATGGATTAGCTAGCCGAATCTTAATCCGGAAGTCTAGACCTCGCATAAATCTGATTACCTTGTGCTTTCCGTCTTCCATGATCAAGGGAACATAGCGGCCCAATGTAGTGAACCGACGAGCATACTCTGAGACAGTGATACCTGGTTCTTGTCTTAAGGTGTCAAATTCCTCAACCCTAGTCATGATTAGTTCTGTAGAGAGGAAAAACTCACAAAACTCCTCTAGAAACCTTGCCCAAGTCACCGGTCGGGGTAATGGTTGGATACAAGTTCTCCACCACAGGCTGGCCTTGCCAATCAAAAATGGCCGGACAATTGGGGTCTTTACCTTCTCAGGTACTTGTATCAGTAGGAAGGTACTTTCGACTTCATCAAGCCATTTTTCCGCTTCCTCGGGACTAGATTCTCCACCAAATTCTGGGATATGTGCTCTTACTAGCTGCCGGTAATAAAACCCAGCGCTGCCCGGGGGTGAAAGTGACAATGCTTGTTCGTTAGTCTGTGATGCCATCTGCATTTATGGTTTTAATGTCTATTTAGAATATCGGAATTAAAATCAATTGCATTTGACTAAGGACCAAAATCAAAAATTCTTAAGTAAAGAAAATAAAGGATACACCTTATGTCATAGACTTGGCTTTCATAGTTTAAGATTAGTTATTAAATCATATCCTAAACCCGGTCTAAGTGGTCCTATTCTAAGGTCACCACTCATCTAAGATCATGACTTAGGTCTACAATCAAACTTAGATTGCTAAGATCATAACTTAGTCCTACGTTCTGCCCGTAATCTAGAGCCTGGGCTCTGATACCACCTGTAGCGCCCCGCACCCGGGCCTCGTCCTGATACGGTGCACCCGCCGTACTTCACTAAGGAGAGTACAAAGCGTCATGCGTAACATACGAAAATCCATAATATAAGCCATGGATTCCTATGTTAACAATTAACATGACAGTAAAATTTAGGCAGAATTAAAACTTTCCAAATTAAACATGCATTACGCAATAACTAAGTCCCCAAAGTAGCAGTCACACAAAACATCATAGTCACATCCCACAGAGTACCAACATAGTCATAATACAAACATCTCAGCAGCACAAAAGTCCTTAAGTTCATCTCCCTTCATGTCTTCACGCCTACGGATACGGTACCCTCGGTTCATCTTCAATCCACTCTATCTTGGCATTATCTGGGGGGAAAAATAAGGTGTGAGTGATAAAAATCACCCAGCAAGGATACAATAAACGACCATGAAATACATAAAGAATTAGAACGTGAATATAACAACATAAATCTTTGAATAGCAACTCATACCTGTCTTAAGTCCTGAAGTCAACTGACGGTATGGACTAAGCATAATTTTAGATAGTGCTAACCACTATTGGCTTATTAAGTCCTTAGCTGTATCATACCACATATTAACGTGATCATGAGTTATGCAATATGCAATGCATGATGTCATGTCATGTCGTGTCAAAACATCAGTATGGTCCCATAAAATGTCATGTCATAAAAATAGAGTGTCAGATCAATTAACCCCGGATCTGAGCGGGTCCAGAACAGATATCAGATCAATTAACCCCGGATCTGAGCGGGTCCAAAACAGATATCAGATCAATTAACCCCGGATCTGAACGGGTCCAGAACAGATATCAGATCAATTAACCCCGGATCTGAGCGGGTCCAGAACAGATATCAGATCAATTAACCCCGGATCTGAGCGGGTCCAGAACAGATATTATGTCATCAGACCAATTAACCCCGGGTCTGGAGTCGGGTTAGTCGCATGCTTGGCCGGCAAAGGAATCATGAAGCTTTCTTTAAAAACATGGGACCGTAAAAACTTTTTATGCATAACGAAAAGATAATCACTTGTAAAACTTGCTTGCATCATAAAATCCATGAAAATCAGGTTCATGATCTTGCATGATACATGCCGTGATATGAGATGCAAGCCATGACATAAATGATCATTTGCACTCCTTATAACATGTCAACGTACATGAGTTTGGGAGAATATTTCCAAGTTCTGTACTTCATTTACATAGGACGGTTAGGCTAACCATTTAGGTCCATTTACGCGACTCTTTCGTCACAAGTACGTAGGGTGAAATCATAGATACAAGTCGTAAAAGTGGGAGTTATTTTAAATAACCATAAGGGGCTTACTTACTTACTTTACGATTTATCTTAAGTGCTGAGGCTGAGCTGACCGATTTTACTAAAAATTTAATTGTGACGAATCCGTAATGCCGTTTCTAGAAATTCCAACTCGTATGCGTTATAAACATGTGGGACTAGTATCTTACCGAAATTTAGCCCATTTGCATGTCTCTAAGTCCCTTTTCTAAGCCTGGAAAGTCGTTACAAATTTCAGGGTGGTTCGAGTAATTTCTATTGAGCAGTTTTACCAAATAATTCATTAAAAATAATCTAGAACTTGTTTTGCTGAAATTCCAACTGGCATGGCTTCTAGACACATAGAGTTATTATCATGCCAAAAACCAGCTTTATTGATTATTCACAAGGTCCTTTTTCGGATAAAACAAAATGATGTTCTGTTCTGCCCAGTTTCAGGCTTTCCAGAATGAGCAGCTTTAATAAATATTTTATCAAAAATATTCCACAACTCCTTTTTCCAAAGTTCCAACTTGCACATTTCCTATACACATAATGGTATCATCACACCGAAAATTAGCCTTTTTGAACATCTACAAGATCTCTTTTCAGGCCATGCAAAACATTACATCATTCTGTCCTGTTCCAGAATTTACAGTCTGAGCAATCTTACCAATTATTTTATTAAAGATTAACCATAACTTATTTTACCAAAATTCCAACTCTCAACTCTACTATACACCTGGGGCTAGCTCTGTGACAAAGACCAGATTTATTGAAGGTTCAAAAGATCCTTTTTAAATTCGTTAACCTCCAGGACCAATTCTGCCCTGTTCCAGAATTTCCTACTGGAGCTGTTTTACCGCATAATTTATTAAAAATAATCCTTAGCTTATTTTAACAAAATTCCAACTCTCACTCGTGCTACATTCATAGGACTAATGTTATGCCAAAAATTAGCTTCATTGAAGGTCTGCAAGTCCAGTTCTCAGGTCGTTGAAAATGTCCTCCCATTCTGCCTAGTTCCAGTACTTTACTATATTGTCATGGTTTAAGTCAAATGCTCACCATTCCTTTTGTTCTTATGAACTAGGTCATTGGTTATCACTTACATTCCTTTGTAACATGAGTATTCAGATTGCATGCTTGTTATAAGATCACCTTTGCATCATACTAAACAGTTTGTAAATGATAAACCAAGCAAGTATCATATCTACACATAACAAGTATTCTTTCTTGAAGTCAATACTCACCTTCCTTTCCATCCTTTAGGCCGAAACATAGGTGATACCTTAACCACATTTTACAACATATATTCAGCATGCAACACCTTCAAGGGTCATTTTAGTTCAATCCTACAAACAATCTTCATAGACACTCATATTCTTCACATGCATGCTCTCCATTCCAACCAAGAGTTAATCTTGCCTAAATTTACTTAGATGCACCTTAATCCATCCTAAAACAGCCTCATTCCATCTTGCATGTAAGAAATAACTCCATCTTAGACACAATAGCCCACATGCAAAGCATTGTACATAGGGGAATCATTAAGATATAACCTTAGTTTTAAGATATTTCACTAAAGATCATATCTTTGGAACTTTTAGTCATTCAAGTCACTAATTCTTTAGGTAAGTCATGAGAGATTAGTGTATACTTGCCTCTTCAAGCCAAAGTTTTTGCCTTTGCTTGGTTTTGGAGTGAGTTGAGTTGAAATCCTTCTCCTCCTACTCCCTTGAACACACGGTTTTGAAGAAGAGGAAGAAAAAAAAGATTAGTCTTCCTTAAATAGTGAAAATAGAGTTTTATTTGGGCTAAAACATCTTACCAAAGTAGTCTTGGAATGGAGGTTCAAGTTGTAGCAAGGTAGCTTCACCTAAGAGTGTTGAAGATTTTCTCCTCCTTGAGCATGAAGGCCACGGTTTAGGAGAGAAAGAACACCCAAGTGAGCTTCACTATTTGTATAAAGAATTAACTTAAGAACTTAGAAGAGACTTACCTAAATGATCTTTGAGCTTGGGGATGAAGATGGAGCTTGAAGTTGAATCTCCTATCCTCAAGGGTGAAGGGGCCGAAATTTAGAGTGTGGAGGGAAGGAAGCTTCATAAGTGTTGGCTTGTTGGAGAGAAGTCTCAAGATGGGTTTGGAATGAGATGGTTCTTGTGATATTTAAAAATCAAGGGGGCATGGGGGAGGGCATGACCGATTGCATGGGGGGAGGAGAGAAGAGGAACCTAGGCTAGGTAGCTTCAAGCTTTTGTCTCCCATGCATGTTTTCCCTTATTAGTTTATTATTTCTTCCTTGCATGCCTTCTTTATTTTATTGTTTTATTTCTAATTGATTTGATATTTTAATTTAGATATTCAAAATTGGAACAATGGAGAGGATTCTAGATCCCTCCATTGCTTTGGCCGAAATATTGGGGGGTTTTGGGGTAATTTGGCCTTTTCACATTTATCATATCCCATACTTATGTAATTTATAATGTTATTTATTTCATTTAATTTTTTTTTTATTTTAACTTTTGCTTTGTGAGGATTGTTTATGTTCGTATTCTTACAAGAACGAGTTTACTTCAAGGTGATCAATGGCCCTTGGCCGAATCCACAAAGGGTATTACACACCTCGTGATGTTCGCTTGTATAACTATTTAGTGTCCGTCCTAAACGAATTTGAAGAATTTAAATAAGGAAGCGATAAATGTGACTTAAGTAACACGCTCGTGAGGAATCATCGATTTTATTTTGACACTTAATCATAGTCTCAAGTACATGATCGTTGGGGTACAACAGGTTGAACCAAAGATTATATCATCTACGTATATTTGAACTATTAACAAATCATTACATTTTCTTCTTAGGAATAATGTGTTGTCTATGGTCCCCCTTCGATAATTATTTGCAATAAGAAAGCTTGCAAATCTATCATACCAAGCTCTTGGAGCTTGTTTCAAACCATATAGAGCTTTCTTAAGCTTGTAAACATGGTTAGGATTCTTTGGATCTTTGAATCTAGGGGGTTGTTTGACAAACACCTCTTCTTGGATGTATCCATTCAAGAACGCACTCTTGACATCCATTTGGAAGAGCTTAATATTGCTTAGACTTGCAATCGCAAGTAATAATCTAATTGCTTCTAGTCGTGCAACGGGTGCAAATGTTTCTTCATAATCTATTCCTTCTTGTTGATTATAACCTTATGCGACT
>AP025075.1:11416966-11456639 GCA_036186865.1 Eustoma russellianum | reverse complement strand
TTCTTAGGTTCTAATTGTGAGATTAAGCTATGTCCTTCAAGTTGACTTATATTTCTACGTGTTCTAACCCCAACACTTGGATCCCCAATGATTAGTTCTCTAGGGTGCCACCAATTCCTAGATTGACTAGGTTCACCCTCATCTTGTTCAAATGTTTCATTAGTGTGAACGTTATCATATGTAATTGGATCATTAGTTGTATCTTCCAATTGCAGAGTCTCTTGATTTATTTCATCTAAGGGTTTATGTATGTCTTGAGCAGGTGGAGTTGGTTCTAGATGATCAAGTACAGGCTCAAGTAATACATCATCATCAAACATATTTTCAACATTTGTTTCTTGTTTATGTTGATGTTTATCACTAACTTCAAAGCATGCATTTTCATTGAATTTCACATGTATGGATTCAATTATTTTTCTAGATGCAGGATTATAACACCTATATGCTCTTGAGTTAGTTGAATACCCAACAAATATGCATTCAATAGACTTTTGTTCAAATTTATCTAGATTATCCTTAGTGTTCAGCACAAAACATTTACATTCAAATACTTTAAGATAATCTATCTTAGGTTGTCTATTGTTTAGCAATTCATAAGGCGTTTTATTTAATTTCTTTCTAATAGTGAGCCTATTTATAATATAGCATGCACAACTAACAGCTTCAGCCCATAAATATTTAGGTAATTTATTTTCACACAGCATTGTCCTAGCAACTTCTTGAATCGTTCTATTTTTACGTTCAACAACTCCATTGAGTTGTGGTGTTCTAGGTGGTGAGAATTCATGTTTGATTCCATATAGTTTGCAAAATTTGATTACGTCTTTGTTTTTAAATTCTCCACCTCTATCGCTTCTAATTCTTTTAACATTTTCTTAATAAATGTTTTCAAGTTGCTTAATAAGGGTTTCGATTGCTAATGGAGCATCGTCTTTGTGTGTTAAGAACAACGTCCATGTGTAGCATGAGTAATCATCTACTATGACACACACATAGTAGTGTCCACCTAGACTTCTTGTCCTACTTGGACCAAATAAGTCTAAGTGAAGCAATTCTAGTACATGACTAGTACCCACTTCATGTTTCGGTTTTGAGGTTTCTTTAATGTGTTTTCCCTTAATAGATGTTTCACACATTTGAAAATTATCTAAGTCTAACTTAGGCATTCCTCTAATTAAATTCTTCTTAGACAATTTCTTAATAGTTGAAATTCCTATATGACCTAATCTTCTATGCCATAAATTTACATCTAAGTCATGTGATATTAGACACTTAACATTAGCATCTAATATGTTATCTAAGGTAAGAGTATAAATATTTCCATCTCTATTTCCTTTTAAAACCGTTTCTCCTTTTTCATTTATTATATCACAAGAATTGGGAAGAAAGGAGACATTATAACCACAATCTATAAGTTGAGAAATACTAAGTAAATTATAAGATAGATTGCTTACTAATAACACATTTCGTATTTGAAATGTGTTAGGGTCCCCAATTGTTCCTTTTCCAACAACTTGTCCTTTGTTGTTGTCACCGAATGTTACTTTTCCTCCATTCTTGATATGTTCCAATTCGATGAATAGTTTGGGGTTCCCCGTCATATGCCTCGAACATCCACTATCTAAAAACCATTTGGTTTTTAGATTCTTTGATTTTGCCTCCTTCTTGCATTCCTTGCGTTTATCCTCGTTGGATACGAAGCAGACTTGAGCTTCCTCAGTTTCGGATTCTGAGTCGGATGAGTCGCTCCATGTGCTCACCTTCATTGCTCGTTTCTCTTTTCTTGCCTTAGACTCATTTGTCTTTGTCGTTTGAGCCTCCTTGTCCTTGGCTTGTTTATTATTGTTATTGTTATTATTATTTTTCTTCGTGGGACAGTCGTATGAAATATGTCCTTTTTGACCGCATTCATAACACTTTAATTCTTTATTATACCATTTGTTTGTGTTATTCTTCCTAGGTTGAGAAAAAGAAGAAGAAGAATTACGTTGTCTATTCCTATTTGGACGTTTGAAAAATTTTCTTAGTTTTCTAGCTATCAATATCAAGTCATCGTCTAATTCAGTATCACTATTACTATTATCGCTACTAGCATGTGTTTCAGTTGTTTTGAAAGCTATTGACTTACCGGATGACTTAGACGATTCAGACTTTCGTTGGTTTAATTTAACCTCGTAAACTTTAAGAGACCCGATCAATTCATCCATCTTAGTGATTGACTTTGTCTCCTCGATTGCAGTCACCTTTGGATTCCATTCAGCAGGGAGGCTTCGTAACACCTTTTGAACCTTTTCACTGTTCGAAAATGACTTCCCTAAAGCTTCAAGGGTATTGAAAATATTAGTAATCCTCAAATCCATAGATGTTATGGATTCGTTTGGCAACATTTTGAAAGTCTCTAATTCAGTCATAAGCATATTTATTTTTGACTCTTTAACACCACTAGTACATTCATGCTTTAATACAAGTGATTTCCACATGTCGTGTGTGCTTGTGCAATTTGACACATATCCTGCTTCAGAAGTTGTAAGTCCATTTAAAAGTAATTGCATAGCTTTAGCATTCATGGACATTTTCTTTTTATCATCCGATGACCATTCACTTTTATATTTTTCAACCTCTTGAGTTACTACACTAACTTGTATAACTTTCGTTTGAGTGTACGACCCATCTTCAACTATAGACCATAAATCGATGTCTATAGCCATTAAGAATAGCCTCATTCTTAGTTTCCAATGAACAAAATTATTGCCATCAAAAAGAGGAGGGCGTTGTGTAGACATACCTTCCAACTCACCTTTGTGAGAAACAATAGCCATAGTATGTACCTTGGATTTGAGACAAGCAGTATATAATGAATCGTTGTTTCTTGGCCTTGTATTGTTCGTATGGTGTTGAATCTTGCTTCTTTTGAGTGGTGTTGGTCTGGCTCTGATACCAAATGTTGAACCATGCACCTGCAATAAACACCACTAGAGGGGGAGTGAATAGTGGTTAGCGGAAATTACACTACAACCCTTTGTTAAAATCCCCTTTGAAAACAGAATCTGAAACCACCTCAGATTCAGAATCCGTTTTTCAAAAATTCACAAATAATTGTACACAACTCCAAAAATTATGAAACTTTCCAGAATTTAACTTCAATGAGTTAAAAAGACTCTGTTCAAAAATCATACAAAAATAAGATCGTTTGACCCTTCAAACAAATAAAAAGATTCAGATGGTCAATCTGGACAGAATTGGACAGAATGTTGCTGATTTTGCAAAACGTGTTTCTCTTTGAATACTCAACCAAAAAGGTTGACCTTTATATCAAAACAATCCTTAGGATGTGTAGATGAAGTTTCCAAAAGGCCCTGACCTTAAACAATTCTTGAAAAATACAGAATTTAAGTTTTCTCAAAACTGGTCAGATTGGAGCAGTTATCTTGCAAAGACTGAAAGACTAACTTTCCCTTGCTCAAATCAAGTGATTTTTGTTGCAAATGAAAGATAACAGTCTGAAGTATAACTCCACCAAAAATTAAGAATTTTGAAAATGTTTAGCTATTTTTTTCAAATTGTGAGAAGTTGTGTGAAAACTGCAGTCAAAAACGGGCAGAAAACAGAAATAAAGAAACAAGAGAAGAACACCGAGAATTTATCCTGGTTCGGTCAATGTGACCTACTCCAGTCCCAAGGAACACCTTTCCTTGGATTTCACTATCAAATGAACACCTTACAACAAGAGCCAAGCTTGATCCTTGGTTATACACCAACCCTATTCAAGACTTGGATAATCACCTCTATGCAATTCTTGGTTACAACACATCTACCACCTATTGATATAGCCTTATAAATTTGGCTAATCAATCATAAAAATCCAACCCAAGAAGGTGTGTATAGTGTAGCTGGACAACAAAAAAAATTGTAACACCTTAGCTACACAAATTATGAACGAAAATATGAGAAGAGAATAGCAAGACAACAATCTTCAATTTTGCTTTCAAGTGTGTGTCTTCTCTTCTTCACCTTGCCTCCTATTTATAGTGTGAATAGATGGCATATTCTCTCCAACTTTTAGACCATGTGACGGCTGAGAATTTTTGAATTAAAGCACATCCAAAATCAGCTCCAACAACCTTGTCTCCATTAACTTCAAATTTGAAATTTCAAGTTGACAACTTTTGCCAACTAGCTTGTTTTTGAATTGTCCACTTGCCCAAAAGTCATAAAATGAGTATACCACCTTCTTCACTTGTTTATGGACGTTTTTGATGTTGTATGTATGTATACCAACTCAAATGTTGTGAATACAAAATAATGAATAAGTGTTGACAAGATTATGTCAACATATAACACCAAAATTCCTATTTTCTTCTCCTTTACATATTGTGATGAATCTTGCACCAAGGATACCTTGTAATCTCTAAAAGATGATGATTAATATCTTCTTATAACATATATAAGAGGGTCTTCAAGAAAAAATAGAATGTGACATCTCAAATCGTCATATATCCAGCTATAATCAATAATATCATCGGTTGAGAGAATAAGATATAAGATCACCATATAATCTTCAAAATAATAATAACACAGCTCCAGAATGAAGATAATAATATGCTCAAGAGATTCCTTGAGTGAAAATACCAAAAATACCCTTGGGGGTAAAATGACCAAAATACCCCTTGTGTGAGAAAACTCCAGAAATGCCCCCGATGGTCAGAGATAATCGCAATACCACCTTTGTTACGATAAATAAGATAATAATATGTACTTGACATATTTTCACCATATGATGTTCCTACAAAACTCAAAATACCAATTTTGCCCTTTTTGGTAAGTTGTAGAAACTTCCAAGGCATGTTAGTCACAAGACAATAATAATCACTAAAAACACATAATAATCACATAATGAGCATGTATAAATCATGTAAAAATGAAAACAACCATTTTATCACATTTTAGAAAATTATTTCTAAAAACTCTAGACATCGATCGATCGAAGTGCCTCAGCTTCATAGATCGATGTCTCACATAAAGGTTCAGGTTTTGTCTCTGACCTACATCGATCGATGTCTCACATAAAGATTCAGGTTTTGTCTCTGACCTACATCGATCGATCGATGTGCAACAACTTGAGAGATCGATGTCAACCTGTTCAACTTTTCAACTTTTAATCACATATGACACCATGTGTGACATTTTTAAGTATTCATCGCTTAAAATCATGACTTTTAAAATTATCCAAACATATTTCTCAACAATTTTTGCACATAACTTGTATATCCATTTACTTCAACTTTACAGCGTTATTTCATTAACTTCCATTATGCTTGTAACAGTTTATGCACTTGTTGGTTCTTTTGCATTTACACTTTTATATTTGCCTAATAGTACTTTACACTTTTGAAAATGTGTGTGTAACAATGTGTATCAGTACTTGACATATTACAAACAACTATACATCATCGTCAGTGTGTATTGTATTCATAAGCTTACATCATTATTCTAGTATACAACAAGTATATGGAAAAATTTGTCAATTAACATACTGTTATAATGTATGCTACTCAATTAACTTTACATTTCTTATTTATACAAATATACAATGTAAAAATTATACACATGTAATAAGTTTATAGCAACATATTTATATTAATTTGACTGTATACATGCTAGTTTGGAAGACATCACATTTTATAATATTTTTATGATTATACACATTATAGTTGCTATAATACAATTGAGTTTTACCTATTGTATATACTGTTACTATTACTTGTTTATTATAATTTTATTTAAATTTGATGTAGTTTACATCTTATACGATTTTTATACATGCTATTAAAATAGTATAAATTATAACACGAGTGCATTACATGGGTAACATACATACTCAGTTGCAACATTGTGCAATCAAGTGTTATTATGTTTGCATTAACAGCATATACGGAGTGTTTGTGATATATGATTCAATTATGTTGCTACTTATAGTCTCACACGTATTTGCCAGAATTACACGACCGATTGATGAAGGTGGGCTGGGTCTTCGCGACCTTATTTCACTGCAACAGGCATATCATTGCAGAATCTGGTGGACATATCATAAAAACGACACGTTATGGAGCTCCTATATGCATATGAAGTATGGCAGGAGGGGAGATTTTGTACCACGACTTCCAGACTCGCCGATATGGAAATTAATCTGTCGTATTCATACTACGTGTATCTCACATACGACGGGTACAGGGCAATTCCTATCGTGGACTCCATCATCTACTGGTGAGTTCACGCTTAAATCAGCTTACACTATTTGCCATCCCTCTGTTTCAACGCAATTATCATCCAAGTTTATTTGGTTTAAGCATCACTCTCCATCCATGAAACTATTGTTATGGCGAATCTTCAACTCTGCACTGCCTTTTGAGGACTACATTGGCCGTATACAGTGATACGCCCTACGCAGTGTCCTTTCTGTAGGCAAGCTTCTGCCTCAGTCGCTCACGTCTTTATGAACTGCGATTGCATTTCTCCAATCTGGGTTTTTTTTCATCCGAACTGAGGGTTTTGCTACCGACACTGTCGATGCTTTGGCAATATTTACTCTCATGGTGGTATCGTTCATCAGAATCTTCACTCGCTGGAGTTTTGAAAATTGTTATTCCAGCTATCACTGTCTTAAACATCTGGAAACTCTATGCACAGCTCATATATGGGGATTCCACATCCTTCTCGACTACTAGGCTACGGAATGCTATACATTTTGACATTAATATGTGGA
Organism: Eustoma russellianum; assembly: GCA_036186865.1. Taxonomy (NCBI): domain Eukaryota; kingdom Viridiplantae; phylum Streptophyta; class Magnoliopsida; order Gentianales; family Gentianaceae; genus Eustoma; species Eustoma russellianum. The sequence continues at coordinate 11,449,876 of AP025075.1, read as the reverse complement.
TTCACAAGATACAGGGAACCAAGCTTACAGCTGATTCAAATATTTCTCTCTCCTGGATCCCACGCATTCGGTCCGCTCGCCTCAAGATTGTTAGGTGGAAATGCCCGCCCTCTGGTAGATTCAAACTGAATGTGGACGCTGCCGTGGGTGCTCGGCATGCTGCAGGCGGAGCACTATTGCGTAATCATCATGGAGAGTGTGTGCGAGCCATATCCTTCCGTCTGCCGCGCTGCACACCATTGTTGGCTGAAATCCAGGCAACTTTATTTGGTCTCTTATATTTTCTTCCATTACACCACTCAATTATGATAGAATCCGACTGTGAGCATTTGGTGTCGAGATTGCGAACTACACAGCCAATTTTTGGCAATTATCATTTGTGCCTATTACACTCGTTACTTCAGGCGCATGAGCTTTCAATCACACATGTGTATCGAGAATCTAATATGACAGCTCACTACTTAGCTCAGCACGCTATGCTCCATCCGGAGACAACATCCTTCGCCAGTCACAATCTGCCATCTTTGGTCCGTGCCTCTTTATTACTTGATCTCAGCTCAGCAAGTCTGCGCATAGGCTGATCATCAAGTCTTCCGAATGGATTGGCGCACTTTCTTATCCTCTGCCTGTGCTCATGTGAGTGCAGGCAGACATGGTACATTTCCTGTATTTTTTCATCTACTCATCATTGCTCTTCTCATTATATATACACACATTATTTTTCCCTCCGCATGGCTTCCACGTTGCGAGGGTTTGAGGACTATCGGAGGATATGGCGAGCGCCACTATAACAATGTCTTCCACATGGATTGGCACACATCTGTTGTCGCTGCCTGTACTCTTGCCAGTGCAGGCAGCTTTGGTGAGCTTATCATCTTGTCGTTACATTTTCTTAGTATGTATTTGCTATGCATGATTGATGTACTTTTCGGTACTGCTGCTGCATGGGCGTTTTGGTGTCTTCAACTTTCGATGGTCACCGCTCTCCTGAGTTTCCGTATGGATTGGCTCATCTTCCGCTCCCCTGCCTGTTCCTCACAGGGTACAGGCAGACCGGGTATGTATTACACTTGTTGGGTTGGTGCCTTTTCATTATATTGCAAATATGTGCTTCACGCATGCTGTGGTTTGTATGCTGCATGGCTGGACTCGTTGGTGGCTTGTTTCCACGACAATGCTGCATGTACTGACAAAGGCAATTGGAAGCTTTTATGGGGCCTTCATACTCTTCTCCAAACGCAACTCATGATGGCGCGTACATTCTCCTGTCGAGAGCTTGGTCACGCACTGGAGGTGCTTCTCACTCGGGCGACAATACATGCCAGATCATTGTATTTAATATGTTCCATAATTGATATCCATGACAGTCGTATAAATATGTACGCTTTTTCCTTCGCCAAGATTTTATCCACAAGGGTGGTTTTTCTTGGCAAGGTTTTAATACGGCATATCGTATACGGCTGGAGATATATCATCCTTAGTTTTTTAATTCATAGGTTTGCATATTCGGACACTTTGTAATATGATTTTCCTCCGCCATAAGTGAGGTTTTATCATAATAAATTTTCGTTTAAAATATATATATATATATATATATATATATATATATAAATACACCGTACACGAAATTTCTGTCTAAAAAGTCAGTACTTAAGCGGGACCATCTGTGACCCCACCATCTGCCTGGGATTTTACGTGAAATGATAATACTGTCTAGGAAAATGATTGCCATCTTTCCTGGGTATTACCGATTCGGTTCACTTCACATGTTCATTATGATTTCATCTTTTGTTAATGTCATATATACAGTTTCTTTTTATATTATGATCTATATATTATGCCTAAAGTATCTTATGTCTGAGGCATATAACACTTACTCAAACCTATAGCTTTGAATGAATATATCATCATCTGATATGTTTTCTTTATGTATAATCAAACCAATGGCGAACATCACCAAACTGGAATTTGCTTCCCTTGATATTTCCGGCAGAAATTACATGGCATGGGTTCCTGATGCTGAAATCCACTTGATGGATATGAACCTCGGGCATACAGTTAAGGATGGTGTTGTGGCTAGTGAGCAAGATAAGGCTAAGTGTATGATATTCATTCGCCATCACCTCCAGACGGGCGAAAATCCGAATACCTTGGAGTAAAAGAGCCACGGGAGTTGTGAAAAATCTGGAGGAGCGATATGATCATTATAAAAGTGTTATCCTCTCAAAGGCTCGATGTGACTGGCTGTACCAGAGGTTGCAAGATTATAAAACAGTCAATGAATATAATTCTGTTATGTTTTCTATTGTCTCTCAATTGAGGTTGTGCGGAGATAAAATTACTGATCCTTACATGTTAGAAAAAACATTCACTATTTTTCATGCATCGAATATGCTCCTGCAGCAGCAACACAGGGAACAAAAATTTGAAAAAATATTCACAGCTCATTTCATCCTCTTAGTTGCTGAACAAAATAATGAAACGTTGATGAAAAACCAGACTTCTCACCCGACCGAGTCAAAACTATTCCATTAACCGAATGCAACTTTTAATGGTCGTGGTAGCGGTCGTGGTAGAGGTCGTGGTCATGTCGTGGTCATGATCGCAGTAGAGGTCGTGACCGTGGTAGAAGCTTTGCACCATACCACTAGAAGTGGGAAAATATTGAAAAGCCGTGCGAAAATGTGAAAGCTATAAAAGATGGTGCACATGCTAAGCATCACGATGAGACATGTTATCGATGTGGATCTCAAGGGCATTGGTCTCGTAATTTTAGTATACCAAAACATTTGGTTTATCTTTATTGGGCATCCCAAAAGGATAAAGGAAAGGGAAAACAAAGTAATTTTATAGACTTTGGAAACATAGCAGATAATGATGACATAATCACCAATCATTTTGATGATTTGGATCTTGAAGATTATCTTATGGCCCCAATTATGGATGGCAATGGAATCCAGTTTGTGGATGATGTTACAAATAACAATGGTCGGGCATAATTATGTAGGATGTCTAGTTATTTTTCATGATTAGTCATGTTTTCTTTGGATAAGTTTTCATTTAGTTTATGACATCTTAGCCTGCAACTTTATTACAATTTAAACTTATCTATTTGCATAAATAAAATTTCTTTGTCATTTACATTATTATTTCCATTTATGTGTTGATTCTTTGGAATTAAATTTTATTATAAAAATTGTATGTGTTATGCTAGATATATATTCAAGATGAATGGTGGGGACATCTGTCTGGATGACAGTGGAACGGCACACATAATTCTTTGTGATCGAAAATATTTTTCGCATTGCTTTCGGCTAAAGCAAATGTTAGTACAATTTCGGGTACTACATCATTGATTGAGGGCTGTGGAAGATCAACTATTATACTACCGGGTGGTACACATATATTGATAAATATGGCATTATTTTCTACCAAGTCGAAACGAAACTTGTTGAGTTTCAAAGACATACGTCTTAATGGTTTTCATATTGAAACCATGAATAAAGGGAATATGGAATTTTTATATATTACATACGATGACTCAGGCCAGAAGCTTGTAAAAGAAAATTTCTCAATTTTCTTATCTGGACTATATTATGCGACTATACATCCAGTAGAATTATACAAAACTCACATGGACATCCTTTAAAGAAACAAAAGACTCTTTTACCTCGTGATTGTGTGTGTTGCTTGTTCACGAGGAAAATTAATCAAGATCCATCCCTGATGAAGGTTCATGTTGAATCTCATAAATTTTTACAAAGAATACAAGGAGATATTTGTGGACCTATTGATCCCCCTTGTGGACCATTCTGATATTTTATGGTCTTATTGGATGCCTCTTCACGAAGGTCTCATGTGAGTTTGCTTTCGACAAGAACAGTAGCATTTGTCAAGCTTCTTGCTCAGATTATACGCTTAAGAGCACAGTTTCTGGATTATCCAATTAAATCTATTCGTCTTGATAATTCTGGTGAATTTACTTCCCAAGTTTCTAATGATTATGATACCTGTGCAGGTACATATAGAGACGGGGGTCTCACTGGAATCAAACTCTCTATCCCTTGGAATGTAGGTATTGTTTGCCTTCCTCTCACCCTCTCCAGACCCTAGCGATAGCTTGTGCTGTCGTTGAAATATACTGGGTATGATTGTTGTTGTTGATGATGATTGGGATTGATGTTGAGCATTCAGTGACATATGTGCATACTCAAAATGTCCTGGCATAGTCATTTATAAAACGTTTACAACTGATTGCTAGACATATGCTCTTAAGATCTAATTTACCCATGACAGCTTGGTAGCTCATTACGACTAAGAGTTACATCAAATGGATGTCAAAACTATTTTTCTTAATGGAAATTTAGATGAAGAAGTTTATATAGATCAACCGGAAGGTTTTTCCATTAAAAGAATGGAACATATGGTGTGTAAATTAAAGAAGCCAATATATGGACTTAAACAAGTTTTCCGACAGTGGTACCTCAAATTTAATGACATTGTGACCTCATTTGGTTTTAAAGAGAACACCGTCGATCAGTGTATATATATGAAGGTCAGTGGGAGAAAGTTTATTTTCTTAATCTTATATGTTGACGATATTTTGCTTGCCGCTAATGATCTTCGTCTAGTATACATGACTAAGCAACTTCTATTTAAGAACTTTGAAATGAAAGATATGTGAGAAGCGACTTATGTGATCGGGATTGAAATTTTCTACGATAGATCACAAAGAGTATTAGGGTTATCTCAAAAGGCATATACCGATTGAGAGATTTAATATGGAAAAATGTTCAACATGAATAGTTCCATTCAGAAAAGGGACAATTTTTAGTTTTAAAAAATGTCTGCAAAGTGAATTGGAAAGAGAACAGATGAAAATCATTCCTTATGCATCAATCATTGGGAGCTTATACTTGTACCGTTTCAGATATTAGCTTTGTTATCGGAGTGCTAGGCAGAAATCAAAGCAATCCTAGGATGGATCATTGGAAGGCTGCAAAGAAAATTCTCAAATACTTGCAGGGAACTAAGGGTTATATGCTCACTTATAGAAGAATGGATCAATTAGAGGTAATTGGATATTCAGGTTCAGATTATGCAGGATGTGGTTATTCGAGGAAATCAGCACTTGGGTATTTGTTCCACTTAGCTGGAGGGGCAATCTCGTGGGAAAATGTGAAGCAATTTATCATTGCTGCTTCTACCATGGAGGTTGAGTTTGTGGCATGTTTTAAAGCCACTATTCAAGGTTTATGGATGCAGAACTTTATTTCAGGGCTTATGATTGTTGACAGTATAGCTAGACTGCTGAAAATTTATTGTGACAATACCATAGCAGTCTTTCTTTCTAAAAACGACAAGTACTCTAAAGGTGCTATGCACATGCAGATAAAGTACTTCGCCATTAAAGAAGAAGTTCAGAAAAAAAGAGTGTCAATTGAGCATATTAGCACAGGTCTTATGGTAGCAGATCCATTAATGAAAGGACTGTCACCAAAGACATTTCATAAGCATGTTGAACGTATGGGTATTGTTAGACGTCATGAATATATGCAGTAATGTATTGACATACTAAGTTCAATAAAAGTCATTTGTTTTTTATTATGGTATATACGTAAGTGTCAGAATTATGTTGCAAGAATGAATGTTTATTAAAGTGGTATGTTACTCTTCATTAAAAGCTGTAGTAAGGACAAGTTTCTTAATGTAGTGCATGGAAGGGAGTTTATCAAAATGGATGATTTACAACCGCCATGACTCACATTAGACTTTACTTACTCACAATATTATAAGATATCAATATTATGGTTAAAGGATTTAATTATATACTAAAGTGCACATTATGGTTTTATATATCGTATAAGATGTCACAAGGAACAAGTGGGAGAATGTAAGGTTGTGTCCCTTGTGAATTTTATATAGTTTATAATTAAATCCTAATTGGTTATTTGCGAAGAGTTATCTTGAAGGATTATGTCTTTTAAATCTAAGTGACACAATTTTTCATTAAAGGGACATGTCCATTTATTAAGGACATTATTCAAAATGTTATGATGGACGTACCTTTTGGTTGCCTATAAGTATGGATGAAGGTCCTCTTTTCACCATGTTCATTGTTTTTAATTATCCATCAAAGTAAACATTAAAGCGAGGGTTAGTGAAGAGAAACTTCCATTGAAGAGTAGAGTCATCTACATCAAATTTGAAGCTTCTGTTCATTAAAATTGCTTCTGCTCATCGAACCGCAGAGAAAGGTACGCTTTCTCTATTTATCGTCTTTGAGTTATATAAAATGTTTGTGTATGTGAAGACGTAGATTTCTAGATCCTAAAGAATCGTTGCTTACAAAGTGTGATAGGTACGCTTTCTCTAATTATCCTCTTTGAGTTATATAAAATGATTGTGCATGTGAAACAGTAGATTTTAGATCCTAAAGAATTGTTTCTTACAAGTGTCCACAATTTTTCGAAAATTCCATTCCATGATAAAAATAATAATTCTAGATTGCTATCAAAGCCTTACGAATTGATAATGGCACAAAATGCTTCAAGTCATCATTAAAAAATTACCTAGCAACTAATGTTATAATTCATCAAAGTCCTTGTCCTAATACACCACGACAAAATGGTATAACAGAGAGGAAGAATAGTCACCTAATTGAGGTTCTAGGTCTCTTACGTTCACTATGCAAGTTTCAAAATATCTATGTGGTGAAGCTATCTTGAGAGCATGTCACCTCATAAAAAGCATGCCCTCAGAAACGCTTCATTAGAAAGATACTATCTTTGTACTTCAACAAAAATATCAGCTGTTTTGTGGCTGCTAATCAATTACCCTCAAAATATTTGGTTGCACTGGATTTGTTCATGTTCACCCTAAAAATCGATCTAAACTTGAACCTAAATCCACAATTGTGCTTTTTTTTTAGTTACTCTACCACACAACATGGGTACAAATGCCATGTCCCCTCTCTTGGTAAGATATATGTGTCCATCGATGTATACTTCAATGAAGCTGAACCATTTTTTCACATGCCTCATCTTCAGGGGGCATTTTGGAAGAAGATGAACATTGGGAACCAAAAATTATTAGCCAATCATTTCATCAAATTCTCAGACAGCCATACCTTTACTAATACCACCAGTACTAAACTCGTTTGAGCCTAAAATGCCACTGTCACTGCCATTGCAGAACAATAAGAATGAAAATAGGAGATAGTAATCCAGGGAGAGATTACTCTCAAAAACCCCAACTGCTTGTCTTCTCATGCAGGAAGCGACCTTGCAGTAATAAAAATCCCATCCTAAGCAAGATCTCAACTCTGAACTAGTTTCCCTCCAGGAACATAAAATCACCAATAGTCTTGAATCAGCTCCCGAACAGGAGTCTTATGATATTACTGACAGTCGAGATGTCGATGAGTTAAGTCTGTCCATTGCACTCAGAAAAGGCACAAGGCCATGTACACAACATCCTATCTCAAGGTTTCTAATGAATGAGACTGTCTCTCAAGTTTTTAGCGTTTACTACTGAAGAAAACTGATTTGTGAATGAAGTATTTTTTTCATTGATTATTCTTATACACAGTAATCTCAACTTATAGCCGTATGTTTCTTATCTCTATAGTAACTTTCTGTTTTAATCAGATATAATTTACAACACAAATAAGGTATGATCTCAATCAGATCATATCCTAACTAATGATTTGATTACATCCAAATCCTAACTATCTATCACTCCCTCTCAAGTTGATCATGTTGATCATGGGGATCTCCAATGTTCAACTTGTCTAGCGTAGTCTAGAAAATCCGTCCTGTCACAGCTTTGGTGAGTATATCAGCTAACTGGTCTTCTGATCGTATGAGCGGCATCTCAAAAACTCCGTTCTCGAGCTTTTCTTTGATGAAGTGACGATCGATCTCTACATGCTTAGTCCTGTCATGCTGAACTGGGTTTTCCAAAATACTAATCGCAGCTTTATTATCACACCTTAACCGAGCTGGCGCCATTTGTGGGAGTCCTAGTTCTTTCAGCATCTGCTTTAACCACAGGACTTACATCACTCCTTTCGCAATCCCTCGGAACTATGCTTCAGCACTAGACAAGGCTACCACCTTCTGCTTCTTGCTTCTCCACTTGACTAAGTTACCGCCCACCAGTGCAAAGTAACTTGATGTTGACCTTCTGTCGTTAGGATCTCTAGCCCAATCAGCATCCATGTAGACCTTCACATCTAGGTGACCACTATTATTGAATAATATCCCGCACACAGGTGACCCCTTTAAATACCTGACAATCCTCATCATTATCTCAGATGTTCTTGTTGTGGCGTACGCATGAACTGACTCAGCACTCCAACCGCATATGCAATATTGGGACGAGTATGAGACAGGTAAATCAACTTACCGACTAGTCTTTGGTACTGCTCCCGATCCACTAATGGCACCTGATCTATTCTGAGTTTCTTGCTTGTCGTCACCGGAACTTCACAAGGTTTTCAGTCAATCATACTTGTTTCTGTTAAGAGATCCAGCACATACTTCTTCTGTGATATGAAGATTTCCTGGGTGGACCGCTTCACTTCTATTCCCAGAAAATATTTTAGCTCCCCTAGGTCTTTCATCTCAAATTATGCGAATAAATGTCTTTGTAGTTCTACCATCTCCTCTTCATCATCTCCTGTAATAATCATATCATCAACATAGATAATCAGACATGTTACAACCTTCCTTTCCTTTTAATGAAGAGAGTATGGTCAGCATTGCTCTGATGATATCCACACTGTTTCGTAACTGATGTGAATCGTCCAAACCATGCCTTTGGAGACTGCTTCAGACCATACAGAGACCGCTTGAGTAGACACACTTTATTGTCACAAAAGTCCTCTGAAAAACCTGGTTGTGCATCCATATACACTTCTTCTTTCAACTCGTGGAGAAACGCATTTTTAACATCAAATTGCTGGAGTGGCCATCTTTTATTTGCTGCTATAGAGAACAACACTCAAATCGTATCAATCTTCGCCACTGGAGAGAAAGTCTCTGCATAATGAATCACATACGTCTGAGTGTACCCTTTAGCTAACAGTCTGGCTTTGTATATTTCAATCGTGCCATCTGCCCTGCGTTTGATTGTGAATACCCACCTACATCCGACTGGTTTCTTTCTGAATGGCAACACACATTTGTCCCATGTTTCATTCTTCTCCAATGCCCTCATCTCAATCTCCATTGCGTTTCTCCATTCTTTCCTTGTATTAGCCTCTTCAACTGTTCTCGGCACATTCTCCTGACACATGGACGTAAGAAACCCTTTTGCCTACTGTCCAAGTGACAAATTTACCTAATACCTCTGGGACCGAGAAGTGTGTTCAGGAGAGTATCTCCTTGGCGACACTCCCCTGCTGCCTCTGGGAGGAAGGACCTGGACCTGATGCTCAAGAGAAATAGCCTATTGAAGGGTATTGTTTGGTGACAAGGGCTCATCTGGAGAGTTAGTGATTGGAAGGTTTGAAGTAGACACTATTGGTAAAGACAAAGGTTCCTCGTTACTTACCTCAGTCGGATCATTCTCAAGAAGTTGATCACTGGGACACATACTGTACGGTTCAGCCATTCCTCCGTCATTCAAGGTTGACCCGGCGGCGCCATCTACTTGCCCTTATTGGCCAGTCTCAGGGCTACTATAGCTATGTAGCCAGCCAAACGGTTCATGGGTTGTCTCCCCCTAAGCTGAATTCTGGGTACTGTAAAAATAGTCTATTTCAAGAAAAGTACAGTCCATAGTGACATGAATCCATTTGGTGACAAGGTTGTAACATCAGTAACCTTTTTCCTGACTGGCGTAACCCACAAAGACACATTTGGTGGCGCAGAGGTTGAGTTTGGTGCGTTCAGTTTTGGGAATATGAATGTATACTGAGCACCCAAATACTCGAGGATGAAGGGTTAGGACGAAGGGTGCAGTGACTTACATCGGTAAGACATGTAGTGGTGTTTTAGAGTCGAGGACCATTGTAGGCAACCGGTTAATAAGTTATGTCGATGTAGCAAGGGCTTCAGGCCAAAAAAATTTAGGAACATCGGACTCAATCATCATCGCTCAGGTCATTTCAAGAAGTATTTGATTCTTTCGTTCAGCAACCCCATTCTGTTGGGGAGTGTGGGAGCACGACGTTTTGGTGGACAAGGCCATGATGTCGGAAGAAAGTTTGGAGGTCAGTAGACATATACTCGCCTCCATTGTCTGTATGGAGAATTTTGATGTTTATCTGATACTGGGTTTGGATCATTTGGTAAAATTCACGGAAGCGGGTATTGACCTCAGATTTATTAGATCCAAACCATTCAGGAGAAGTCATCGACAAAGATGACAAAGTATTGAAAACCTTGAGTTGTGGATACAGGTGTGGGTCCCCATACATCAGAATGTACTAAAGAAAACACAGTATCAACTCTGGTATTATTTGATCAAAAGGTACTCTTGTGCTGTTTAGCACGAATACATGTTTCACATTGAAAATGAGGTACATACTGTTTAAATAAACTAGGAAACAGACATTTAAGATAGGGAAAGGAGGGATGACCCAGCCGTCGATGCCATAGCCACAGTTGCCAGTGGACCGTCCTGTGGGCAAACATAGACTGACCCTGTTGGGCGACCTCATCAACATAGTACAGACCACCCCGTTCAGTATCACGCCCAATGATCGCCTTCGATAGAATGCTTAGAAAGAGATAAAAATGAGGATATATGAGTATGGTGCAGTTAAGTTGTTGAGTAATTTGACTCACAGATAGCAATTTAGATGATAATTCGGGAACATATAAACAATTGAAAAAAGTAAAATATGGAGAAACAGTAATTGAGCCAGTGCCTTGAACGGCAACCAAGTAACCGTTGACGGTTTCAATATGGGTTTTGTGTCGGCTACAGAGTGTAGAGAAATCATTAGGGCCGTATGACATTGTGTCGGTTGCGCCACAATCTAAAATCCAGTGTGTGTTTTTTTGTGGTCCGTTGGGTTTGGGTAGTATTTGGGCAGGCAGTTGGGGTGTTTGGGTTATGGCCAATGTACCTTGGTAATTTGCTATGGATGAGAGTGGTTGTAAGGACAAGGGCTTTTCAGTAATTTCTCGGTTTTTTGGTTGTGCAGAAAGTAAGGAGCTTTCGGCTATTTGTTGTCTGCAGGGGGCAGGGGTATTTCAAGGTTTGTTGGTTTTGAGGGTTGGATATTAATCCAGCCCTTGCTCCTGGAAGCTTCTGGTGGGATCCTTCTCTCCCTTTGGCCGCTGCCCTCTTCTCTCTCTCTCCTTCTTGGTTTCTTCTCATGCCGCCCACTTTCTCTTTTTATCTCTCACGCTCTCCTTCTTCTTCTCTACTCTTCTTACCTGCAAGAGGGCTAGCACCTTTGGTGTGAGGCTGACTTCGGCTGCCTTCACTGCTGTTGATGCTTGGTCATGTGCCCACTGCAGTTGCTGCCCGGCCTAGTGTTGGTTTTTTGTCTGTTGCTGTCTTTCTGTTGTCCCACCAATCGGGGCACCTGACGAGCTCAAAACACTCATCTTTGGTGTGTTTTTCGCCCACAGTGAGTACACCGAAGATGGTTGCAGTCTCCACGCGATGATGACTATGAACGGGAATTTCGTCTAACTACAGTCTCTTCTGTCTGCCCGCGTGTGTTCAGTCCCTGACCTATGCCCTGTGATGTATCTGAAAATACTGAGGGCCCTCCTTTTAGGACATTCATCCTAGTTTCTTCTCTCCGAATGGCAGAGTAAGCGGCCTCCACCGCTAGAAGGGGCTCCTTTTTTAAGAGCTCTCGTTGGATGGTGTCAAATCTGTCGTCCACTGCCATCAATAGTTGAAATAAGCGCTGCTCCTAAACTTTAGTGTTACAAACGGTGATATCCATCGGATCCTGGATAGGGTTAGGGTCACGGCGGTCTATCTCCATCCAGATGTTCTGGAACTTATTCCAGAGATCTTCCAACGCCCCACCATTTTGGCGGAGTGACATAGCTTTCTTGTGCAAATCGAAAATTTGCAAAGAATCTGCTCCTGCTCCATAAGTCACCGCCAAACCATCCCATAGAGCTTTGGCAGTTGGGTACTGTGAAACATTGTTAACTAAGGCTGGCTCAATATTTTGTATAAGCCAGGTAATTACGCAGTGGTTGTTAACTTCCCACTGCACAAAGGATGGATCTGTGCCAACTGGGCTGGTGGGATTCCGGTGATATGCCTGCTCTGGCCATGGCCCCCGACGGCCCTTTTCATCAGCATGGACCATAACTGGTAATTATCACCAGTGAGTTTGATTCCTAGTGATAGATTATCCAGTTGTGGTATGTTGATGTTGCTCTTTAGCAGGTTGACCAGTTGTATGGCCAACTCGCTGTTGTCGGTTTTTCTTCACTGTTGCTATCGGACATCGTTCCTGGATCTTAGCTTCGGTTGAGAAAGGTACTGAACAGTGATGAGTATAATTCTGAGTCCAAAGAGAAGAAACACTTCTCTCTGTGAACAGATTTTCTAGGTTTGTTTTTCTTTTTTCGTTTGTTTTTCAGATGGATCAACAACACTCCTCTGATACCATGAAGAAAACAGATTTGTGAATGAAGTATTTTTTTCATTGATTATTCTGATACACGATAATCTCAACTTATAGCCGTATGTTTCCTATCTCTATGGTAACGCTCTATTTTAGTCAGATATGATTTACAACACAAATAAGGTATGATCTCAATCAGATCATATCCTAACTAATGATTTGATTACATTCAAATTCTAATTATCTATCAACTACATCACTTATAGATGCTAAGATACCGAAAAATAACAAGGATGCCCTGGCAGCCCAAGGTGGAGACTAGCAGTTCAAGAGGAAATAACAGCATTGAAAAAAAGGACACATGGGAGAATGTGGAATTGCAAAGGGGTAAAAAGCTAGTTGGATGCCAATAGATATTTACAATTAAATTTAATGCTGATAATAGTATCAATAGATGCCATGCAAATCTAGTCGTTGAAGGCTTCAATCAAACATATGACATTGACTATAAAGATACATTTGCTCCAATAGTCAAACTGAATTTTATAAGAATGCTCCTATCACTAGTTGTCAGCCTCGCCTGTTCATTTCAGTAACTTGATGTAAAGAATGTCTTTTTGAATAAGAATTTTGCATGAAGAGGTATATATAGATGTACCTCCATGATTTGTAAAAAAAGGTGATCTAGTCTGCAAATTAAAAAAGACACTACAGTATCAAAACAGTCTCCAAAAAAATAGCTTGGCAAATTTACTCAGATTGTAAAAGAAAGTGCCCACAATCTGATGACGTAGTATTCTACAAACACTCACAGGATGGATAAAAGGCCATCTTGATTCTGTGTATAGATGATCTAATCATGACGGAAGATGACCTCACTGAGATAGAGCTCTTGAAATGTTATCTTACACGCAAATTTGAAATAAAGGACTTGAGCTCTCTCAAATACTTTCTCAGGGAGTGAAAGTTGCTAAAAATGCTTATGGAATTATTTTCCTTTAAAGAAAATACCTACTTGATCTTCTAAAAGAAGTGGGAATGCTATGCTGCAGGCCAGTTGAAACACTTATGGATTCGAATAGTAAACTGGGGCTTGAAGGAGGAAATGAGGTTGATCAATGACAATATCATCAGCTATTAGGTATGATCATTTATCTATCTTATACTCGTCTAGCTATATCATTTGTTGTGTGTTGTAAATTAATTTATACACTCACCTAAGCGAAGACATCTTGAGGCAGTTTACCAAATTTTAAAGCATCTAAAGAGCACAGTAGGAAGAGGTCTGTTCTTAAAAGAAAGGGAATAAAACGGGGGTAGAGGTCCACGTGGATGTAGATTGGGCAGGTTCATCAGTTGACAGAAGATCGACATCAGGATATTGTAAAAGTGTTGGGCAATCTGGTAACTTAGAGAAGTAAAAAAAACATGCGGTTGCAAGGAGTAGTGTAGAAGCGGAGTTTCAAGCCTTTGCACATGGCATATGTAAAGGAAATTGGCTTGGAAGGCTACTAGATGAACTTAAAATCTCAAGCAGTACCTCTACAAATCTGTTTTGTCATAATAAGGCTGCAGTAAGATTGCTCACAATCTAATGCATTATGATCAAAACATGTAGAAGTGAATCACCAATTTATCAGGGAAAAAGTAGATAATGGAAGTTTTTGCATGATACAAACAAGAACAAACCATTGATATCCTGACAAAGAGCCTATACGGACCATAATATGAAAAATGTGTAAACAAGCTAGGAATAACAAACATTTGCACTCAAGTTACTTGAGAGGAAGTGTTAGAAAATTTGATTAATAGACCAGATCCTCAATCATGCCTTTATTTAGAATGATAGAGCAATTAACATCCCTAGAATTATGGAAGATCTAGGTAACGTTAAATGGCTGATCCCATGGGATTTGATTTGATAGTTTACCTTCTTTGTAGGACTGTTTGTGTATAAATATCCAGACATGAATGAATATCATAAATCTTCACTATGTATGATCCCTTATTCTACTTTTAATAGATCCTTTCCAACATGACCCGTTAGGGAGAAGGTTAAGAAAGAAGTTTGACATGTTGGTACTTGACATTTTAATACAAATTCAGACACATGCGGTGCAAAGGAAGTATTCAACTTTATGATTGTTCCATTTATCGTAAGACACACTACGTATTAGATTTTTGAAAGTAGAATGCAATGGCGGTTCCTCTTAAATACGACTGTTGTTGCTTGTTTCTATGGTGCACCGGGGAAAAACGGACACACAAAAACAAAAATTAACATCACGCAAGCATTCTCATCAGGTAGCATTGGCTGTATAAAAAGTCCAATGATTACAATGAGATTTTTGTTGATACCAGGTGATTTCTTTGACAGCCATTATGTACTAATCAACCATGGCCGCACGTGTTTAAAGATTGCGGGATATCTACGAAAATGTACTTAATTAAGGTAAGGGTATGACAAGGTTAACATGCATTTTAACCATCACCGTTGCCTTTAATTTGGAGTTCTGTAAAAACCATTTGCTTTGTTAGAGAGAGTAATCGAAACTAGAATTAGAGGAGAGACTCATGTTACGGTGAACCAATTTTTTTTGGAAAAATGCAAATTTCATTACCCAGAAATGATCATGGTACTTCCCATGATCTATCAAAAATGCACCTAAATGGGGGTGCCACCCGTACATTAGTCCTAAGTAGCGTCGCAACATGCTGGTCAGCCAAGGCTAATGCAAAATTTACATAAAGAAAAAGACCTCACATAGCAACAGGCTGCCATGTAAAGTACTAAGAAAGTAAATAAATCCTAGCCTGCCAGAAAGCGAAACTAAGTAACAGTTCCAAAATCATCACAGGATGCTGCAAATACAGTAGCTCAAACAAGATAAGAATACAGAAAACTAAATTCAAAGAACAACACCCAGCTTAGATCCCATGACGGACCTCAGTGTACAGCGGATACATTTTCTGCATAACTCTGAAAACATGAGTATAAACTCTATTTGCAACATCCAATCCCAATGGAACAAAAGTAGAATTTTCAAAAATCAATTTGTTCCTACTTTGCCAAATGTAATACACTGTGGCAGCAATGGTCACCTTTACAGCCTTATACCTATGATGTTTATCTTTGATTGCTCTTTGCGCCCATGCCAAGAGGCGGGTGATATTTCTCAGATTTCGGGGCATGCCGCTCCATTTTGTAATTCCCCCCAAACCACTTTGGTTAGTGGACATGTGAAAAACAGGTGATGTGCACTTTCCAAATGCACATTACAGAGAGAGCAGTACAAATTTTGTAGAAAAGGCATCCTATCTTTTGTTTGTAATTTTCCAAGTGCGGTCAACCAAAGTATAAATGCATGTTTAGGGGTAATAGCTTGGTCCCTACAATTTTTGCCCAGGGCACCTTTTCACCTTTTTCTCGAAGATCTTCATAGGCTTTCCTAGGTGAGAGATTGTCATCTACTACCCAATTCATGATGATGAATTGTGCGGTACCTCGAGTTCGGATTAGGTGGTCTCTTATTTGAAATTTTTTTTTCATTGGTGGGGAATCGGATTTCTTAACCTGCCTAATCCAAAGGGTATGATAGAGTTTATATCTGTGATTGATCCATTGCATCCAAAGTGTGTCTTTCTTACGATGAATGTTCCATAAGTGTTTGACAAGAAGGGCTGAATTCCATGATCGAATTTCGAAGATACCTAATCCCCCCTCATTCTTAGGTTAACAAATGTGTGACCAAGCAACCAATGCTCTTCTATTCCCTTGATCAGATTTACCCCATAAAAGTGCATACAAATTCGATTGATTTGATCAAGAACAAAATAAGGTACAGGAAGTGCATTTAGCCAAAAACAGTATATGCCTTGGAACACAGATTTTATTAATTCTAGGCGGCCAGCATACGATAACGAAGAGGTTTTCCATAAATTAATTTTTTGTAGCAATCTAGATATGCAGGGGGAATAATGACATACTTGTAGTCTATATCCAACAATAGGTATACCTAAGTAACAGAAGGGCATAGTACCTAGGGAAAACCCAGTGATCCATTGTAAATCAGTATAATCCTGCACTCCAGCCACAAAAAATTCAGATTTATGGAAATTTGCGATCAGACCCGAAGAATCACCAAACGCCTTTAACTGTTCCATTATTTTCCTTAATGAAGCGGAACCAGCTTTGGAAAAGATGACTAAATCATCAGCGAAGCATAAATGTGTGATCAATCCCTCACGACACTCTGGGTGGAAAGAGAACTCAGGATCCCAATGCAGTTGTTTTAATGACCGAGACAAGTATTCCATTGCCAGAACAAAAAGGAATGGGGAAAGGGGGTCACCTTGCCTTAACCCCCTCTTGCCTTTAAAATATCCATGGGGGGAACCGTTAACTAGAATCGAATAGGAAGCAGTGGTGACACATTGCATGGTACATCCAATAAATGTAATAGGAAAACCTAGTCCAATCAAAACAGTATCTAGAAAATTCCAATTGAGTGTATCATAGGCTTTCCTAAAATCAACCTTAAGCATACATTTTGGTGCTGTCCTTTTTCTTCCATATTCTCTTACCAGTTCTTGTACCAAAAAAAAATATGTTCAATCATTGATCTTCATTTCAAAAACCCAGCTTGTGCATTATCTATCACTTTGCCCATTACAGGAATCAGTCTATTGGACAAGATTTTAGAAATGGTTTTATAGATAACGTTGCAACAGGAGATAGGTCGGAAGTTCTCAACCCTAGAGATGTTCTCATTCTTTTGTATGAGTGTGATAATAGCATGATTAAGCTGTTTAAGGAGCAAGCCACTAGAAAAAAAATTCATGAACCGCACTTAAGATGTCATTCCCAACAATGTTCCAAACTTTGATAAAGAAATCTGAGGTATACCCGTCTGGGCCTGAAGCCTTGTTTTTGCCTATAGAAAAGATTGCATTCTTAATCTCATCGTCAGTAATTGGTCGAACAAGATCGGAGGCAGAAGAAGAATCAAGTTGGGGTCCTTAACCAATTACTGCTTGTGAAGGTGGAACAACCTCCGCGGAGGTGCCCAAGAGTAGCTGATAGTACTCAACAAATTGTTGACCAACCTGGTCAGAGGAATGTGTAAAGGAACCATCAGGTTTCTGTATTGAGGGAATAAAGGCCCTAGCTTTGTTTCTCTTGAGAATTGAGTGAAAAAAGGCGGAATTTCGATCACTAAGTAGGGTATAATTATTTTTGGCTAATTGGGCAAAATATCTCCTTTCACACTCCATCAGTCTTTTTGTAATCTTTTTCTGATACCTAATCTTATGTTCCCAATCTACCTAAGTTCTAGGTTAGTGAGGATTCAGTTGTAGGTCTTCCAGCTCCTTAATTGCCATGTCAACCGTAGAGGAAATATGTGAGAAGCTTTTTTGGTTAAGTATTCTCAGGGATTGCTTAAGGATTCTCAACTTTCTGCAAAACATATATGTTCCACTAATGTGCGTATTCCAGGTTTCAGCAACTAACGGGAGGAAATCACGGCTTAAGGACCACATATTAAAATACCTAAACAAATTGGCTTTAGGTTGCAGATATGGATGTATTGTTAAAGTTCTTAGTGAATGATCGGAGAGGTATCCCGAAGGATGGAAATGTGCAGATGCATTAGGGAAGGTTTCTAGAAACACTCCATTCACCATAATTCTGTCCAATTTGGATTTAACTCCATGTAACTCCCAAGTGTACCTAGGTCCAGTGAAACTAAGATCCATCAAACCAACTTGGGACAGGCAATCCAATTGATATATAAGTTGGTAGTAAGTAACATCCCTACCCCCAAATCTTTCATCATCATCCAAGATACAATTGAAATCGCCTAAAACAATCCAAGGCTCAGGTGTAACAACGGATTGTTGCAACAGTGAATTCCATAAGGGCCTTATATCAACAATTGAATTGAAGGCATAGACAAAGGTAGCAAAAAATATTTTTGAAGATACCAAGCATTTAATCTGACAAAAGATCATTTGTGCATCGAGGGTAACCTTCTGAACTTTGGTTTTCATCGGATTCCATATAATTGGAATCCTCTTCCCAGAATGAGACCCAAAATTATGTACATAGTCCCAGTGCAAAAAGGTAGTACTAAGAAGTCTATTTAGCATTGTAGAGTTTAATTTTGTTTCCAATACTGCCATGACGTCAGTATTAGTTTTTTTAACAAAATCCAAAAGCCCCTTATGCTTGAGGGGATCATTGCACCCTCAAATTCCAAAAGGAAATGACCATTAATATTTAGGGGTAGAGGCCGCCGACCTCTTCTTTTTCCTCTTTTTTGTATGCTTTACCCAACTAGCTTCAGGAATTACATCCTGAACATCCTCAGCCCTGGAAACCGTAGGTTGTGTTCCAAAGGGCAAAGAGAGATTGCATTGGGAAAACCATTCTTGTCAAAAGAAGGTAACATTTGAACATGTATGCGATCAAAAAACTTTGCTTGTACCTGTCTCAGTGTCTCATGGAGGTCTGCATATCCAGGTTGGTCGTCATTTGCATTAACCCCAGCCTCCATTTCTGGGGTTGCCTCCTGAGCTAATTTGTGAGTACCTGTTTTATACATTGCTTGTAACAGGCTTGAGTCCTGACATCCAGGCTCATTATAATTTACAGACGGGGAAACAATTACATCAGATGAAGGGGTAAGATATCAGTAATTTTCCCTCTAAGGGATCTACCAGTACAATCACGATCAAACAATCCTTGATCCACTTGGCCCTGAGCACTAACATCCGGATCATCATCTTTGGGGATGCAATCAGGGGAGTTGACCATTGTTGGTCCAGCAACCTGGTTCCCAGCCACATGTTTCTCCAGTGTATCAACAGTAGAACAAACAGCAGTTAGAGCTAGTTCATGTCCAATACTAGGTACACACACACTAGAGAATTAACATGCAAAGAAGAAATAGAATTCTCGGGAGTAACCTCCCTAACTGCAACCTGCTTCTCAAGTTGTAACATCCCACGTGGGGCAGTAGACTTATCAACTGCCCTCAAATTGTTTTCGTTCGATATATTTTGCACATCTAATTTCTTACTTAGTGTCTTTTTCCAAACCTTTTTTGTCTGTTTTAAATTTTTCCGGCCATCTTTTTACCATCCTTCGATGCAACCTTTCTGTTATTATCCACATTTCTATTTTTTGTAGGCTGTTGAGGTGCAACTCGAACAAGCCCATTAGAATTAGCATGTATGCTTGCATTTGGAGAGCTAGTTTTACGATGTTTTCCTTCTGAATGACCTAGTTGCCTACAGGTGGGGCAAAACAATGGCAATTTTTCGTACTCAACATGTTGTTTTAGTACCTCACCATTTGACAAATTGATAACTAGATTATCAAAAAGTTTGTCTGATAAATCAACCTCCACAAGAATTCTAGCATAGTGCCAAATTCTTCTTTCAGCCGTGAGTTGATCTGTCATAATGGGTACTCCCAACTGAGAACCAAGGGCAGCCAAATGCCGCTCAGTCCAAAGATCCAGAGGGAGGGAGGGGAACCGTACCCAAACTGGTACAGAAGAAACCTCCGAAGCCCCGAAGTTAAACAGCAATGGCATCTTTTTCAAGATAAGTAATCGGCCATAGACAAAATAGGGCCGAGGCCAGAAACTCCTCCATGTCTTGGATAGTGTTGAATCTAAACACTATCCATCCGGATTCATGAAACTGAATCTTAGGATGATGAATCCAGGTTTTTGTCAAGGAAAACAAGGCCTTCCTTCCTGGGAAGGTACCAGTAAAGCACCCTACCAGAGACCTAGACCGATCATCACTGACGGGAATTTCACTCACATCAAAGAAAACCTTGCCTGTTTTCTCAGAGTGGTCATGCTTTAATTTTAAACAGTTAGCAGAAGTCCTATTAGATTCTACAATGGATTTCCAGGACTTCTGTACACTAAACTTCGATGTTAGAGCTTCATTCGCTGAAGAAGATGCCTCTTTCCTGGATCTATGCATCTCTTCAACCGAACCATCCAGAGTTCTTCTGAGATGGGCAATCCCCATCGAACCAGAAAGCACCTTCTGCGTAGCTGAGTCATCCGGAGGAAGGTTCCTTTGGGAAGGAGAGAGAAATTCCAGAGGGGGACATGCGTTTTTTGTACCAAGTTGAAACAATGAATTTTTTTTAACCCAAGCCTGTCTACGAGTTTCCTCCAATCCACACGTAATTTTTTTATTGGACAGAGAACCGGTGGGAGTACCAGCAGTGCAATCCAAATAATCTCCATTGATGTCATCCCTCTGAGCTGCCAAGTTATCATTGGACACAATTTGAACCCGTGTAGTCGTCGGTGGTAGCGTGGCAGTATCCATAGACAAAACGACATCGTTTTCTCTAATATCCGGGAAATTCAAAGAAGACATATTATTAAATGTTGGTGGGCCTCCATCATTATTGCAGCGCCGTTGTTGTTGCCCAAGACCCGTCTGTGTGTCTTCCAAGGTAGACTTCACATTTAAAGTAAGCAGTTGGCTTTCTTCAGAAGCAAAGCCATCTAGGCTAGCCTTCACGTGATTCCCCCCATGTGTCCCTTTTTATTGGCCAAAGTGGAGTCCATATGCTTACCTGCCACCAAGTCAGCAGGAGCATTCACCAATTCGACGTCGTATGAAGATAAGGTTTCTAAATCCCCATTAATGTAGTTGTTGACTAATGCACCAACAGTTGAATTTTCCACGTCTGAGCCTATCGAAATGTCACATCCACTCAGCTTAGTCTGACGCAAATCGTCAGAGCAGGACAGAACACCCTGCCCAATGTTTCTTGGCATTATTCTTGCCTGAGTTTCGCCGGAACCTGCCCCTCCTCCGTCATCCTCCCCAGTATCTCTGTCAACCCCATTGAAGAACCCAGAAGCACCACCTCCTTCTCGGTCCATGAGATTTTCACCAGTCAAGCCATCAACCTCCACCAAATCCTTATACGCATAACAAGAAGAATACCCATTTCCAGCAGCCACTAGTTTCTCACTATTATCATGGAGAGTATTACCTTCTTCAATGCCCCCAACCATTGGAGCCTCCGGAGAGATGGGGGAAGGTTCAAGACTTAATGTTTCCAGAAAAGTAACCTTCTTCCTTCCAGTTACTTTGCCATTCATTGCCTCCTTCAGGATACCGGTTGGATTTATTACATGGTTTGTAAACTTTTCAACATACTCATCCGTTTGAGTAGCTGAACCAGTTAAAGCCATATGGCCCTTCCCCAGATTCGACCGTTGTAGATCCTCCCCTGCAGAAGGATGTTCAGCCTTACCATGTATATTTGCTATCTGACTCCTAACATCCCCATCAACTTTCAGAGTAAAAGTAACCTCATCCTCAGACTCGTCATTTAAAAGAGGATCATCCTTCTTTTCCTTCTGTTCTGATTCATCAGATGAATCATCAAACAACGGTTCATCGTGTATACCTAAGGGGTCGGATTCAAAATATGTCTTTAGATACACCCTCTTGTTTTTTGATTTGTTTCTTTTCACTGTGTTGGAGGAGGAAGAAGATGAGGATTTTTTGTCTCATACTTCTTCTTGTCCAATGCTTTCCTTCTAACTGATTTTCCTCGACCCCCCATGCCCTATCCAGGGAAGGGTCGCAGTAGAACCATCTACTATATTCACATTCGAAGATTGCAGAACACAAAGATAATAACAATGGATTAAAACCTTAGAATAAAGAAGAAGATGAATGTAGAACAGCAACTCCGGCTAGATAACGTCGGAAGGACTTCTCTCAATGTTAGAGAGAAGCGAGAGAGAATTGTTCTTCTCTCTCTAGCGTGACGTTTTTTACGGTGAACCAATTTGTTTTCATGTCAGGTCGATCAACTACCAATGCAATTCATATTATAAGGATATTGATGGAGAAGTATAGAGAGAAGAAGCGCGATCTACATATGGTCTTCATCGATATTTAAAAAACGTAAGATAGTGTGCTACGTAGACTGATTTGGAATAGTCTGGATGCAATTCTATACCTAATCGCCGCTGATAAATACAAACCCACCTCCAGAGCATTTTCTTCTGCATCTGCAAAGCACCGCCCCATTCTCCGACACTCTTCTAGAACACCTAAGTCTCACCCGCTCACCTTTGGAATTGTCCATCTTTCACATACCCTCCACAAAGGACCCTCTTTTTCTGCCAAACCCCATCAAAACAAACCAACTCCCACCACCGTCGACATCTTCTTCTCCACCAGCGAACACCGGCCTCCTTCTCCTGCCAATTTCGCAACCTCTGAATCATCCCTCTTTCTCATGTCTTCTGTTCAAGATCCCCCTCTCCCTTCTTTCTAGAAAAACATCAACATAGTTGTCCCCTGCTCCTCTCTGTTTCACCGAGAAGCAATCCACCAACTTTGAGGTAAGTTTTAGACCGATTCTTAATTCAGAGTCACTGATTTGCCTCTTTCCAAAGTTGGAAGGTGAGATAGAACCTGAAGATAGTGTCTTGGAGTTGGGTTGGTACGAGTAAAACCGAAGCATTGTTTATACCGTTTGTGATTTTTGGTGTTTCACAACTTGCTCAGGTGATATAATTTCATTTTTGTCTATGTATCAGTGAATTTACTTTTTGTTAATATTTTGTTGCAAAATTTCAGGTTCAGTAGAGAATTTGGTTCTAGTTGTAGTCATTGCTAAAGGGGTCATGACTTTTCTGTGAGACCATGTCTAGTGAAGAGGGCTGTTGGTAAAGGGAAATAAGCGGCGGATAGTTTATGGGTAGCCTCTTGGAATGTAGGAACCTTAAGTGGTAAATTGTTAGATGTTGTAGATGTACTTAATAGGCGTATGATAGATGTAGCATGCCTCCAAGAGACTAGGTAGAAGGAGAATAAAGGTAAAGAGTGAAATGGGTATAAGTTGCTGTATTCGGGGTCCGATGGGACCAAGAATGGGGTAGGATTTCTAGTAAAGTTAGAATGCACATGGACGTTATCAATGTAATAAGATATAATTATAAAAGTATGGTACTGAAGTTAGTAATAAACAAGGAGATAGTGACAATGATTTGCGCCTAAGCACCCCAAGTGGGACTAGGAGAACAAGAGAAGAAAGAGTTTTAGGGTTGCTTAGATGTAGCGTTGAATATAGTACCTAGGGAGAAACGAATTTGTATAGGAGGTGATTTTAATGGCCATATTGGAAAGGATACCAATGGTTTTCAGTCAGCACATGGCAAGTTTAGCTATTGAGACAGAAACAAGCAGGGTAGGGATTTGCTAGACCTTATGGTGGCCCATGACCTAAGTATTATAAACTCGTTCTTTAAAAAAAAGGAAGCACACTTGATCACTTTTAGCAGCGGAGGACGTAACACGCAGATCGATTATTTTCTGATGAGGCGTGAAGGTCGACTGTTGTGGAAGGACTGTAAGGTTATACCAAGAGAGGCAGCAGTGACGCAACACCGTTTATTAGTAGTAGTCATAGCATGGAACCAAAAGTTGAGCAAAAGAGCTAGAAAATTCCCACCTAGAATTCGATGGGAAAGTTTGAAAGACAAAAATAACATATTTAGAGACAAGTTCATCTCCACGACATCAGATCGACTAGGTGAGGATACAAACCAAATGCGAAAGGCTTGTAGGACCGGTATAGCACCACTAGAAAGAGAGGTTGAATATTGGGTGCAGAAAATTTGGTTTTTAAAAACTTTTTAACCAAAAACCTCACTTCTGAAAACAGTTTCTGTTTTTAGATCCTGATTTGAAACGATTTAAAGACCTAGTTACAGACCTCCAAAAATTATGAAATTCAGTGTGAATGAACTCCAATATGTTATAAGTATCTCATAAAAACTTGAGAATAAAACTCCACTCCTAACCACTTGAAAATAAGTTATTGGTCAGATTGTGAGAATCTACCAGAAACCGTGCTCCGACTTGAAAATTTTATTCCTATTAATTGGAGACTCAAAATGGTCTGAAAATTCAATGAGAACACCCACAAGATATGTATTATAATGGGTTGAAACAGTTTTCAAAAATTCCTTTGGGAAGTATATCAATCACGTTGAGGTTCTCAACCTTTGCAACTCTGAAAATCAGATTGCACTAGTCTCAGAACTATTCAAGTTTGATTGACTTATACTTATCCAATTGAGTTGAAACTTGCGCCAAATGAAAACTAAGTTTTGTAATTTTTGAAAAACGTTTACTATTTTTTTCTGTCGCAATGAAATTTATGCAAAATACTAGAAACTGAAAGTAAAGTGTTGAAAGTAAAAACACCAAGAATTTTATACTGGTTCGGTTAAAACAATCTACTCCAGTCTTCGAGGACACCTTCCTCGGTTATTAATAAACACCAAAAACACCTTAACATAAGGGTTACTGGAGTTATACACCAACTCCATCCTTTTACAACCAATACAACTAAAACAACCAAACAAACCGATCACGAACACCACCACCAATCGAATAAAGGTCTAATCACACTTGATCAACCTTTTACAACAATGTATGAGTATGGGTGGTATTATCAAAGCCTATACAATATTTTGAATTTATGAACAATAGGCTTGAGAGAGGAAGAAGAAGAAAGAAGAGTAGAAGACCCTTTTGCACTTGAGAGAATATGAGAGTTGTCTTGGCTTCACTTTGCACTACTTCTCTTCCTTTTAACTTAATGTGGCCGCCCCCCTCTAGGTCTTCAACCATCTTGAGAATTCTCTTTAATGCCCTTGGTATATCGCCTTTGGTAAATATGACACCATCTTGCTCACTTGGCACATTTTGATTGGATGGATGACTTGGCTTTGCTTACTTGGCACTTGATGATTGGTCCAATCTTGTCATCACTTAATGTGCTGTAAAATCTGAGAATAAAATGCAAAACATGTGCCAAAAAGAGTTTAAAATGTTTCCAAATAATCATCATTTAATCTCTTCAATTTTGGGATGCCAATTAGCCACCATCAAGACACTAAAATTCGGTCCACACTTAGTGGCACATGCTTAATTTTTAGCATGTGCTATATTTGTAAAATGTTTGAATTGTTACCTTGTGTAGCTCCATCTTTTATGTCACTTAACCTTGTGTGGCATATTCTCCATCAATTGAGATGCCAACTAAGCTCCACATAGACTCCATTTAGGCTGAGAATGGCGTGTAACATGTCTTGAACATGTGCTGAATTTCATTTTGGTAAACTTTGTAAAATAATGCTCAATAATTACACATATATGGTAAATTCCAATCATCCTTAATTTGAATTTTCTAGAACAATTTAACATGTCTTGAATGTGTAAAAAGTGTCTAGATACATGTTACAAGTCATGCCAAAAATGTTCCATTTGTTTTGTTCGTAGAAAACCGAATTTTCAACTTTCGTCGATTACGCCATTTTTCTCCTATTAAATTCAAACTTTTTGCACATGTTATATATATTATGTCACACATAATATACATAAAATAAATTAAATATTCAGCTCTTAAAGGCTGACTTAAAAGGTGGCCCATGTGCTTTAATCTTTGAATTTGAAATCTCCACAATTTGGCGTTAATTATGGATGATTTGTGTGTGCCAACATGGAATGATTTCATGGCTGAATTTAACATGTGATCCACAAAATTTTTGGCTATTTTTAAAGTATATGGGCTTGCCATCTTTATATGGCAAGTACGTGACATGTTGGCCAAGTTTCGGTAGTCACCCGATACGACAATTTTCGTTTTGTAACCTTGTAACGTGTCGTTATAATTTTGTAATCACCATGACTTATATCATATGATACAAGAACTGAATATACTCATAAATATGAGGTATATATAGTGGTGTGACATTGACGTACGTTTGTAATATATGTAACGTGTCGGTAGTACGTCAGAATATATGTGTATTGTGTCTTTTAAAAAAATATGAATATATATATATATATATATATATATATATATATATATATATATATATATATATATGTAGGCGTGTATATTCAAGTGGGGAGGAGACTTTCCTTTTCCAAATTTGTTGCCACCAAGCTTTGTCCAAATATATCTCCATTTAATGAACTAGTTAGTTCATTAAACTAAGCACTTCACTTAATGAACTAGTTTAGTTCATTGATTTTGGCACCTGAAAATAGTTCAAAGGCAACAAATATTTGTCATATGATGTAAGCTTTAACGTTCATGGCTTGTTAGTATGGCAACAATATATATAAAGCATATAAGGCATGTATATCACAAAAACGTGTCCAGTAATAAATTTTGTCATGCATTTCGTAAACTCGTACTATTTAAATCATGTATTTGTAAATCATTCAAACACTTTTTCTCAACAAGGCTATGGCGACTACTATTACTCACACAACGAGAGAAACTGTTGGGGCAACAGCAGAAAAGACAACTATACATAAAGAGTCATGGTGGTGGAACGAGGATGTGCAACAAAAAATAAGGGATAAACAAAGGAGTTTTAGAGAGCTGTTAAGTTGCACTTATGAGGAGGAGAAAGCGAGACTGAAAGAGAACTATAAAATCGCCAGGAAGGAGGCAAAAAAGGCAGTGACAGAGGCAAAGGCCGTAGCCTATAAAAGGATATACGAAAGACTTGAAACAAAAGGCGGAGAACATGTTATGTTCAAGATTTCCAAAGTTGGAGACCGAAAGAGACAGGACCTAAAAGGCAGGGAGTTTATAAAGGGAGAAGATTGACGTCTTTTAGTCAAAGAATAAGACATCAAATGGAAATGACAAACATACTTCCACAATCTTTTCAACAGCGAGAGGGTCGACCACGAAGAAAGAAACAGCATCATGACCCAAGAACGACATAATAACTGTGAATGTAGGAGCATTACACAATGATAGGTGAGGAGAGCACTTAAGAAGATGGAAAGAGCTAAGGCAGTTGGCCTAGATAACATACCAATTGAGGCGTAGAAGTATTTGAGAAAGGAATGAGTTTAATGGCTAACGGCTCTGTTCGACCTTATTTTCAAAACAAGAAAAATGCCAGTGGAGAAAGAGTATCATGGTACTTCTATATAAGAACAAAGGAGATGCACAGTGTTGTGGGAATTACAGGGGATCAAGTTGTCAAGCCATGCTATGAATTTATGGGAGAGAGTAATCGACACTAGAATTATGAGAGAAACTCAAGTTACGGTGAACCAATTTGGTTTTATGCTAGGAAGGTCAACTACGGAAGCAATACACATATAGGGAGAAGAAGCGGGATCTACATATGGTCTTCATCGATCTTGAAAAAACATATGATAGTGCGCCATGTAGACTGATTTAGGATAATCTGGATGCAAAAGGGGTTCATGTGAAGTATATAGACATAATTAGGGATATATATGTTAGGACGAAAACAAACGTCGGTACGCCTGTGGGGAATATAGACTTCTTTCTGGTGGAGGTAGCCTCCATCAAGGTTCTGCTTGGAGCCTATTTCTATTTGCAGTTGTCCTCGACGAGTTGTCAAAGTCGATACAGGAGGCAATTCCGTGGCATATGCTTTTTGTTAACGATATTACATAAGTCACAGAGAGTAGACATATCCTGAGTATGAGACTAGAATAGTTGAGAGGTGCTTTAGAGAGAAAAGGCCTAACGATTAATCGTTCTAAAACCGAGTATCTGCATTGCGACTTCAGTGGCGCAACCGACGATGAGAATATCCAGCTCACTATCGAGGGTCAAGTGGTTCCACAGGTAAGTAAGTTCAAGTACCTAGGATCATTTGTACAACAGGATGAAGACATAGATAGTGATGTAGCACACCGAGTTCAGGTAGGCTGGGAGGGCTGCCTCAGTGGCGCTGTGTGACAAGAATTTTCCAATTAAATTAAAGAAAAAATTTTATATGGTGACAATGAGGCCGACAATGTTATATGGAACAGACGACTGAGCCATCAAGAGGTCACAGTTGCAGAAGATGAAAGTGGCAGAGATGAGGATGCTGAGGTGGATGTGTGGCCAGACAAGACTAGACCGGATCAAAAATGAGGTATTTAGGAAAAAGTTATGGGTGGCTAGTATAACTAATAAGATAAAGGAGAGGAGACTGAGATGGTTTGGACATGTCAAGAGGAGACAGACAACGCTGTCTGTCCGAGCAGTTGAAAACCTCATTGTAGAGGGGAAGAGGAGTAAAGGCATGTCCAAATTGACTTGGGATGAGCAGATTAGGCATGACCTACTAGATTTGCATCTCTCTGAAGACATGGTCCAGGATAGGAGTTCATGGAGACAGAAGATTAAGGTTAACGAGGTTTAGGCAGGATATAGGATCACCTTAGAGTATATACACTTAGGGGCTTAGATACGCTATACTCTTTAGATTGACTTTGCGTTTTTTGTTTTTGTCTGTGTATTTAATTATATGTGCACATACATAGTATGGATACTTTAATATCAGAAGCATTTTATTTGTATTTACTAAACCCCTTCACAAACACACTAGCACCCCATATCCCTATTATTGTGCCATTTATACAGGTACACATAGAGACAGGGGTCTCACTGGAAGCAAACTCTATATCCTTTGGGATGGATGTATTGTTTGACTCTCTCTCACCTTTCTCCGATCCTAGCGATAGCTTTTGCTGTCGTTGGGATATACTGAGTATGAGTTGTTGTAGTTTGCTAAAATAGTAATTTACGTTATTTAGGCCTAAATTTCAATAGATGATGTGTATAATACTTTAAAATTTCGATTTAAAGTGACGTTTGACCAATTCTATATTTGATCAAGTATGGAAGAAAAGTATATCACTAAATGGAGTATGTCACTCAGGGTAAATTTTACATTTGGCACCCACGTAAAAAATTATCAACCCACCCAGGCGTCCTGTAACATCCTGCAATTTAAGCTTATGATACCATCCGGTTTGTTTACTGAGGCTTATAAACAAAGTGCAGAAAGCGTCAAGCGTCGGTTAGATTGGATGAACTCGGAATGAAGATGGACCGTACTTTGAAGCAGAAGTCAAAATTTTATATCAGCATCAAAGGCTAATCAATATCTTAAAGACCATGTCAGCATCACTACAGTCTCTTAATCCATCGTGTGGGTGTTCGCTTAAGACCATTTATTATAACCATACACGTTCTTCAATATAATTTTTCATCCGTTTTTTTTTCTTTTAGTTCATACTTTCTATTATATAAAAAATAAATAAATTTTTTATAAAATAATAACATTATTCGTAAAAACCAAACCAATTGCATCATACAAAAAAATACATCACGATAATTAAAGGGAACAAATATTTCATATCATCTTATATATTAATAATTTATTGTATCAGATGTTCGTCCTCAGTCAAGTGATAAGGAAGCAACACGTGATTTAAATACTATAATAACAAAAAAAATAAAAACTCCACACCAGTATTTATTCTCACCGTTCTAAAAGTTTTGCCTTGCTTATTGTCTAATTTTTAAAAATAGTTATATATTAATACCAAAGTTTTCATAGTACCATTTCAATTAACATTTACATAATTTTCTCAATTTATCCCAATTAACTAACAACTAATAAAACAGAAATAGTAATCAAAATAGTTAAAACCAAGTTAAACTAACACAATATTTTTAACACAGACAATATTTTTAAAACAGAAAGACTTGTTCTCTCTTAAAAACTCAAGAAAAGCTCACTGAACGTCAAAAATTTGTCTTAAAGTCATCATAATCATGTTCAATTAAAATATCATTTCAGTATTATAGACAGCAGATACATATAAAAAATCACATACTGCTGCTTAAAAATGATTATATCTGGCTGATGATTGAAATTGCAGAACAAAAAGCTGAACCACAATAAAGATTCTCAACCAAGGAAAAGAAAAACGAAAAGGCAAAGTCAAATTGAACTGATGTTTCTTTCTCAATAAACAACATCGCAACATTTAACAGCAATAAACAAAGCCATGGGAAGAAGAGGGATAGTCAGCTCCTCTGATATATACCACACGAAGGCCAATTTTGCTTTTTAAAAAAAAAAATGTTGCAACAAACTTCTGTGTGCTATCAACTTGATTTTACAAAATCAACATGTTTAAAACCTAGGTTTATCTGCCTATGCTAATTATAACTCTGCCATTTCTCACCTATAACTCTCTTTTTTATTCCACTATAGCATATACATGAGCATAAAGCTTCTTCATGATATGATGGTGTAAAATAGTGTAAGAAGTTCAAAGAATCACCTTATTTTCAAATATATCAGCACCCTATTTTTTTGAATTTTGTTTCAATTCCTTTCTCCAGAAAGCGGTATCGGGCCTTCTAATAACATACTTCCGAACCTTAGGACATCACGTGATTATAACTATTCTTTGCATCTTCAATTGCTTCTTGAAGTTCTGTAAACATTTGTACAGAAGACTCCGCAAATTTGTCCAATTGACCAAGAAAGCCAGCCAAGCCAATGCGGAAATGATCAAGACCCAGCATTGTGTCATCTGCAGCTACATCTCTCAGGCCAGTTCCAGTCACAGTTTGCTCCAATGGTGAATAAGCATGATTCATACCCTTCCCTTGGTTCTTCTCCAGATGGGGCAAAAAAGTTGTGATTTCAGCTGCCAGAGTCTTTATAGAATCCACAACCGATTTAGTAGGTAAAGACTGGAACTTCTCCATCCAGAGGCCGCAGGTTACATAGATCGGAGGACCCAAGTTCCGAATTGATGGAGGTGGTATCCTCCTTTTTCTCTTGGAAGATTTCTCAGGAAGGGAGACACACTTCAGAAGCCATTTGTCAATAGCTTCAATGTATGTTTTCTGAGCACCAATCCATTTTGTAAAACGTGAAGATAGAGAACTCAGTTCATTCTGTAGATGGAGAGTGATCTGTCTGTGCGAGTCAGATTGTAAAAAGATCTTGACAGTTGGAGGGGCATATGCCACTGATATAATGTGAAACTGAAGCTTGTGACAGTCTAACATCATCACCCACATCTTCAGTAATCTGCACTCAGCAGTGTACAATGTTAGAAGAAGGATGGAACGATAAGTAAATACTTCAGGCCTAATGATCATAAAGTCCAAGAAATCATATGCATATATCTGCATCTTTTCATCACACAGTTGACCTCATTTTGCTCTTCGGGTCAGTTATCATGCATCATAAACCATAACTACTAAACACATCGTTCAAGTCGTAATAGATGGCAACAACCACCTTAAGATACTGTTGCTACTGATAATCGTCCAATAGTTTTCTTTATGTTCAGAAAAACCAAAAACTCATCCAGATTGTATTGTCTTCATTTCCAAATAATGACCGGCAACTCATGAACTATAGTCATCAGGTCACCCCTCTAGTTCTATTGCACTTATTTATTTCACGATCCTAAGGTGGAAAATATTGCTTTCCTCCCCTCCCCGATGTAAAAAACAGGAGAAGGAAAAGAAGCAAAATGACAAATTGCAGTGGCTTATCATCCGCTCTATTTTAAATAAAGTTAAGTCTAACAATCGAAATAGACAGGACCAAATGCAAAAATAACACAAATATGCACATTGAAGTATGACCAACTGAGAAATGAAAGCACATGCCCTTCTATCAATTCCTCTAGTTGTGGTTGGAGTTCTGTGTCTCGTAATTCCTCAATCTTCTTGGATACAGAGTTGATCCTGTGAATTGCAACTCTAACCCGAGAGTGCAAATCTTTCACAACAGCACGTGTCCTATTGATCTTTTCTGGGTTCTCTTCATTGGATTCTTGCTGCCTTAAAAATTTACACTTCTTGTCATACAGCCTTCTTATCATCTGACTTGCCTGAAATCCAGAAAATGAACCACCTACGGTCACCATAGTCCTTGGAAGGTAATTGTAATTTCATAAAGCTAAACAATCACTTGCCAGTTTCAAATCGTGATACAAGAAATACTTCTCCCGCAACTATTTAGACATGAACCATCATTTCCCAAAAATAAGAAAACAGCACAAACAAAAAGTACAGATGCAACGAAACAAATCGAGAAATATGTGCCAGATTAGTATGCACCTTGACTTCATCATAAAGCTTCTTTTCCCAAGCAAATAACCTGTCTAGCGTTGAAGCATGACTTCTTGAGACCATAGAGAGACTATCCAAAAGATTCTTAGTAAGATCCTCCATCTCCTCTGCTGGATTTGACCCAATAAGATTTCTAGACGAAGAGCAACGAGATGATGATGTACGATGCCAAGTTAAGTACTTGACGTTGGTTTCTGGAGGCTCTGGGAAAAAATAAAGAAAAAAAGACTCCAATGTAAAAAATCAAAAAGAAAGAAATGTTAATGAGTAGACCGCATTTAACCCAAAAGAAAATATCGAAATTGGGGTTTTCTTTTTTTTTTTTTTG
>AP025075.1:11336639-11416956 GCA_036186865.1 Eustoma russellianum | reverse complement strand
TTTTTTTTTTTTTTTTTTTTGGGGTGAGGGTGCGACTACAACAAGAACCACCAGAGATAAGCTACTTTGCATACAGCATGTACTCTGGGTAGACGCTTCTTTGAGCACCACACTAACAACCACACGAAAGCAAAACAAGCATTTGTGCTGATCTAAGAAACATCACAGATTGAGAAAAAGAAAACAGAATGCCCTTGAGGAAAAATGGTAGCAAGAAAAAGAGAACCAGCAACAGAAAGCATCATGGGCACAAAAATATTCAAATAACCATAACTTGTATTATTTATAGATTGAGAATCATCTTCTCTGGATCCAGCAGAAGTACTAATTCATAGAAGTTAATTATTTCGTCAACCCGTGCAACCAAATTATTCGTGTGCATTGACACCAAATTCCCAGTAACTTGCAAGATAAGACTAAAGGCCCATATTTTACTCATAAGTTACAATACCCTATAAACAATTGGGCTGAACCTGATGAGTACCATGGCCTCGACATAGTTTTCATGGAAATACATGAATATCACTTTGCCAAAACGTAATACAGCTGCAATAGAACTTTTCCTCTTTTGTCTATTTTTATTTTTAGTATGTAATTTATCTTACAAAGCCCAACTTGATTACACATTTCTAGCCTGGGATACTAAATGATTCCATCTATAGAAGGTTTTACAAGGAGACAATCTGTTAGAATCATCAATTTCACAAACAGAATTGGCTGGTAGTCACAACCTGAATATCCTTTCTCCTATTTCATGTTTCCATTTTATATATATCAGGAGGAAGCTTGATGGACAACGAACAAAAGAAAGCTTAAGATCTGCTTATGAGAAACAATCTGAGCCCAATCATCAAGGATGTGGAAGTGCAGTTAGTCTTTACAGCATGTCTTCTAAAAGCAACAGTTACTAGGTTGCTGACTTAGTAGCAACAGTGACAGCATGTCTTCTTGGATATTTTAACATAAAGTAAATAGAGTAAGTAAAGCCATTTAAATATTTTTGAATTTAGACTTAAATGAGGGATGACCTGACTATTAAAGTTAGAATATTTACTTACCATATTTAGAGCATCCGGAGGTTAGACATGATCTCATAGCAGTTAGGTCTATGGTTCAGCCATTATATAAGGCTGCTGTATGTACAGGTTTTTAGACAAGTGAATATATTCACCTTCTGCAATTCATCATGGTATCAGAACCATCTCGGTTCTAATTTTTCCTTCCGTCCAAGCATGGAAACTGAATCACCTTTCCAGTCCAGTGTCATGGAATCTGCTTCCACTCTAGATCAAAATTCTGGAGCAAGGTCTCACTACTCCCACTCTGATGGGAACCCTTTGACCATTGCAGGTCCCAAGCTTAATGGCAACTTTTAAATCTTATAGTCTAAAGCCATGGAGATGTTTATCACAGAGAAAGGCAAAGAGAATTATACACTTGAACCCTCACAAAGTTTAAATGTTGGAAAGTTGATAATAGCATGGTAATGTTCTAGCTTATTGGATCCATAGATCCAGACATAAGTGAGGGTTTTTTCATATATTCTACAACATCATAGATCTGGAGTGCTCCTAAAGAAATGTACTCCAAGAAAAATAACACATCAGAACTCTATGAAGTTGAACCAACTTCAAAAAATCAAACAAAAAGACTTTACAGTCAACCAAATATTTTGTCTTAGCTCACTCGAGCTTGGCAACGGATAGAGGCGTTTGAATGCTATAAACCTGTACCACTGATGCCTGGCTCTACAAGAAGATCATAGAGACAAAGAAGGTGGTTTTCAGGTTGTTGACCAGAATTGGATGCGGCCACGGGAGGATCCTTGGCACCGAACCCTTGCCAAGACTCAAAACAGTTTTTCTAAGGTAAGGCAGGAAGAGAGCAGGATAAAATTGATGGCCACTACCCCTGCAACACCTGACAGTTCAACATTAGCGGCAAGAAGGGGTCCTAGTTTAAAAATGCAAAATCAACAAGTAAAGCCTGTGGACCCTTCTGTAACTACTACAAGAAATCATGTCACAACCAGAGAGAATGCTGAAAACTATATGGAAGGCCTAATACAGGAGGAAAGATCCAACAGAAACTGGAGGGCGCCAAGACCAGCTGGACAAACCACTATGATGGGATGCCAAGATTGCACTTTTCACATTCAGCAAGGAACTTTAAGTACTGACAAAGCTTTAAGAAACAAAATAAAGAATAAAATCTAGTTGTCAAGATTTGCACCATATGACTAGACAACATTGTGTCTCAAATACATCACCGCAGGTTAATTCCAAGGGAGGTCAAGTTTGCTGCTTGTAAGCTTTACTTATCATGATCTTGATTTCTTAAATTAGTTAGAACGGTGTACCAAGAACAAAAACAATTTTCTCAAAATAAATGAGGCCTCAGATTGCCTCTTGACTACTACTACTGGGTACCTCCTAGAGATAAGATGGGAAGGCCTACCTTCTGGAACCTGGCTTGGATCATCACCGCAAGAGAAACAAGAGCTTAAAAATGAAGCCGACAATGAACCACCTGTCATTAAAGAGTGTTAACACAGAGTTCACCATCTGAGATTCATATCATTTACAGGAAACCGTCCTGAAAACAAGATATGTAACTAGACAAAACTTTTTTTTTTGTAATTTAACTTGACAAAACAGTGTATCTCATATGCAATTATTCTAGTCATTTTGCTATTCACGCCTCTCTACGCAGCAAGAATATGGACCTTAAGCAGTTTGACACAATTAAAGCAAGAGAAATGGCTCAAAATTTTCTTTTGGCATCTTTACCTAGTAAATTCATATTGGCAAACACATAATTTCAATTAAACACTCACACAATACTGTGAGATGACTAATAAGCACCATGGAATGAAGCAGAGAAAATCGCCTTACTTCCTGGCACTCAAAGGCAAGTATTAAGGCAGTATATGATACTAAATTAAATGCAGAAAGAAAAGAAAAAACTGAAAACATAGACTAGCAAGAGATATAAACAATACCCTCATTCCCAGGATTTATAGGACGAAAGTGAAACTTATTTGCCTCCAGCATTCGAGGAACTTCTCGTCCCGATTCAGAAGCTTTACCAAAGAGATACTCTATATCCTTCATGCTTGAGACAAAGTCCTTAGGCGCCACATTTTCCTCTTCATCTCCTTCTTTAGCTGTGGTTTTTACCTCACTCAATGGAGTTGCTGGTGAAGTTGCTCCTCTCAATGGTGTTAAGACAGGCGAGTCATTTTCTGCCCTATACGGAGATTTCGCTTCTGAAGCTACAGTATGTTTGGAGGCCAAGTCTGAAATATTACCTCCATCCCTGTTTACATTCTGAAAACTACGCACTAAAGTAGGTGTGACAGGCTCATCAAATTCGTCGGATTCTAGTGACTCCTCTCTACCAGGAGAGGAGAGCTCAGCATCTCCACCTTCCAGTTGAGAAGTTCCTTCCTCTCCAAAATGATTGAGTTCCTCCGCAAATTTAGAGCCCTTTTTAAGTTCCAGCTGTTCAGGTGTCGAAAATTGATTGTCAACTTTATCAAAAAGACCAAAGTAGTCCCAGGGTGGAGTTTCAGGTTGCTTATTGATGGAATCAAAAGGCGGTGTTCCAGGTTGCTGATCATTGGATCCAAAAGGTGGTAATTCAGGTTTTTCAGTGGAACGAGGGGTGGTGCTTTGAGGAGTAACTGAACTAACTGAAACTGTATGGGGCAAAGAAGCTTTTTCTTCAATTTTTCTAGAGAATATACCTCCAAATTTCATATGATTCACCTGGTAGCTTCGTATGCTTGGAGGTGAAGGAGATGGTGAGACATTTCCATTTCCATGTGAAAAAGAGAGGGCTGACTGTTGTATCCCTGAGGCGAACTTTCTATTTAGTACAAGCGCCTCTGGTGTTGCACTGTTGGATGCATGAGCGGAAGGAGCTTCAAATTCAACAAAAGCCCTTAAAACAGTTCCAGTAAGTTTCAATGCATCTATATAAGAAATATGGGTGGCTGCCAGAGCACACCTGCTGTCAAGAGCTTGTCCAATTAACTTCTTTCTCTCACGACATAGCTGCAAAGCCTTGTCTTCATCCACTACTGTTGAATTAGAAGCCCCCATGTCTCTACACCTTGCTCGCCGAAGTTAATTTTGACTATCAGTGGAGAAACCCCAATACCAGCTTATCTGCCTAAAATCAACCCATTAAAGGAAATCATTAACCATCCACTACACAAGGAGAAAAAGGAAATAGCCAAACAGACAGAAAAAAAAAAGGAAGTTGCAGGTACACAGAATGAATATTCTATTTCTATTTTTCCTTAGGCTTTGTTTACTGCTACTCACTGCATGAAAATAATACAGACCAGTGCAGGCAGCAGATCCAGAAAACGGTGTTTCAGGTCTTTCAGTTTGTCTAACATCATGAAGACTCGCTAAAAAACAGTTAAAAAGAATCTTTAACCACTCCCCCGCCCCGCCCCCCCCCCCCTCTCACAAACCAAAAGAAAAAGGGGGGAAATGCACACAAGGGATGCAAGTCCACCACAGATTTTAAAAAATTTTCCCCCATTTTTGTTATTTTCATTTGATGTTATTCAGCGCACGAACTGACAATGGTAATTGCTCAAATAGAGAAAATTTTATAGGGGAGATTGACTGACAAATTCAATATAAGTAAAAATTAATTTATATCCATCTATCAGAATTTCCTCTTCCTTGTAGTTTCAGTAGACTTTTTGCCTGAAGCGGGTGAAAAGAAGTCTGAAAGAACCACATACACTAGTATAATCTATTAAGAATATATGCATACGTGACATGTGTCCCAATAAATAATAACCCATTGGACCAGGACTGCAACGACACATGTCCATTTGACAAAGTCTTCACTTGAGATGTAATTGTGCCACTAATGCCAATATATAATGTAATTAGGGTTACAAATCCTAACATAATCTCTAATGTGAAAATGTACCATTTGCAACGTATTAAGCCACCGCCAGATGAGTCATGCCGCCATTACCTGCACTTGTCCAGAAGGATAGGCATAATCGTTAAGGCACCAAATTTACAGCTTACACTCATCAGAAACAAAACTCCTTGTGGTGGCGTTTCTACAAGGAAGCCAAAGTGGGTCCGATCTGAGAAAGGGTGAAGCTAACTAATGTCTTATAATGACTCTTCAGTGAAAAGAAGGATCATGTGAACACCAACCTACTTTCACTAATTGTTACAGAGGATGGCAAATATTTCATAAACACATTTCTTAGTAATGGATGGAATAGCATTTCACATTTCACATTAAAACATAAACAAACCATTTTTAAAGCAAATAGATGTCAGATACATAGACCAATAAAGAAATAGCAGAAATTACCAATAGTCTGTGAAGAACTCCTATGCAATCTTGACAAAGTATAATGTGGAAACTTAGCAGGCACCTCCAAACACCAAAATGCACTCGTGTATATGCTTAACAAAGGAAGTATTATTTGTGCAATGTTGGATCTAAAGCTTCGTAAGCCATAAAAAGGTACGTTGTAAAAGCTACTTAAATTGAATTATCAACCAAATCCAAAGATGCAACACTAGAGATATTAATTGCAACAAGTCATATTTTAGTCACTAGAACAGATAATTACAATTGAATTAGATCTGTAGCTAAAAAGGAACTAGCCGGCAACCCTTTTGTCTTTCCTCTTAAATAACGCCAGCTGTTTAACCAGAAGCTAAATCAAGAATAATGGATTCCTTGCTATATTGGCAGTGAATCAGGCAATCTTGGGGAAAAGGTAAATCAAGAATTAACATCCATACACATATTCATGAAATTGAGTTTTGCAGAGAGAGCGAGTGAGCGATCTCAGAAAACAACGACAAGGTTGAGATTCTGTATTAAGAAGTAAAAGCAAAGACAGCAGCAGCTTTATCCTGAGAGTTCACAGCAAAACTTATCCGCAGAGACACCAACGGATATGCGTATTTAACTCTCACAGACAATTGATTCAGTTTTCAATATTTTCATCAAAGAAATCCAAAGTGATATTTTCACTTTTCATCCATCGAAGCTCTACGCTAATAGCAGAATCAGCATATTAAGATTCTTGCCGACAGAGAGAGAGAGAGAGAGAGAGAGAGAGAGAGAGAGAGAGAGAAGAGAGAGAGAGAGAGAGAGAATACCCTGTTATGATGATACGAAGACAATAGAAATGGGCAGCAGCGCAATTGCTGAAAATCGAAGAAGAAGAGGAGGTTTGCTATTCACAAAATCATGGAAATATTGATTGATAGACCAGTAGAACTAATAGTAGTAGTAAAAAGTTTCCTTTTTAGCTATCAGAAGCGGCGTTTCTGAGAGTTAAAAAGGCGTACGGATGCATCCTTTACATATGCCTGCAAATTTACATTCTACAACTAAAAGTGGTAGTAAAAAGTTTGCAGACAAAAGAGTAAAGTGTCATATTAACATACTTTTTTAAACTAATTTCACTAACTACCATCCTTTTAAAATTAATTGACAAAGTAGCATTCTTTTCTTAAAATTGGAAAGAAATTAATTGATCATGCGCCCAATTCCCTCTTCAGCTCATTACTTTCAAATATACTCCTCAACACTTTTCAACAAAATTACAATCTTCCATCTGTTATTTCTTTATACAAAATGGTACTAGGAAATACAAATATAAATAGATATACGCACATACCAATTTCATTCCCATAGTTTTTCATTCAGAAAACACCTTCTAAACAAAACCGGTTTATGCTTTATATTATATACCATATAGTATAATAAATAATCTCTGTAAAGAAATTTGCATATCAGTTGTTATAGATTTTTAGTAGAAAACTCAATGTTATAAACTAGTCATACTTGTGTGTGTCTATACATACATACATACATACATACATACATACATATATATATATATATATATATATATATATATATATATATATATTATGCATTATTTGTGTTTTATAACTTTTTAATTTTCCTTTTCCTTTTATTTTTTTCCTTTTTTATTTTTTTCTTTTTCCTTTACCCCCAAGACGCGGGACGTAACAGTCTTGGGCTCAGATTTGTTACCCTATTCAAAAAGGGGGATCGGGTATTAGAAACCTTAAAACTCTACAAAAGGCTTTCTCATGCAAGCTGTTGAATTTTGAAAATCAAATCAAGAAATTCGATGAGATGAAAAAAGATGAAGCAGCAAATATCAACGAAATAACCGTCGAATTAAGGAGAGAGAGAATCCAGAATTCTGTTTTGTGTATAAAGCTTTCTAACTGAAAGCATGAGCTGCAACATTCATTTGCAGCGTTTAAAACAGAAAGAAAAATAAACAATTACAATATTGCACTTGCTTAACTACATCACACAACTCAGTAAGAAAGGTAATTTGGTCATTTCAAATGTGTTTTAAAATTTGGTGCGCAGTATCTCCTTCTTCCTTTCCCGAGCTGACCTGACCTTCTTCCACTTCTTCCAGCATCTCTTCTCCAGTCTTTCACTCCGATGATCCAGTCCTCTTGTTTTTACTAATTAGTCTTGCCTAGCTGATCTGACCTTCTTCGGCTGACCTGATCATGGACTGATCTCAACCAACTCCGCTGAGCCGACCTGACCTGGCCTGCCAAGGTCGAGATGAACTGACCTTCTTTAGTTGTCTTGATTATGGACTGATCCCAACTTGCTCAGCTGAGCCGGGCTGACCTGACCTGCCGACGCTGAGCTGACCTGACCTTCTTCCACTATCTCAACGCCCCTCCCCTCAAATCAGGCTGGTCAAAGACATCACAAATTCCCATGGCCAAGATAAGTTTGCGCAATCTCCTTGAGTCCAATGCCTTGGAGAATGCATCAGCTAGCTGATGTTCTGTGTTGACAGGCATTGGTCTGATCACTCCTTGCTAGAACTTTTCTCTCACTACATGTCAATCAATCTCGATGTGTTTGGTTCTTTCATAAAAGACTAGATTATCAATTATGTGCATTGCACTCTTGTGGTCACAAAACATCTCTACAGCCTTTGTCTGTTTTATGCCCAAGTCACCTAGTAGGCAAAGTATCCACTGCACTTCACAAGTGACTATAGCCATGACCCTGTATTCTGCTTCAGATGAAGGCCTGAAGATGGTCGTTTGCTTCTTTGCCTTCTATGATATCAATGCATCTCGAAAGAATATGCAGAATCTTGTAACTGACCTTCTAGTTTCTGTACATCTACCCCAGTCTGAGTCTTCAAATCCTCTTAGATGTGGATCCCCTTTACTCGAAAACATTATCCCCTGTCCTGGTGACCCTTTAAGGTACTCAAGAGTCTATAAGCAGCCTTCACATGTTTCTCAGTAGGGACATCAAGAAATTAACTAAGTTGTTGTACAACATAAGAACTGTCAGGTCTAGTTATGGTGAGGTATAACAGCTTTCCTATCAATCTCCTGTATCCAGACACATCTTGAACCAGGGTTGAATCCTTATGAGCTAATTTAAGATTTTGCTCCATAGGTGATGTGGCTGGTTTTGCTCCCAAATTGCCAATCTCTTCCAGTAGCTCTAATGTATATTTCCTTTGGCACACTATGATCCTCCCTTGAGACCTGGCTACTTCCAAGTCAAGGAAGTACTTAAGGTCTCCTAAGTCATTAATTTTGAGATCCTGATGCAAGGAACGCTTGATAGTCTGGATTTTATTGAAAATGTCGCTGACCACCCAATATCATCTACATAGACCAACATGGATC
This sequence comes from Eustoma russellianum, assembly GCA_036186865.1. Lineage (NCBI taxonomy): Eukaryota > Viridiplantae > Streptophyta > Magnoliopsida > Gentianales > Gentianaceae > Eustoma > Eustoma russellianum. The sequence continues at coordinate 11,408,227 of AP025075.1, read as the reverse complement.
TAAAGGCTGAAGATGTGTGTTTGAGAAACAGTTTATAGTCATGTTTAGATTGAGTGTAACCATGACTAATAAGGAAATGAGTCAATCATCCATTCTCGACTGGCTTGTTTCAGCATATAAATGGATTTATGAAGCTCATACTATGCTGGGGTGTGAGGAGTGAAGACCTTCAGGTAAGGTCATGTGAATCTCTTGGTGTAAATCCCCATGTAAAATGGCATTGTTGATATCAAGTTGATGGAATATCAATTTTTCAGTGTTTCCAAGGCAAAAATAAGTCTAACTGTTGTCATTTTGCCCATTGGCGAGAATGTATCATAGTAATCGATCCTTAGTTGATGTGTGTATCCCTTATCAACTAGTCTTGCCTTACATCTGTGTATGAAGCCATCAACTTTCCTTTTCACTTTATAGACCCATTTACAACCAATAGGTTGCTTACCAGGAGGCAAGGGTACAAGGGACCATGTGTTGTTGACAGCTAAGGCTTGAAGCTCTAACTGCATAGCAAGCCTCCATTCTGGTGAGGTGGCTGCTTCTCTATGTGTAGTAGGTTCCTATTGCAAACTAAGAGAGAGAACATATGCTTTATAGTTAGGAGCCAAATGATCTAGAGTATGATAATGATGGAGTGGATAGGGAGTTGAAGGATGTGGTGAGGGTGGTGTACACACGGCTTGTTGACAGTAGTATTCTCTTAAGTATGAGGGTGTAGATCTTTGTCTGATTGGTCTGGTATGAGGATGTGAGCTTGGATTTGGAACATTATGTGAAGTAGAAGAAGGAACTGTTGGCAGATTATTGTCAAGATGAGACTGGTCTGAAGAAGAGGCTTGATCTTGAGAGGGTGAAGAAGACATTGTGGATGGAGTTATGTTAAAAGGGGTATCTTATACTGAGTATGAGACAGGTATTGAGAAAGAACTATCAGCATTTGTAGATAAGGGGTGCACAAGGAAGGTGCATGTATTAGGTTGGAGAATTGAAGGAGTGTAGGGTGAGGGTGGAGCGGCACGACCTTTTTGGGTAGACAAAAGGAATATGTGTTCATGGAAATGTACGTCCCTCGATATAAAGACAAATGTGGTTTCAATATCTTGTAGGATATATCCCTTTGTAGTGCAAGGAATGCCAAGAAACACACATGCTTTTGCTCTTGAGTAAACTTATGTTGATGAAGTGCGTTGTTGCTGGCAAAGGCAAGGCAACCAAAGACTCTGAGATGGTCATAGATGGGATTTTATTGGTGTAATTAGGAATGAGGGGGACTGGTTGGATAAGAAAGGCGCGGGTAAAAGATTAACGAGATAGACAGCATGCTGGACACAAAAACCCCAGTAGGAGATATGAATCTCAGAGTGAAACTTCAGTGCTCTAGCAACTGCGAGTATGTGCTGATGTTTCCTCTACACTACCCTATTTTGTTGAGGTGTTTAAGTGTATGCCTTTATGCATAAAGAAGTCACTCATCTTGAACTCTTGGCCTTGGTCAGAACGTATGACCTTGATATTTTTGTTAAACTGAGTTTCCACATAATGACAGAAACTCGTAAGTATGTGTCTAGTTTTATTTTTTGATTTCATCAAATAAAGACAGGTGAAACAAGTACAATCATCAATAATATTAACAAAAGAAAGTCTTTTCTATTTTGCCAAGGGACACACAATAAAAGCTACATTTTTATTGGAAATTGAAACAAAAGGGTACAAATGATGTATGTGATTGAGTCTAGGTGCAGAAGGATGCCCTAGCCTAAAATGCCAAAGTAAGCTTAAATTCAATACATCATCAGAAGCATTTGAAATGGCATTAGCAACTGTTTGTGAAACTGGTTGCCCTTCAAGTAATAAAGACCATGAGATTTTTCAGCTGAACCAATCATCCTCTTGGATAAATGATCCTGAATAAAACAATGTGAATCAAAGAACTGAATAAGCAAAAAGGGGTCAGAAGTCAATTTACTAAGGTATAGGAGACTGAAAGAAAAACAAGGCACAAATAGGACGTCATGTAAAATCACATTAGGAGCAATTTGTACTGATCCAATGTGAGTTGCTTGAGTGACCGAGTTAGTAGGCATTTTAATGTTTATATGACTGATTATATGACTTAAAAAGACACAAGGAATAGGAGATATGATTAGTGGCTCCAGAATCTATAATCCATGTGTTCGAGCTATCAGAATGACACTCACCTTTAACCATATCAGAAGATGCAGACATCACAGCAGATTGGCCAACATTTCTAGCAGCAACTGCTCCTTGAGATTGCTTTTCATCTTTAATCTTCAGCAATCTTAACAATTTCTGATGTTGTTTAGGTGTAAAAGCATTTGACATCATATGATTCATTTGCTCACTAGAAGGTTCTGAATGCTTGTCATTCCAGCTTCCTGCCATATTCACTTGGTTTCTAAACTTGTAATCTGGTGGGTAACCATGCTTCTTGTAACAATTCTCTATGGTGTGCGCAATCATTCCACAATGAGTGCATTATGCCTTTCTAGTGTTGTCAGGGTAGAATCTACCACTACCTCTTCTGTAACCTGTATTCTGAGATCTATTGATAAACACATTGGTTTCCATCTCACATGAGGCTCTGTTTTCCACTGCCAATGCAGTTGGAGTGTTAACAAATGTACCTTGTCCAGAAGAGCCCATAATCTTCCTTTCAAACTTTAAGGCCATTGAAAAGGCAGTACTGATACCAGGCAGAGGATTCATCACAAATATATAAGACTTAACAGGTTCATAATCTTCATCAAACCCTTTGACAAACTTTATTACATAGTCACTTTCAACATATTCCACCATCTTGCTGTTTATATCACATCTACAACCTCAACAATTACATTTTGGTATCGATCTAAGTTCCATCATTTCTTTCCAAACTATTTTAATTCTAGTATAGTACTCATTAACTGTCAGATTATCTTGCTTAATATTGTAAAATGTTTCAAGCAAATCAGACAAGAGAAAAGGATCTTCACTCCCAAATCTCAGAATAAGATCTTCCAAGACTTTGCACACACTCTCACACCACATATACTTTGGGCAATAGAAGGAGATACACTATTCATTATCCAAGAATGCACCATGCTATTTACCTGTCTCCATGCTGGGAACTGAGGATCATTTGGACTTGGCATGGGGATGGATCCATCAATAAACCCAACCTTATTATTCACCACCAGCGCCATTTCAAACACACGGCTTCAGAAATGAAAATTGTATGCATTCAGAGGAGGTTGCGCTAGAATGATCGTATGACTATCATTTGGATGCAAGTAAAGGGGATTACTCATAGGATTTTCTTGAATCCGTTGGCCAAGAACCCTTGGGTTCAAAGCATTAGTAGCTGTAGATGCCATAGCAAAACAATATTCAATTAAGCGATCAACACAAAGATGTATCACCACTTCACAGAAACTATAGGCTTAGATACCATGTTGAATTTTGAAAAGTAAATCAAGAAATTCAAGAAGATGAGATGAAAAAAAAGATGAAGAAGCAAATATCAACGAAATAACCGTCGAATTAAGGAGAGAGAATACAGAATTCTGTTTTGTGTACAAAGCTTTCTAACTGAAAGAATGAGATGCAACATTCAGTTGCAGTGTTTAAACAAAAAATACACAATTACAATATTTCCCTTACTTAACTACATCACACAACTCAGTGAGAAGGGTAATTTGGTCATTTCACATGTGTTTTAAACATTGGCACCAGTATCTCATTCTTTCTTTCCCGAGCTGACCTGACCATCTTCCACTTCTTCGAACATCTCTTCTCCAGTCTTCCAATCCGATGATCCAGGCCTTTTGTTTTTCATAATCAGTCTTGCCGAGCTGACCTGACCTTTTTCGGCTGACTAGATCATGAACTGATCTCAACCAACTCCACTGAGGCGACCTGACCTGACCTACCGAGGTCGAGCTGACCTGACCTTCTTCAGTTGTCTTGATCATGGACTGATCCCAACTTGCTCCGGCCAAGACCGAGCTGACTTGACCTTCTTCCACTATCTCAACAACAAGCTTTGGTGGAACCTCCATGCTAAGACCAATCTCTGGAGTAGGTTTATGAACCAAAAAATATGTAGGAAGAGGTGACTATATTCCACGCATATATGACTCCCCAAGTTGGAACTTTGCTCTATTCATGAATTCTGTGAGACTAAATGCAAACGAGGTGTCAATCTGATATGGAATATCTCTGAACACGGAAATTTTGGACTTAAAATGGCTTATGAAGACTGTCGTCCATCAAAGCCTTCTACTATCCCATATATTCATCTGGCAAAAAAATCAGAAGGCATTGATCAAACTCTTCCTACAGAAGCTCTATCATGGAGCTCTGCCGATCTTGGATAGCCTAATCAGGTTTATGTTCATTGAACACTCCATATGCCCCTCCTGTCACATTCTACATAGTCTAAGATATGCTGTCATTTAGATAGACAACATCCATATACTACTTCTCTAACGACATAGCTTATGAAATGGTGGATGCACACTCACAGGAAGACTTTCAAAGGGATTATGCATATTAGCTCCGGGAACTATCATCTGGTATATCTGGGAAACCTACACTGGCATCTTACATGATAATGAGCACTAGAACCCTAGATACACAATGAAAAATATACAAACAACCTTATACACCTGGTGCTTGTCGATTAAAGGGACTAAAATTACAAAAAATAAAAATAAAAAGACCCCAGTTCATACAATTGGGGATTTCGCCTAAACTACACCGACCCACAATTTGAATTTTGAAATGGAACTTTCCACCTTTTGGGAAGCTAAAGCCCAACACTGATGCAACCACTAGTAGGATCATGGCAGCGGCTGCAGCCATCTTGAGAGACTTGACAGGATCTTGTTTGGGAGCTTATCCTTTCACCTTCCCGTTACAAACCCCCTCCAGGTTGAACTTCAGTTGGCTTTGATGGGTTCACAATTTTTCTCACTGCAGTACACATCAATTGAAATGGAGGTGGATTGCCTAAGCTTGACTTGATCTCTAATGGCGGACAACGAAGAAGGAAGAGAAAGGGGAATTTTCAGTGGAATGAAGCATTTTCTTAGACTTATTGGGGCGCCTCTTTCTTACATAAAAACCAACACTGCAACTCATTTTTTGGCAGAATAGAATAAAGAAGACGTGTTAATTTTTTAAATACGGAATGTCTGTTAGTTCTTTTAGGTTCTTTAGAAGTGTTTTTTTTGAACAAAAGTTAAAATCATGTCCCAATTCTAAAGAGTATTATGAATTATGTAAATTAAGAACAGAGATGTCTCAAAGTTGGATGAGGACTTAATGTCATACCCCGTGACTTTTAAGCGCGACTTTCAATACTTAAAAGTCAACCTTAAATGCAATTTAATTAATTTTGTAGGTTATGAGACTTAGTTACATAAAATATAGAAAAACAAGAAAAAGGGGTTAAAAGTAGAATTAAAGGTAATTAGGAGAAATTACCAAAATGGTCCCTATTAAAAGATAGGGGAGTTACACAACACTTAGTATAACTCTCCATTAGCCTAAGGGGACGGTTTAAACATAGAGAAAAGGAAGAGAAACCGCAGGGAGAAAAGAGAATGAGAAAAGGAGAGGAAGAAGAAGAAGAGAAGAGGAAAAAGGAAGGAAGAATGCCAATCTAGGTTCAATCATTAACAAGATTCTGCAGTACATTCGTAAGCTTAACTAGAAACAAAGGCAAGTAATCTTTCTATACGCTTTAGGCTAATTTTGATTCTATAGGCCCTATGTTCTTACAAAGAGAAAATTTGGATCACACATTAGTAGCTTTGGTTTGTGTTTGTAAAATGCTTTACTATATGTAATTGTTGTTGTTGTTGATGGTGTATAGTCATGTTCTTTGGGCCAATTCCTGAAAATGGTTATGTTGTGACCCTTGTTGATAATTTGCCCATAAAAGTGTTATCTGTAATGTGTTCATTGTTTTGGTATAAGATCTTGAGTTCATTAAGTACATTCTAAGTGTTTTGAGTGTAATTGCAGAAGGTTGAAGGATTAAAGATGTCATTGGTGTAGACTTGTTGTGTTGGAAAGTTGAAGAGATACATTGAAGGTTGTGAGTGATAGAAGGCTTAGGATGGACACTACTTTACATGTGTAGGAATCAACTCTTGCTAGTTGTGTGTTAAGTATGATGAATCTAGGTGTTAAGATGGATCTTGAAGTGTAAACATGAAAGGGTTGAAGGAGGAAGGTGAGGGAGAGAAGTTACTGCAGAAAAACTGCAGTTCTGAACCGTCAGAACACTTCGAACACCTACATTAGGCGCTTCAAGTCACATTAGGCGCCTAATGTAGGCGTTCAATGTGTCCCAGAGCATCTCCGTACACTTCGAACACCTACATTAGGCGCTTCATGTCACATTAGGCGCTTCATGTAGGCGTTCAATGTATACGGCACATCCCCGAACACTTCGAACGCCTAGAATAGGGGCCTCATGTCCACTTTAGGCGCCTCATGTGGCGTTCCAAGTATACTGGAAGTCTTTTTGACCCATTAGGCTCCCTATGTATGTGTAGTAACTCTATACACTTCTTTTGAACATAAAATGCAAGGGCATTTGAGGTGCAATTGAGGAATAGATGGTAAGTTTGACTAAGTAAGAATGAGATTGAATCCCAAGTGAATTAGTGAGACAAACGGACTTGGAAAAATACGAACATGGAGTGTTTGAGGTGCAGGACCATATACTTGATATGTAAGATGTGTGTGTGTGTGTTACATGTTTGATACGAAATACATGAGCATCCTGCATCATGACATGAGCACTTTCATTTGACTTGAAGATAGCTTTGCGAAAGATCATGTGTTACAAGAAAAGATTAAAGTTTTCGAAAGGCAAACTATGGCTGCTGGTTGATCGCAGGGTATAAAAGTCACGCCTGCAAAAGCAGGGTATAAAAGCGTGACCTGTGAATCAACAGCAGGGTATAAAATATTTTATGGGGCCGTGGACCTATCAGCACGGATATATGATATATGTAACGGGGTCGTGGACCTTTCAGCACGGGGTATAAAGTTATATGTTATGGGGCCGTGGACCTTTCAGCACAGGGTATAAAGTTCTGTTTGCTGTGGACTGATCACCCACAGGGTATAAAGTTCTGCTACGCGAAGAATATGATAAGAAGTGTTATGAAATGTTTTGTGAAACGACATGCATGGCATGTTCATGAAAGAAGACATATGCATGTGTGTTGTGTGTGTGGTTTTAAAGAAGTACATGCATCATGATACACGAAGCATAAGATTTGACATGCAAGAAATGTGACTAGTTTATATCTCGTTTATGTGATATGTTGTTTTAGTACATGTCCGTTCTCGTATCCGCGTATCATTTATGTGATTTATCTGTTTTGAGGAATTCTTATAAAGATGCTATTTGCTAACCCGGGCACCTTATTTTGGGCAATGACTTATACACTGGTGACTCGTCGTGTGTGATCCTGTCAGGTGTATAGACGGGTTACTTGCTGGCGATATTTTCGCTAAGAACAAATACTCTATTTCCTTTTCAGGTGAGCCAGAATACGAAATGATATTTGTCGAGGACGATGGCGAGTGGGCTCAATGGGATGATGGACATGGAAGTAGATAGATATTTGATTACTTTCTTTAAGTTGGAAAACTTGATGTTTATTATGCTGTACTGGAGGATATGTTAGACAGTTAATCGAACACCTTTTATTTTCGCTGTATTTTCTGGTTACATTAATGATGGTGATGTTTTAAATTTTACGACGTTTCTGCTGATTTATCTTATGTCATGAATGATGTACGTTTGATCTGCTTTGACGCTTCGTAGTTCTCATAGTAGACTACGGCGGGTGCACTGGTTCCGATACCAGTATCGGACCGGGGCGCTACACTTACACAGTGACCGATGACCTTTCTAATATTATAAAGAGTTGTGTTGTTACATATGTAACTACACCTTATATTCGATATCAATAAAAAATAACATTCTTTGGTCCAAAAAATATCTCGTGTGTGTGTAGTCATTGTTATTAAAAAAAATGGATATAAAGCCAGGACAAAAGATTTAGTTAAAAAGCCATAATTGAAATATGAATAGAAAAACTAACGTCAAAGTATTGAACTTAGTATCCACAAAACCGTGTAACAATGTATCATTAAATCAAACATCTATGTATAAGATCTTATTTCTTCAGCGGAAAATTCATTTTAGGGTTTTTTGAAAATAAAGTAAAAAAGGACGGCATATTTTAGTTTTGTTGAAAAGAGTTGGCAGGTTTTGCTGAGAGAGATTAGAAGAAAAAGTAGGTTGCTTGCGTTGGAGATGATTTATATTGAATTTTTCTTTCTCTAATTTTAAGAAAGAGTGTTATTTTGTCAATTAATTTTCAAAATCATGCTAAATAGTGAATAAATTAAAAGAATAAATTAAAAGAAGAAGACTATTTTAGGTAGGTGTTAACTGGAGGAAAAGGAAAAAGTGTGATGTGCCAGCGCTGGGCCCCACCCTCTCGGCAAACTTCCAATTTTGCAAGATCAACTCCAGCTTTTTCTGATTAAGATGGCTGGAAAGACTAGAGGCACTTTTCCACATAGAATTCTTTTCTGGACCAATTTTAGAATATAAGGTCTTGGAGCAATTGATAAGTTTGATATTTTATGGTTTTGAAGTCATGTGTTTTAGCTATAAAAATAGTTTTTTATATAAAGTGTAGGGTAAAACTGCATATATCACATCGCGAAGCAAACCCGCCCCTCGCTAGACCATACACAAACGCGAGAGAATAGTGCACTGATGACGTGCTTTTTGTCTCGATTCTGCTCTATGATTTGGTATAGCTTATTTCTTCTTAACCTTTACATATATCTTGACCTTTTAATGTTGGAATTATTTTGACTCAAACTATTTTAACATGACTCAGAAGTCAGAATGATATGTCCTAACAAAATCATACTAATCTTGACGGTGTTATTTATTCCTATGGAGCTGAAGCATTTCAAAACTTTATTTATAGCCACTAAACTATGAAACTATGTCATTAGTATGGTAAGTCTTCACGTTGTTGCCGATAGCAAATCTACTGACGAATTGCTGCACTCTTTGACAATTTAAAAGTTGATGAGTCCAGAAATGTTCACCGGATGGATCAGAGATGACCCGAGCTGTATGCCGTTAGTCTTCCGTTTAAATCCGTCAATGGAACCTGAGAATGAAGAAAAACGTTAGAGGTCCTGGGGCAGCCCTCCGACGCTTAAGTCAGTTATGGGTGATTTGAGTAGGCAATTTATGCTGGAATAAAGGTTTAGATGAAACCTGTAATAAGATCTCACTGAGTATATGGCTATTTATGTATTGGCAGAGATGGAGTTCCTAAGAGAAAGCTCCGGAAGTTGTTCCAAAAATTCTATCCCTTTCTTCATCTGGAAAGAGGAATAGTTATACCCAAGATTGAGGAGGTATGACCCCCTGTCCGATTGATGGGATGGTGATGTGTCTGAGGTGACGGTCTAGTTTACTACAGAGCCACAGTATGATGGGACAAGGGCCTGTGATCGCAGCTATGTCAGTGGCCGAACCTACGATGTGTAGGCCGGCCTGTTATAATGACCTTGTACTAATCCAGTCAATGCTTGACACCTGGAAAGTGTTTTGCAAACCTGTCTTGGTGGGTCCCAGATGCATGTAGATAATATCTTCTTCTGATCTTATCCGAGAAACTCTGAATAATAGTGTTTATGAGAGCATAGCCGAGATCAGAACTCGCCACTAAGAGGAGCCGAGGCCGAGGCCGAGCTGAATAGGTGTCTTTTGAAAGTTGTGCACTGTTGATTCCTTTACTTGCCGAGGTTGACTGTAAGCAGTAACTTTTACTAAAGCTTTGCCGAGCCGAGGTGCAATATGACGAATAAGTATTTTTAACCTGTCTTGGTCATGTTGAGCAAGTGCCGACTTGACTCAAGCATGCGGCCGAGCTGACCAAGAATTATAGTTGAATTTGCCTTAGCCGTATTTATAAACTTGCTGCAGGAGTTATCTAAAATCTTAATTTGTCGTTGACCGTTTGTTGACTCACTGAATATTTTTTGGCTCATCATTTGCCCCAGATTAGTTTGGCCGAGCTGACCAGAGAGGGCAGGCTAATCGATTCAGAGCTTTTAATGAGTTGTCCTTTCAAGTGTGACGTGTCTGCCTCTGATTGGGTTGTTCTGCGCATTTACTGTCTGTGCAGAGTACGAGGCGTCAGTTGTGCACCTTTTCGCATTCGGCGGTTTCAGAGATCAAGAGCGAGAGCATCGAGGTTACCCTTGGTCTGCCAAGATGAAGTCCTATAAATAGGGCCTTCAGATTCACAATTCTTCTCTTCTGCTTTCTGCTCTCTCATACTCTTCTTCTCCGGCATTATTCCTCCGGCAATCTCAGTTTCCTTCGGTCTTCTTTATCTTCCCCGGCCTTCTTCTTCCTTTTCTTCAACTTTTCTGTAAGTCTTCCTTCCTTCTCTTTTCATCATGTCTGCTTCTTCTCGCGATTCCCAGAATTTTTCTGAGGGCGCTTCTTATATCGCCGGTGGTGGAGGGAATTCAAATTCTCCATTTGCCATCTGGGAGGACGGTCTCTGTTGATGTCCGTCCGATAAGTAATCTGCGTCGGACCACTGGTGACACTGCTCAGTCCAGCAGAGCTGTCACAGTGGTTGACTCCTCGCCGGAGCAAGCAAGGATTGCTCTTGCTCCGGCATCTGTAAACCCCTCTATTTTGGAGAGGGTTCCATCTCTTTTTACAGGGGTCCTTGAAAGAGGTCTACCTTCTTCTCTTGTCCAAGAATCTTATTGTTCTTTGTTCGAGGCCTATCTGGGTCGAATCTGTAAGACTCATAGAATTGACCGGGATCGGTTCGGACCACTTCTGCCTCTGCCTGGTCAGACTGCTTACGATCCTCCAAAGGATTATGAAGCAGTCTACGAGGACTATTTTTAGTCAGGGTTCAGCCTTCCTATTCCTAAACCCCTTGTTAGAATACTTCATGCCTATGGTCTTAGAATTCCTCAAATTCAGCCCAATGGCTTGAAACTTATCCTTTTCTATCTCCTTTTTCTTAGAGTAGCCGAGTCTCCTTTTAACACCCATGTTTTTAGAGCCTTTTTTGCTTGTCGGGCCTCGCATAGCTTGTATTATTTCAGCAAGCGAGCCTCTAACAGTGATTTTCCCTTCGCTGTTAATATCCCTACCTTTAACAAAAATTGGAAAGGTAGGTTCTTTTACGTCAAGAAGGCTGAGCTGCCGAAGGAGAACATCTGGAAGTCTGGCAGGGCAGGCAATATAAAGCCGGGCCCAGACTACTGTGATGAGACAACTAGACTTCGGATTCTGCCCATCGTCATTGATTGGCAAAAGGTGGACTACGACATTTTGATGGCGGCCGACCTGAGCCACGCAGCAGTGGGTCAGAACTATCTGCCCCTTTCTCCCGACAACTTGATCATTGTCAGAGGTCGATCTTGATGCGCTTTACCTTTAGTATTTTTTCTGACTTTCTGTTAATAACCATCTCACTCTTAATGCAGGCTCAATGGCTTCTGGCAATTCCAACCATACTAGCAGAATGTCCGAGGAGGCAGTTAGGAAAAGAGCTTGTAAGGCCAGAAGAATGGCTGCTCTTTCCTCTGTTGGGGGGCCTCTGCTCCAGCCTTGCCCCCGGTTCCTCCTACAGCCGAGCCCATGCAAGAAGAGCCCCATCCAGGTAACTAAAATTTCTTCAACCCAAGTCTTTCACTTGATTATGATTTGGCTCTGACTCATTTGATGTTTCTTGCAGCTCTGCCAATTGAGATCCAAGATGACGAGCCTGAGGTCCAACCCCAACCTCAAGCCTCAGCTGAATTTGAAGAGATGGCAGAAGCTGGGGAAGGCTATAGCCTTCGCCCAAGAAAAAGGCAAAGGGGCGAAGGTTCTAGTGGCCGAGATGCGGGACCGTCTCGGACCCTGGAAGCGGCTTCAGCTGAGCCAGCTGAGGAAACCCTGCCTCAGCCAGCTGTGTCGCATGACTCAATTCTTATTGGGTTTTCAGAGGGTGACTCGGCTGTGGATCCATCCATAGCCAAGAAGCTAAACAAAGTGGTTGTTCTACCCCTGGATTAGCAGAAGTTCAAAGCAGCCCCCTCGGAGAATCTAAAGGAGGTCCTTCATTCCAACATCGCTCTGGTAAGTACATGAAACTTTTTCTAATTGTTCACTTAACTTCACTTGTCTTTTTTCTCACTTTGCTACCATGGCAGGTCCGAGCTCAAGAGTTAGAGGCCTTGGCTCGTGGAGAAAAATTTTATGAAGATCTCCAAGTCAAGTCTCGGGAGCTTGAAGAGGTCAACCAGCAGAGAGCTGGACTGACTCAGCGGATCAACACTCTACAAGCCGAAGTATTCACATTTCAGCAAAGGGCGGAGGATGCAGAGATGAGGTTGACCACTTCTAACTCAAAGGTGGATGAGTTGGAACACAAAATGTCCGACCTGGAGCTGGCCTCCACCCAATCTCTGACTGAGATTGAGGCCTTAAAGAAGACAAAGCTGAACTACTACAGAGAAGCAATAACTTGGAAGAGCAGTTGGATCAATTACGTCAACAATTGGCCGAGGCTGAAGCCAAAACAGTTGCTGATTTTATGAAATCCCAACTATTTGAAGAAAACATGATACTGCTGCAGAGTTCAGCTATGGAGGTCGGCCAAACAAAGGCCATTGATGTCTGCTCAGAGATTCATCCTGATTTGAACAAGGAAGATCCTCGACTGGCCAACCTTTATAACTCAACTGCCGACCAAGAGTTTAATGATCAATTCCAGCGGTTCTTGGAGGGAGCTGACTTGCGTGAAGATGAAGAATAGTCGTAGGATCTTCTCTTTGTAATATTTCTGAGCAGACCTCAGTACTTTGTACTTAATCTTTCATCAGTGAAAAATTCTAAGTGTTTTGCAACTTATAGCTTTCCCTTGTTCTGTTCTTTCGTTCCAGAATTTCTGCTAAGTTTTCACTTTCCAAACTTATTGTTGCCGAGATCCAATGTCGGCCTTGGCAAACTTAATCAGTTTAACTGAAAATAAACTAAGTTACCAAGCTTTAAAATGTAGAATAAACCTGTTATTCTGCCGAGTTGAACCAAAAATTGGCTAAGAACGAATCTTCATTGCTTTAGCTGAGATTCACTCTGAATAATGCTTAGTGATAAACCAAGTCTTTAATCCGTAATAGCCAAGGTGCTTGAGACAAGATTTTTTGGCCCAGACTTCCCTTGTAACGGCTGAGATGATTCTGCTCAGTAATATTTTGGACTGAGCTTTCATAGAGCTGATATGGACTCCAGGATCTGCTCCGCTGAATGTTTCTTGAATTATTCCAAGTGTTAAGACTAATGAGTCATTTCTCGTTTAGGACCGATCTGGACTCCATGGTCTGTCCTCAATTATAGTATTCTGCTCAGCAACTTCTTGAAATGAGCTTTCGCAAAGCCGATCTGGGCTCCAGGATCTGCTTTGTTAAACATTTCTTAGATTCTTCCAAATGTTGACGGTTGAGTCATTTTACTTTTATAGGACCGATCTGGACTCTAGGGTCTGCCCTATATTCTATTTTTCTGCTCAGCAATTCTTGAATTGAGCTTTTGTTGAGCTGATCTGGACTCCAGGATCTGCTCCACTAAATGTTTCTTTGACTCTTCCCAGTATTGACTGCTGAGTTGTTTTACTTTTATAGGACCGATCTAGACTCTAGGGTCTGTCCTATATTATATTTCTCTGCTCAGCAATTCTTGTTCTGAGCCTTCGCTGAGCTGATCTGGACTCCAGGATCTGCTCCGCTGGACGTTTCTTGGATTCTTCTAAGTATTGACTGTTGAGTCATTTTACTTTTATAGGACCGATCTGGATTCCAAGGTCTGCCCTATATTCTATTTTTCTGCTCAGCAATTCTTGTTCTGAGCCTTCGCTGAGCTGATCTGGACTCCAGGATCTGCTCCGCTGGACGTTTTTTGGATTCTTCCAAGTGTTAAGATTGATGAGTCATTTCTCACATAAGACTAATCTGGACTCCAATGTCTGTCCTATATTATATGGCTCAAGTTTCCCTTGTAGCGGCCGAGATAAGTCTATTCAGCAAGTCTTTTGAGTTGAACATCTTTGAGAGGACCGATCTGGACTCCAGGATCCATCTTATTGAGATGTAAAACTTGTCACACTCAAGATTCCTTTAAGACAATTAGATAGCAAATAATTGGGCCCCACACGGGAGGACATTCAGTCCGAATTGAGACCTTGAAAGATTAGAAAGCTGAGGTCTTGAGAGAATTAAGATAAACCCCTGACAAGCCTTAGAGTCAAGGTCGATCATGAGGTGGACATGCACGCTGAAGTGGACCCCTGATAAGCCCTAAGGCCGAGGTGAACCTTTGCCGTGGTTGGAAGGATACCATATTACTTCCTTTACCTAATGAGCCATAAGAGAGAAGTCACCGAGGTGGAAAGCTTGTGTCCCGAGCCCTTGTTATGAGCCATAAGGCAGAGATCGGCTGTTGGACCGTGCACCTGCAATAAACACCACTAGAGGGGGGTGAATAGTGGTTAGCGGAAATTACACTACAACCTTTTGTTAAAATCCCCTTTGAAAACAGAATCTGAGACCACCTCAGATTCAAAACCCGTTTTTCAAAAATTCACAAATAATTTTACACAACTCCAAAAATTATGAAACTTTTCAGAATTGAACTTCAATGAGTTAACAAGACTCTATCCAAAAATTAGACAAAAATAAGATCGTTTGGCCCTTCAAATAAATAAAAAGATTCAGATGGTCAATCTGAACAAAATTGGACAGAATGTTGCTGATTTTGCAAAACGTGTTTCTCTTTGAATACTCAACCAAAAAGGTTGATCTTTATATCAAAACACTCCTTAGGATGTGTAGATAAAGTTTCCAAAAGGCCCTTGTTGGACCGTACACCTGCAATAAACACCACTAGAGGGGGGTGAATAGTGGTTAGCAGAAATTACACTACAACCCTTTGTTAAAATCCCCTTTGAAAACAGAATCTGAGACCACCTCAGATTCAGAAACCGTTTTTGAAAAATTCACAAATAAATGTACACAACTCCAAAAATCGTGAAACTTTCCAGAATTGAACTTCAATGTGTTAGCAAGACTCTGTCCAAAAATCAGATACAAATAAGATCGTTTGGCCCTTCAAACAAATAAAAAGATTCAGATGGTCAAACAGGACAGAATTGGACAGAATGTTGCTGATTTTGCAAAATGTATTTCTCTTTGAATACTTGACCAAAAAGATTAATCTTGAAGCAATTCTAGTACATGACTAGTACTCACTTCATGTTTCGGTTTTAAGGTTTCTTTAATGTGTTTTCCCTTAATACATGTTTCACACATTTGAAAATTATCTAAGTCTAACTTAGGCATTCCTCTAATTAAATTCTTCTTAGACAATTTATTAATAGTTGAAATTCCTATATGGCCTAATCCTCTATGCCATAAATTTACATCTAAGTCATGTGGTATTAGACACTTAACCTTAGCATCTAACATGTTATCTAAGGTAAGAATATAAATATTTCCATCTCTATTTCCTTTTAAAACCGTTTCTCCTTTTTCATTTATTATATCACAAGAATTGGGAAGAAAGGAGACATTATAACCACAATCTATAAGTTGAGAAATGCTAAGTAAATTATAATATAGATTGCTTACTAATAACACATTTTGTATTTGAAATGTGTTAGGGTCCCCAATTGTTCCTTTTCCAACAACTTGTCCTTTGTTGTTGTCACCGAATGTTACTTTTCCTCCATTCTTGATATGTTCCAATTCGATGAATAGTTTGGGGTTCCCCGTCATATGCCTCGAACATCCACTATCAAAAAAACCATTTGGTTTTTAGATTCTTTGACTTTGCCTCCTTCTTGCATTCCTTGCGTTTATCCTACAATAGAGACAAAGTTTTAGGTACCCTTTATTTGGGTCCTTGAATGTTAGGGGCACTATTCTTGTTTAGATATCTTTTAGGTATCCAAACTTGAATATACCTTCTAGGCACATTTTTAGCATTGTTATAATTTGGAAAATAAGAAGAATCAGCATATACATGATTATTCCACATAAGTGAAGATGCATTGTTATACATGTTGTACCATGGTTGATAATCATTATAGGATGGCCGAATTTTATAATGTGCATAAGGCATGCGATTTTGTTTCTTGAATGACGCAGTATAAGTGTGTTCATAGGCATTTCTATAAGACTTATAAGAGTGTTGCCTATACTTAGGTTTATAATATGTTGAATGCATTTTATTATGTCTTGTTGCATTTGTATACATATAGGCATAATTTCTAGGTTGTCTAGATGCAAAGTTTGGCCTAGATGTATGTTTATGCATGTGTGCTTTTATGGGTGTATGTTGTATTTTTGCCTTGATATTAGTAGAAGAAGATGTAGAAGAAGATGTAGCAGGCAAAGTTGATTTTATTGTATTATATGGCAACTTTGTACTAGATGAAACAAACTTAGTCTTTTTATTTACCTTTTCATTTTCTTCTTTATAGCCTAAGCCGGTTTTATCATTACCATACTTTTGTGATGAGATTAGTGTGTCTAACGTGTTTGTACCGGATTTAAACTGTTCTAAGGTTTTCTCTAAGCCTAGTTTGCATGATTTAAGTGTAGACACTTCATTTTCATAATCATGCATCTTGGTTTTCAACGCACTATTTTCGGTTCTTAAGGTTTGTTCATTATTTCTAGATGACTTAATTTTAGTCTTTAACGAATCAAGAGCATTTAATGACTCTTGTTTGAAAGATTCTAATTGATTAGAAAGTTCCAAGTTGGTTGTCTTCAACTTGTCATTTTCTTCAATTAGTTTCTTTTTCTCTTTTGACAACCTTTTACAATGAGCATGCATTTTCATGAATTCATCATACATTTCATCGAAAGTCATCTCATTATCAGAATCAAAATCAGGAGTAGATGTTACCTCTTTCGTAGACTTTGAGAACACTCCTTTATGAGAGATAGATGACATGATGTATGATTTTAGATGAATACCTTGAATCTTTAATCAAGTGAATACAAATGTTCCAAACCTTCTTGAAGTGTTCAAATGCTCCAAACCTTCTTGATTTGGGATTAGCAGGCAACTATGATTTCTTGCTTCTTAGCCTTGTCTTGTTTGTACGGTGTTGAATCTTGCTTCTTTTGAGTGGTGTTGGTCTGGCTCTGATACCAAATGTTGGACCGTGCACCTGCAATAAACACCACTAGAGGGGGGGTGAATAGTGGTTAGCGGAAATTACACTACAACCCTTTAATAAAATCCCCTTTGAAAACAGAATCTGAGACCACCTCAGATTCAGAACCCGTTTTTGAAAAATTCACAAATAAATGTACACAACTCCAAAAATCGTGAAACTTTCCAGAATTGAACTTCAATGTGTTAGCAAGACTCTGTCCAAAAATCAGATACAAATAAGATCGTTTGGCCCTTCAAACAAATAAAAAGATTCAGATGGTCAAACAGGACAGAATTGAACAGAATGTTGCTGATTTTGCAAAATGTATTTCTCTTTGAATACTTGACCAAAAAGATTAATCTTTATATCAAAACACTCCTTAGAAAGTCTAGTTAATGTTTCCAAAAGGCCCTGACCTCAAACAATTATGGATAAATACAGAATTCAAGTTTTCTCAAAACTGGTCAGATTGCAGCCAGATTTGAGCAGTTATCTTGCAATGACTGAGATACTAACTTTCTCTTGCTCAAATCAAGTGATTCTTGTTGCAAATGAAAGCTAACAGTCTGAAGTATAACTTCACCAAAAATCACGAATTTTGAAAGTGTTTACCTATTTTTTCAAAACGTGAAAAATTGTGTGAAATCTGTAGTGAAAAACGGGCAGAAAACAGAAAAATGTAAAGAAGACAAGAACACTAAGAATTTATCCTGGTTCGGTCAATGTGACCTATTCCAGTCCCAAGGAACACCTTTCCTTGGATTTCACTATGGTATGAACCAAATTACAGCAAGAACCAAGCTTGATCCTTGGGTTAAACATCAACCCTATTCAAGACTTGGATGAACACCTTTATGCAACTCTTGGTTGCAACACCTCTATCACCTATTGATGTAGCCTTATAGATTTGGCTAATCAATCTTACAAATAAGACACAAGAAGGTGTGTATAGTGTAGCTGGACAACAACTAAAAATGGAATACCTTAGCTACACAAAGTATGAACGAAAATATGAGAATAGAATAGCAAGACAACAATCTTCAATTTTTGCTTTCAAGTGTGTGTCTTCTCTTCTTCACCTTGCCTTCTATTTATAGAGTGAATTGATGGCATATTCCCTCCAACTTTTAGACCATGTGATGGCTGAGAATTTTGAATTAAAACACCTCCATAATCATCTCCAATAATCTTGTCTCCATTACATTCAAATTTGAAATTTCAAGTTGGCAACTTTTGCCAATTAGCTTGCTTTTGGTTTGTGTTCTTGTCTCCAACTCATAAAATGAGAAACACATCATCTACACCCGTATAATCACGTTTTGGAGGCTGTGTATATGTATACCAACTCAGATTTTTGAGGAGAAATCAACAAATAATAGTTGACAAGGTTATGTCAACATATAATATCAAAATTCCCATTTCTCCTTGACATATTGTGATGAATCTTGCACCAAGGACACTTTGTAATCTCTGAAAGATGATGATTAAGAACCTCCAATAACATATATACAAGAGTCTTCAAGAGAAAATAGAACGTGACATCGAATACCGTCACATATCCCGCTACCGTCGATAAAATCATCAAATGAGAGAATAAAATAGAAAACCACCAAATAATCTTCAAGAATATATTAAATGAACTCCAGAATGAATATAATAAGATACTCAAGAGATTCTTTGAGTAAAAATACCGAAACTGTCTTCGGGGGTAAAATGACCAAAATGCCCCTAGTGAGATAAAACTCCAGAAATTAGGGGTGTACATGGTCCGGTCCGGCCGGTTTTTGAGAATCTTACGGACCAAACCGTTTGTTACGGTTTGGAAAATAGAAAATCAAAAACCGGACCAAACCAGTCAACAAACCGTTTGACCGGTCCGGTTTAGTCCGGTTTGGTTTCGGGTTTTCTTGGTTTTATCCACCTGAAGCATTGATTACATCGATTAAAAATATCGAAATCCATAATCAAAATTGAGGACAAGTTTTCTTCCTGATAGAATTTTTCTCAAACTAAAAATAAAACTATATTCCCTTAGTAGAATACTATTATACCTTAATTTATCATAGAATATTACTATACCTTAATTTATCATGTCTTGGCAAGAAACTCATACTAGAATAAACTACCCAAAGTGCCAGACCCTCAACAAAAGAATGGATTAAGGTGATAGAGTAACTTAATCAAAAAACCATCTAAGTATCCTTAATACTCAATCAAGTAATCACATTATTTGCATACAGAATAATCATCCAAGTAACAAAATTTCAATTCTTTCATACTTTTATCGGATGATAAACAAAGCATGGAAATAATGATACACTAAGAATTACTAAAAATCAAAGAAGTAATTAAAAGAGGAGAAATAAATCAAAGAAAAAACTAATATTTTCTTAGGTATAACTGGACAAATCCACTAGGTACCAACCTTTGTTCACCAGGAAATGATTAATCAATTGAGTTTTTTCTACCCATGTCATAAACATCCGATAAAAAACAAACTCACAAACAATATAAAAAATAACTAAAATACTACTATCATGTGTAAAATATAAATAATTATATAACGTACAATCAAAATTATATATATTTAATATAACCGGTTTGGTCCAGTTTATACGGTTTGAAATTCTTAAAACCGGAAACCAGACCAAATGAAACGGTCCGGTTTTTAGCATTTGTTAAACCGACCATAAAACCATGGTTCGGTTTTTTACGGTTTGGTTTGGACGGTTTGGTGCGGTTCGGTCGGTTTTTAAAAATCGTGTACACCCCTACCAGAAATGACCCCGATGGTCAGAATTAAATATAATAACACCTTCTTGATAATAAATAAGATGATAATATCTTCTTGAATCATATTCACCATGTCGAGTACCTACAAAACTCAAAATACCACTTTTGCCCTTTTTGGTAAGTTGTAGAAACTTCGAGGGCATATTAGTCACAAGATATTATCATCATAAAAATCACATAATCACAACATAATAAACATATATAAATCATGTAAAAATAAAAACAACTATTTTATCACATTTTAGAAAAATATTTCTAACAACCCTAGACATCGTGTCATTTTTCTTCACTTATTCAACTCTTTCATTTATAACACCATATGTGACATTTTTAAGTATTCATCACTTAAAATCATGACTTTGAAAATTATCCAAACATATTTCTCAACATTCTCCCCCTTTTGGATGATTTTCAAAATAACCTAACATGATTTTAATGTCACAACTTATAACCAAAAGTTTAACCAAATGTTTTCAACTATGTTTTCAACTTTTAAATAGTATGCCGCTCCCCCGCAACTCATACTCTCCCCCTTAACCTATGCTCCAAAATTTATACCAATAAAAACTTAGCATATGATTCATCATGACTTACCAACTAAAACATGACTTACCAACTAAAATCTTGTTCTTATTCTATCTCCCCCTTTATTTTGCAAATCATGCAAAAGATAGAACTATACAATGGTATCGTAAGTCATCATTCCTAATTTGGCTCGTAAGTTTTCAAAAGTGGCTTGATTAAGGGGTTTGGTGAAGATGTCAGCGATTTGATGATCAGTTCTTATGTGGTTTATCACTATATCCTCATTTTGAACATGATCACGAAGAAAGTGATATCGCACCTCAATGTGTTTGGCCTTAGAATGAAGCACCGGATTCCGTAAAAGATTGATTGCACTTGTGCTATCGCAGAAAATTGGAATCTTATTTATTTTAATGCCAAAATCACTAAGTTGCTGTTTAAGCCAAAGTATTTGGGCAGTACATAAACTCAAAGCGATATACTCGGCTTCAGTGGTAGAAAGAGCTACACTAGCTTGCTTTTTAGAAAACCAAGAAATCAAGTTGGTTCCTATGAATTGACAAGTACCGCTTGTGGATTTTCTATCTAATTCGCAACCACCATAATCAGCATCACTATATGCGTGTAATTCCAACTTAGCGTTTCTATCATACCACAGTCCTAAGTGAGGTGTATGCTTAAGATATCTAAAGATCTTTTTAACTGCATTGTAATGTGATACCTTAGGACAAGATTGAAACCTAGCACACATACACACACTAAACATGATATCAGGTCTTGATGCAGTTAAGTATAATAGTGATCCAATCATAGACCTATAGAGTGTGTCATCAAAAGTTTTACCATTTTCATCCTTGTCTAGTTTGGTGCTAACACTCATGGGGGTAGGTGTTGGTTTTAATTCTTCAAAGCCAAACTTCTTAATCATATCATTGACATACTTAAGTTGGCTAATGTGAATTCCTTGAGGGGTTTGTTTGATTTGAAGTCC
Source organism: Eustoma russellianum (assembly GCA_036186865.1). Lineage (NCBI taxonomy): Eukaryota > Viridiplantae > Streptophyta > Magnoliopsida > Gentianales > Gentianaceae > Eustoma > Eustoma russellianum. The sequence continues at coordinate 11,386,612 of AP025075.1, read as the reverse complement.
TAAGAAATAATTCAACTCTCCTACCATTGACATTTCAAATTCTGACTTCATACATTCTTCGAAGTCTTTTACTAAGGTAGGGTTTGTTGAACCAAAGATCATCTACATAGATTTGAACTATTAACAAATCATTATCTTTTCGTCTTAGAAATAATGTGTTGTCTATTGTTCCCCTTTGATAATTATTTGCAATAAGAAAGTTCGCAAATCTATCATACCAAGCTCTTGGAGCTTGTTTCAAACCATATAGAGCTTTCTTAAGCTTGTAAACATGGTTAGGATTCTTTGGATCTTCGAATCCAGGGGGCTGTTTGACAAACACCTCTTCTTGAATGTATCCATTCAAGAATGCACTCTTGACATCCATTTGGAAGAGATTAATATTGCTTAGACTTGCAATCGCAAGTAACAATCTAATTGCTTCTAGTCGTGCAAAGGTTTCTTCATAATCTATTCCTTCTTGTTGATTATAACCTTGTGTGACTAGTCTAGCTTTATTCCTTGTAATATTTCCTTGTTCATCCATTTTATTCCTAAAGACCCATTTAGTTCCTATGATAGACTTGTCTTCAGGTTTAGGTACTAAGTCCCACACGTTATTCCTTGTGAATTGATTTAATTCCTCATGCATAGCATCTATCCATGATATGTCACCTAAGACTTCCTTTACGTTCTTAGGTTCTAATTGTGAGATTAAGCTATGTCCTTCAAGTTGACTTATATTTCTACGTGTTCTAACCCCAACACTTGGATCCCCAATGATTAGTTCTCTAGGGTGCCACCAATTCCTAGATTGACTATGTTCACCCTCATCTTGTTCAAATGTTTCATTAGTGTGAACGTTATCATATGTAATTGGATCATTAGTTGTATCTTCCAAATGCAGAGTCTCTTGATTTATTTCATCTAAGGGTTCATGTATGTCTTGTTCAGGGGAAGTTGGTTCTAGATGATCATGAACAGGCTCAAGTAACATATCATCATCATCAAACATATTTTCAACATTATTCTCTTGTTTCTTTTTATCACTTACATCAAAATATGCATTCTCATTGAATTTCACATGTATAGATTCAATTATTTTTCTAGATGCATGATTATAACACCTATATGCCTTTGAGTTAGTTGAATATCCAACAAATATGCATTCAATAGACTTTTGTTCAAATTTATCTAGATTATCTTTGGTATTAAGTACAAAACATTTACACCCAAATACTCTAAGATAATCTACCTTAGGTTGTCTATTATTCAATAACTCATATGGTGTTTTATTTAATTTCTTTCTAATAGAAAGCCTATTTATTATATAACATGCACAACTAACAGCTTCAGCCCACAAATATCTAGGTACTTTGTTTTCACACAACATAGTTCTAGCTATTTCTTGTAGTGTTCTATTTTTACGTTCAACAACTCCATTGAGTTGTGGTGTTCTTGGTGGTGAGAATTCATGTTTTATTCCATGTAATTCACAAAACTTAATTATATCTTTTTTTTTAAATTCTCCACCTCTATCACTTCTAATTCTTTTAACATTTTCTTCATAAAGATTTTCAAGTTGCTTAATAAGATTTTCGATTACCAATGGAGCATCGTCTTTGTGTGTTAAGAACAATGTCCATGTGTATCGTGAGTAATCATCTACTATGACACATACATAGTAGTGTCCACCTAGACTTCTTGTCCTACTTGGACCAAATAAGTCTAAATGAAGCAATTCTAGTACATGACTAGTACTCACTTCATGTTTCGGTTTTAAGGTTTCTTTAATGTGTTTTCCCTTAATACATGTTTCACACATTTGAAAATTATCTAAGTCTAACTTAGGCATTCCTCTAATTAAATTCTTCTTAGACAATTTCTTAATAGTTGAAATTCCTATATGGCCTAATCCTCTATGCCATAAATTTACATCTAAGTCATGTGGTATTAGACACTTAACCTTAGCATCTAACATGTTATCTAAGGTAAAGATATAAATATTTCTATCTCTATTTCCTTTTAAAACCGTTTCTCCTTTTTCATTTATTATATCACAAGAATTGGGAAGAAAGGAGACATTATAACCACAATCTATAAGTTGAGAAATGCTAAGTAAATTATAAGATAGATTGCTTACTAATAACACATTTCGTATTTGAAATGTGTTAGGGTCCCCAATTCTTCCTTTTCCAACAACTTGTCCTTTGTTGTTGTCACCGAATGTTACTTTTCCTCCATTCTTGATATGTTCCAATTCGATGAATAGTTTGGGGTTCCCCGTCATATGCCTCGAACATCCACTATCAAAAAAACCATTTGGTTTTTAGATTCTTTGACTTTGCCTCCTTCTTGCATTCCTTGCGTTTATCCTACAATAGAGACAAAGTTTTAGGTACCCTTTATTTGGGTCCTTGAATGTTAGGGGCACTATTCTTGTTTAGATATCTTTTAGGTATCCAAACTTGAATATACCTTCTAGGCACATTTTTAGCATTGTTATAATTTGGAAAATAAGAAGAATCAGCATATACATGATTATTCCACATAAGTGAAGATGCATTGTTATACATGTTGTACCATGGTTGATAATCATTATAGGATGGCCGAATTTTATAATGTGCATAAGGCATGCGATTTTGTTTCTTGAATGACGTAGTATAAGTGTGTTCATAGGCATTTCTATAAGACTTATAAGAGTGTTGCCTATACTTAGGTTTATAATATGTTGAATGCATTTTATTATGTCTCGTTGCATTTGTATACATATAGGCATAATTTCTAGGTTTTCTAGATGCAAAGTTTGGCCTAGATGTATGTTTATGCATGTGTGCTTTTATGGGTGTATGTTGTATTTTTGCCTTGATATTAGTAGAAGAAGATGTAGAAGAAGATGTAGCAGGCAAAGTTGATTTTATTGTATTATATGGCAACTTTGTACTAGATGAAACAAACTTAGTCTTTTTATTTACCTTTTCATTTTCTTCTTTATAGCCTAAGCCGGTTTTATCATTACCATACTTTTGTGATGAGATTAGTGTGTCTAACGTGTTTGTACCGGATTTAAACTGTTCTAAGGTTTTCTCTAAGCCTAGTTTGCATGATTTAAGTGTAGACACTTCATTTTCATAATCATGCATCTTGGTTTTCAACGCACTATTTTCGGTTCTTAAGGTTTGTTCATTATTTCTAGATGACTTAATTTTAGTCTTTAATGAATCAAGAGCATTTAATGACTCTTGTTTGAAAGATTCTAATTGATTAGAAAGTTCCAAGTTGGTTGTCTTCAACTTGTCATTTTCTTCAATTAGTTTCTTTTTCTCTTTTGACAACCTTTTACAATGAGCATGCATTTTCATGAATTCATCATACATTTCATCGAAAGTCATCTCATTATCAGAATCAAAATCAGGAGTAGATGTTACCTCTTTCGTAGACTTTGAGAACACTCCTTTATGAGAGATAGATGACATGATGTATGATTTTAGATGAATACCTTGAATCTTTAATCAAGTGAATACAAATGTTCCAAACCTTCTTGAAGTGTTCAAATGCTCCAAACCTTCTTGATTTGGGATTAGCAGGCAACTATGATTTCTTGCTTCTTAGCCTTGTCTTGTTTGTACGGTGTTGAATCTTGCTTCTTTTGAGTGGTGTTGGTCTGGCTCTGATACCAAATGTTGGACCGTGCACCTGCAATAAACACCACTAGAGGGGGGGTGAATAGTGGTTAGCGGAAATTACACTACAACCCTTTGTTAAAATCCCCTTTGAAAACAGAATCTGAGACCACCTCAGATTCAGAACCCGTTTTTGAAAAATTCACAAATAAATGTACACAACTCCAAAAATCGTGAAACTTTCCAGAATTGAACTTCAATGTGTTAGCAAGACTCTGTCCAAAAATCAGATACAAATAAGATCGTTTGGCCCTTCAAACAAATAAAAAGATTCAGATGGTCAAACAGGACAGAATTGGACAGAATGTTGCTGATTTTGCAAAATGTATTTCTCTTTGAATACTTGACCAAAAAGATTAATCTTTATATCAAAACACTCCTTAGAAAGTCTAGTTAATGTTTCCAAAAGGCCCTGACCTCAAACAATTATGGATAAATACAGAATTCAAGTTTTCTCAAAACTGGTCAGATTGCAGCCAGATTTGAGCAGTTATCTTGCAATGACTGAGAGACTAACTTTCCCTTGCTCAAATCAAGTGATTCTTGTTGCAAATGAAAGCTAACAGTCTGAAGTATAACTTCACCAAAAATCACGAATTTTGAAAGTGTTTACCTATTTTTTCAAAACGTGAAAAGTTGTGTGAAATCTGTAGTGAAAAACGGGCAGAAAACAGAAAAATGTAAAGAAGACAAGAACACTAAGAATTTATCCTGGTTCGGTCAATGTGACCTACTCCAGTCCCAAGGAACACCTTTCCTTGGATTTCACTATGGTATGAACCAAATTACAGCAAGAACCAAGCTTGATCCTTGGGTTAAACACCAACCCTATTCAAGACTTGGATGAACACCTTTATGAAACTCTTGGTTGCAACACCTCTATCACCTATTGATGTAGCCTTATAGATTTGGCTAATCAATCTTACAAATAAGACACAAGAAGGTGTGTATAGTGTAGCTGGACAACAACTAGAAATGGAATACCTTAGCTACACAAAGTATGAACGAAAATATGAGAAGAGAATAGCAAGACAACAATCTTCAATTTTTGCTTTCAAGTGTGTGTCTTCTCTTCTTCACCTTGCCTTCTATTTATAGAGTGAATTGATGGCATATTCCCTCCAACTTTTAGACCATGTGATGGCTGAGAATTTTGAATTAAAACACCTCCATAATCATCTCCAATAATCTTGTCTCCATTACATTCAAATTTGAAATTTCAAGTTGGCAACTTTTGCCAATTAGCTTGCTTTTGGTTTGTGTTCTTGTCTCCAACTCATAAAATGAGAAACACATCATCTCCACCTGTATAATCACGTTTTGGAGGCTGTGTATATGTATACCAACTCAGGTTTTTGAGGAGAAATCAACAAATAATAGTTGACAAGGTTATGTCAACATATAATATCAAAATTCCCATTTCTCCTTGACATATTGTGATGAATCTTGCACCAAGGACACTTTGTAATCTCTGAAAGATGATGATTAAGAACCTCCAATAACATATATACAAGAGTCTTCAAGAGAAAATAGAACGTGACATCGAATACCGTCACATATCCCGCTACCGTCGATAAAATTATCAAATGAGAGAATAAAATAGAAAACCACCAAATAATCTTCAAGAATATATTAAATGAACTCCAGAATGAATATAATAAGATACTCAAGAGATTCCTTGAGTAAAAATACCGAAACTGTCTTCGGGGGTAAAATGACCAAAATGCCCCTAGTGAGATAAAACTCCAGAAATGACCCCGATGGTCAGAATTAAATATAATAACACCTTCTTGATAATAAATAAGATGATAATATCTTCTTGAATCATATTCACCATGTCGAGTACCTACAAAACTCAAAATACCACTTTTGCCCTTTTTGGTAAGTTGTAGAAACTTCGAGGGCATATTAGTCACAAGATATTATCATCATAAAAATCACATAATCACAACATAATAAACATATATAAATCATGTAAAAATAAAAACAACTATTTTATCACATTTTAGAAAAATATTTCTAACAACCCTAGACATTGTGTCATTTTTCTTCACTTATTCAACTCTTTCATTTATAACACCATATGTGACATTTTTAAGTATTCATCACTTAAAATCATGACTTTGAAAATTATCCAAACATATTTCTCAACAGCCCTGACCTTAAACAATTCTTGAAAAATACAGAATTTAAGTTTTATCAAAACTGGTCAGATTGTAGCTAGATTAGAGCAGTTATCTTGCAAAGACTGAAAGACTAACTTTCCCTTGCTCAAATCAAGTGATTCTTGTTGAAAATGAAAGGTAACAGTCTGAAGTATAACTCCACCAAAAATCACGAATTTTGAAAATTTTTAGCTATTTTTTCAAATTGTGTGAAAACTGCAGTCAAAAAGGGCAGAAAACAGAAATAAAGAAACAAGAGAAAAACACCGAGGATTTATCCTGGTTAGGTCAATATGACCTACTCCAGTCCCAAGGAACATCTTTCCTTGGATTTTACTATGAGATGAACACCTTACAACAAGAGCCAAGCTTGATCCTTGGGTTATACACCAACCCTACTCAAGACTTGGATAATCACCTTCTAAGCAACACTTAGTTGCAACACCTCTACCACCTATTGATGTAGCCTTATAAAGATGGCTAATCAATATTACAAATAAAGCTCAAGAGGCTTGTAGCTCACCACAATACAACAAGAACACCTTTGCTACAATGAACAAAACAATAACAACAAGAAGATGAAGATGAAAGCTAGACAATTCGACAAATGCTTGTGAGCTTCAAGTGTGTTTCATCTTCTTCACCAATGCCTCTATTTATAGTGTGATTTGAGCCTTGAAGATAAGAATGCCAATGTGTCATCATCTTCATCATCAACTCCAAATGTCTTCTCATCATTGGTTGGCTTTGTACACTTGGCAAAATAAAACACAATGATTGGTCCACCTTGGCACTCCATGTTGGACGAAATTTTCAGCTCAAAGATGACTTGGATTTATCTTGAAAATGTGAAGATAATAGCACCATAACAACTCCATCATCTTTTCTACTTTTTGGCACAAGAATAGGCATGTGGATTTTACCAATTCAATTTCAAAATTTCAGCTCCAAAATGAGACTAAGTAGCCGTTGGCTACCTTTAGTTTTCCAAAAAAAATATATTTTGATTTTCCTTAATAAAATAAGAAAGGATAATACCACCAAATTATCCCCAACTTCAAGCAACATAATAGGACATGTGAAGTCCTCATTTGACTTCAAAAATCTGCTGAAAATACACCAAGAAAGGCCATAGCCGTTGGGCACTTTTTGAAATTTCCAAGTTGTCAATTTTGCCAACTAGCTCCTTTTGGTTGGTCCATTTGTCTCCAACTCATAAAATGAACTCCACATCATATCCACCAGCATATTCACATTTTTAAACATATATATGTGTAGCAACTCAGATTTTTGAAGAAGAAATAAATAGATAACAATTGACAAGATTATGTCAACGTGTAACACCGAAATTCTCCAATATTTCTTCTTATACGCCAAGAACATTTCCACACCTTTGACACCTTTAATATCTCTGAATAATGATGATAAATGTTCTCTTATAACATATATAAGAGGGTCTTCAAGAAAAAATAGAATGTGACATCTCAAATCGTCACATATCCAGCTATAGTCAATAATATCATCGGTTGAGAGAATAAGATATAAGATCACCATTTTATCTTCAAAATAATAATAACACAGCTCCAGAATGAAGATAATAATATGCTCAAGAGATTTCTTGAGTGAAAATACCAAAAATACCCTTGGGGGTGAAATGACCAAAAGACCCCTGGTATGAGAAAACTCCAGAAATGACCCCGATGGTCATAAATAATCATGATACCAACTTTGTCATCATAAATAGTAGAAGAATATGCTCTTGAAATATTTCCATCATATCATGTTCCTACAAAACTCAAAATACCAATTTTGCCCTTTTTGGTAAGTTGTAGAAACTTCCAAGGCATGTTAGTCACAAGACAATAATAATCATCAAAAACACATAATAATCACATAATGAACATGTATATATCATATACAAATGAAAACAATCATTTTAACACATTTTAGAAAATTTTTTCTAAAAACCCTAGACATCGATCGATCGAAGTGCCTCAAATTCAGAGATCGATGTCTCACAGAAAGTTTCAGAGTTTGCCTCTGACCTACATCAATCGATCGAAGTGAGGGTTCGATGTACATCGATCGATCGATGTGTCTCAGGTTTAGAGATCGATGTCTCACAGAAAGGTCTCAAACTTTTCTGCCTTACATAGATCGATCGATGTGAGAGATCTATGTACATAGATCGATCGATGTGCAACAACCTGAGAGATCGATGTCAACTTTTTCAACTTTTTTCAACTTTTAATCACATATAACACCATGTGTGACATTTTTAAGTATTCACCACTTAAAATCATAACTTTGAAAATTATCCAAACATATTTCTCAACATTCTGCCCTTTTTGGTTGATTTTCAAAATAACCTAACATGATTTTAATGTCACAAATTATAACCAAAAGTCCAAAAGTTTAACCAAATGTTTTCAACTTTTAAATATTAAATAGTATGTTGCTTCCTCTCAACCCATACTCTCCTCCTTAACCTATGCTCCAAAATTTTATACCAATACCAATTAAAACTTAGCATATGATACCAATTCAATACCAATTAAAACTTAGCATATGATTCATCATGACTTACCAACTAAAATCATGTTCGTATTCTATCTCCCCCTTTATTTTGCAAATCATGCAAAAGATAGAACTACACAATGATATCGTAAGTCATCATACCTAACTTGGCTCGTAAGTTTTCAAAAGTGTCTTGATTAAGGGGTTTGGTAAAGATGTCTGCGATTTGGTGATCAGTTCTTATATGGTTTATCACTATTCCTCATTTTGAACATGATCGCGAAGAAAGTGGTATCGCACCTCAATGTGTTTGGCCTTAGAATGAAGCACCGGATTCCGAGAAAGATTGATTGCACTTGTGCTATCGTAGAAAATTGGAATCTTTTTCATTTTAATGCCAAAATCACTAAGTTGCTGTCTAAGCCAAAGTATTTAGGTAGTACATAAACTCAAAGCAATATACTCGGCTTCAGTGGTAGAAAGAGCTACACTAGCTTGTTTTTTAGAAAACCAAGAAATCAAGTTGGTTCCTATTAATTGACAAGTACCGCTAGTGGATTTTCTATCTAATTTGCAACCACCATAATCAGCATCACTATATGCGTGTAATGCCAACTTAGCGTTTCTATCATACCACAGTCCTAAGTGAGGTGTATGCTTAAGATATCTAAAGATATTTTTCACTGCATTGTAATGTGATACCTTAGGACAAGATTGAAACCTAGCACACATACACACACTAAACATAATATCAGGTCTTGATGCAGTTAAGTATAATAGTGATCCAATCATATGCCTATAGAGAGTGTCATCAAAAGGTTTACCATTTTCATCCTTATCAAGTTTGGTACTAACACTCATGGGGGTAGTTGTAGGTTTCAAATCTTCAAAGCCAAACTTCTTAATCATATCATTGACATACTTAAGTTGGCTAATGTGAATTCCTTGAGGGGTTTGTTTGATTTGAAGTCCTAAGAAATAATTCAACTCTCCTACCATTGACATTTCAAATTCTGATTTCATACAATCTTCAAAGTCTTTTACTATGGTAGGGTTGGTTGAACCAAAGATGATATCGTCAACGTATATTTGAACTATTAACAAATCATTGCCTTTTCTTCTTAGGAATAATATGTCGTCGATGGTCCCCCTCTTATAATTATTTGCAATAAGAAAGTTTGCAAATCTATCATACCAAACTCTTGGAGCTTGTTTTAAACCATATAGAGCTTTCTTAAGCTTATAAACATGGTTAGGATTCTTTGGATCTTCGAATCCAGGGGGTTGTTTGACAAACACCTCTTCTTGGATGTATCCATTCAAGAATGCACTCTTGACATCCATTTGGAAGAGTTTAATATTACTTAGACTTGCAATTGCAAGTAACAATCTAATTTCTTCTAGTCGTGCAACGGGTGCAAATGTTTCTTCATAATCTATACCTTCTTGTTGATTATAACCTTGTGCGACTAGTCTAGCCTTATTTCTTGTAATGTTTCCTTGTTCGTCCATCTTATTCCTAAACACCCATTTCGTTCCTATTACTGACTTGTTTTCGGGCTTAGGTACTAAGTCCCACACATTATTCCTTGTGAATTGATTTAATTCCTCATGCATAGCATCTATCCAAGATATATCACCTAAGGCTTCCTTTACGTTCTTAGGTTTTATGTGTGAGACTAAGCTATGTCCTTCAAGTTGACTTATGTTTCTACGTGTTCTAACACCAACACATGGATCCCCAATGATTAATTCTCTAGGGTGCCACCAATTCCTAGATTGACTAGGTTCACCCTCATCTTGTTCAAATGTTTCATTAGTGTGAACGTTATCATATGTAATTGGATCATTAGTTACATTATCTTCCAATTGCAAAGTTTCTTCATTTATATCATCTAAGGGTTCATGCATGTCTTGTTCAGGGGGAGTTGGTTCTAGATGATCAAGTACAGGCTCAAGTATTACATTATCATCAAATATATTTTCAACATTTGTTTCTTGTTTATGTTGATGTTTATCACTAACTTCAAAGCATGCATTTTCATTGAATTTCACATGCATAAATTCAATTATCTTTCTAGATGCAGGATTATAACACCTATATGCTCTTGAGTTAGTTGAATACCCAACGAATATGCATTCAATAGACTTTTGTTCAAATTTATCTAGATTATCCTTTGTGTTCAACACAAAACATTTACATCCAAATACTCTAAGATAATCTATTTTAGGTAGTCTATTGTTTAGCAATTCATATGGCGTTTTATTTAATTTCTTTCTAATAGTAAGCCTATTTATAATATAGCATGCACAACTAACGGCTTCAGCCCATAAATACTTAGGTAATTTATTTTCACAAAGCATTGTCCTAGCAACTTCTTGAATTGTTCTATTTTTACATTCAATAACTCCATTGAGTTGTGGTGTTCTAGGTGGTGAGAATTCATGTTTGATTACGTCTTTGTTTTTAAATTCTCCACCCCTATCACTTATAATCCTTTTAACATTTTCTTCGTAAATGTTTTCAAGTTGCTTGATAAGGGTTTCGATTGCTAATGGAGCATCGTCTTTGTGTGTTAAGAACAATGTCCATGTGTAGCGTGAGTAATCATCTACTATGACACACACATAGTAGTGTCCACCTAGACTTCTTGTCCTACTTGGACCAAATAAGTCTAAGTGAAGCAATTCTAGTACATGACTAGTACTCACTTCATGTTTCGGTTTTAAAGTTTCTTTAATGTGTTTTCCCTTAATACATATTTCACACATTTGAAAATTATCTAACTTAGGCATTCCTCTAATTAGATTCTTCTTAGACAATTTCTTAATAGTTGAAATTCCTATATGGCCTAGTCTTCTATGCCATAAATTTACATCTAAGTCATGTGATATTAGACACTTAACCTTAGCATCTAACATGTTATCTAAGGTAAGAGTATAAATATTACCATCTCTATTTTCTTTTAAAACTATATCTCCTTTTTCATTTATTATATCACATGAATTGGGAAGAAAGGAGCCATTATAACCACAATCTATAAGTTGAGAAATACTAAGTAAATTATAAGATAGATTGCTTACTAATAACACATTTCGTATTTGAAATGTGTTAGAGTCCCCAATTGTTCCTTTTCCAACAACTTGTCTTTTGTTGTTGTAACCGAATGTCACTTTTCCTCCATTTTTGATATGTTCCAATTCGATGAATAGTTTGGGGTTCCCTGTCATATGCCTCGAACATCCACTATCTAAAAACCATTTGGTCTTTAGATTATTTGACTTTGCCTCCTTCTTGCATTCCTTGCGTTTATCCTACAATGGAGACAAAGTTTTAGATACCCTTTATTTGGGTCCTTGAATGTTAGGGGCATTATTCTTGTTTAGATAACCCTTAGGTATCCAAACTTGAATATACCTTCTAGGCACATTTTTAGCATTTTTATAATTTTGAAAATAAGAAGAATTAGCATATACATAATTATTCCACATAAGTGAAGATGCATTGTTATACATGTTGTGCCATGGTTGATAATTATTATATGATGGTCGAGATTTATGATGTGTATAAGGCATGTGAGTTTGTTTCTTATATGGCATTATATAAGTGTGTTTGTAGGCATTTCTATAAGACTTATAAGAGTGTTGCCTATACTTAGGTTCATAATAAGTTGTATGCATTTTATTCTTTCTAGTTGCATTTGTATACATGTAGGCATAATTTCTAGGTTGTCTAGATGCAAAGTTTGTCCTAGATGTATGTTTATGCGTGTATATATTGGTGGGTGTGTGTTGTATTTTTGCCTTGATATAAGTAGAAGAAGGTGTAGAAGAAGATGTAGCAGACAAAGTTGATTTTGTATTGTATGGCAACTTTGTACTTGATGAAACACACTTAGTCTTTTTATTCACTTTTTCATTTTCTTCTTTATAGTCTAAGCCGGTTTTATCATTTCCATACTTTTGTGATGATATAAGTGTATCTAACATATTTGCACCAGATTTAAATTGTTCTATCATTTTTTCTAAGGTAAATTTAGAAGACTTAAGTTGCACTATTTCATTTTCACAACTTTCTAACTTGGATTTTAACATTTTATTTTCCATTTGTAAATTTTGTTCATCTTTCCTATATGATTGAATTTTATTATCTAAAGAATCAAGAGTATTAGAAGACTCTTGTTTAAGAGATTCTAGTTGATCGGAAAATTCCAAGTTGAACGTCTTCAACTTGTCATTTTCTTCAACTAGTTTCTTCTTTTCTTTAGAGAGCCTCTTACAGTGAGCATGCATTCTTAGGAATTCTTCATACATTTCATCAAATGTCATGTCACTATCAGAATCACTATCAGAAGAAGATCATACCTCGTTGGATACGAAGCAGACTTGAGCTTCCTCAGTTTCGGATTCTGAGTCGGATAAGTCGCTCCATGTGCTCACCTTCATTGCTCGTTTCCCTTTTCTTGCCTTAGACTCCTTTGTCTTTGTTGTTTGAGCCTCCTTGTCCTTGGCTTGTTTATTATTGTTGTTGTTATTATTATTTTTCTTCGTGGGACAGTCGTATGAAATATGTCCTTTTTGACCGCATTCATAACACTTTAATTCTTTACTATACCATTTGTTTGTGTTATTCTTCCTAGGTTGAGAAAAAGAAGAAGAAGAATTACGTTGTCTATTCCTATTTGGACGTTTGAAAAACTTTCTTAGTTTTCTAGCTATCAATATCAAGTCATCGTCTAATTCAGTATCACTATTACTATCATCGTTACTAGCATGTGTTTCGGTTGTTCTGAAAGCTATTGACTTACCGGATGACTTAGACGATTCAGACTTCGTTGGTTTAGTTTTACCTCATAGACTTTAAGAGACCCGATCAATTCATCCATCTTGGTGATTGACTTTGTCTCCTCGATTGCAGTCACCTTTGGATCCCATTCAGCAGGAAGGCTTCGTAGCACCTTTTGAACCTTTTCACTGTTCGAAAATGACTTCCCTAAAGCTTCAAGAGCATTGAAAATATTAGTAATCCTCAAATCCATAGATGTTATGGATTCGTTCGGCAGCATTTTGAAAGCCTCTAATTCAGTCATAAGCATGTTTATTCTTGACTCTTTAACACCACTAGTACCTTCATGCTTTAATACAAGTGATTTCCACATGTCGTGTGCGCTTGTGCAATTTGACACATATCCTGCTTCAGAAGTTGTAAGTCCATTTAAAAGTAATTGCATAGCTTTAGCATTCATGGACATTTTCTTTTTATCATCCGATGACCATTCACTTTTATATTTTTCAACCTCTTGAGTTACTCCACTAACTTGTATAACTTTCATTGGAATGTACAGCCCATCTTCAACTATAGACCATAAATCAATGTCTATAGCCATTAAGAATAGCCTCATTCTTAGTTTCCAATGAACAAAATTATTGCCATCAAAAAGAGGAGGGCGTTGTGTAGACATACCTTCCAACTCATCTTTGTGAGAAACAATAGCCATAGTATGTACCTTGGATTTGAGACAAACAATATATAATGAATTGTTGTTTCTTGGCCTTGTATTGTTCGTACGGTGTTGAATCTTGCTTCTTTTGAGTGGTGTTGGTCTGGCTCTGATACCAAATGTTGGACCGTGCACCTGCAATAAACACTACTAGAGGAGGGGTGAATAGTGGTTAGCGGAAATTACACTACAACCCTTTGTTAAAATCCCCTTTGAAAACAGAATCTGAGACCACCTCAGATTCAAAACCCGTTTTTCAAAAATTCACAAATAATTTTACACAACTCCAAAAATTATGAAACTTTTCAGAATTGAACTTCAATGAGTTAACAAGACTCTTTCTAAAAATCAGACAAAAATAAGATCGTTTGTCCCTTCAAACAAATAAAAAGATTCATATGGTCAATCTGAACAAAACAATAACAACAAGAAGATGAAGATGAAAGCTAGACAATTCAACAAATGCTTGTGAGCTTCAAGTGTGTTTCATCTTCTTCACCAATGCCTCTATTTATAGTGTGATTTGAGCCTTGAAGATAAGAATGCCAATGTGTCATCATCTTCATCATCAACTCCAAATGTCTTCTCATCATTGGTTGGCTTTGTACACTTGGCAAAATAAAACACAATGATTGGTCCACCTTGGCACTCCATGTTGGCCGAAATTTTCAGCTCAAAGATGACTTGGATTTATATTGAAAATGTGAAGATAATAGCACCATAACAACTCCATCATCTTCTCAACTTTTTGGCACAAGAATAGGCATGTGGATTTGTTATAACCCGGAATTTTCGAACTAATTGTCATGCGTTAATTTAAAAATTAGGTAGTCATAGGGTGTGTTGTAACGACCTTTCGAAATTAAATTAATAGTAGCGTGTCGATCATTGCAAGTAGTGTTTTAATTATATGAAGTTGTTATATATTCATAGGATAAAAGAAAAAATATATAAAAAAAGAAAAATTTAATATAAGATTTAAAAAAAAAGAAGAGAGAGAAAAGAAAGGTTCCGTAAAGTAGAAAAAAAACATATAGAAAAAAAATAATAAATAAAAAAAATAATAATAATAAAATATAAACAATAACAATAAAGTAAAAAAGGAAGGATAAGGATGAAGATTTAAAAAAAATTAAAAAAAAAGGTGATTCAATTTGGGGGGTAACGATTCCCCCCCAAATTTCGGCTGGAATTGTTCATAAAAGGCAAGATAGGGGTGCAGGTTAAACAACAACAATACTATATATTTTTTAAAAAAATTATAAAGAAAGGGGGCAAACAGAGAAGACGAGAAGGAGAAGGAGGAAAGAGAAGAAAGGGAAAGAGAAGAGAGGAAAGAGAGAAGGAGAAGAAGGAACGCACAAATATTCGTCAACTTTTTCAATTTGTGAGATTAGTCGTATAACAATCTGCGTCCAGGTAGGTTCCCTTTTTCCCCTCCAATTGGTACAAATTCAAGCATGCTTTGGTGATATATTGTGTGTTTTTGTTGTTTTAATTGTTGCAATCTATGGCATGTTGTTCAATCTGTGAAAAGCATGAAGTTTTTGAAGACTCTGGATGTCGCGTGATGCGTTTATGAACTGGCGTGATGCGGTGTGGCTGCGATTTGATTTTTGCGTGTTGCTGTGTGCCTGTGATTTGATTTTAGGGAAACATTTGATAATCAAAATAGTAAGGATTTGATTTTAGGGAAAAATTTGATAATCAAAATGGTAAGGATTTGATTTTAGGGAAAAAAATTTGATAATCAAAATAGTAAGGATTTGATTTTAGGGAAAAATTTGATAATCAAAATAGTATAAATTTTGTTTTGAGTCTGTGGAATGTGCAGAAGGCTATGCAGCGTGCTCTGCGTCTATCTGAGTTGATGTTAGGGATGAATTTGATATCAAAAGAATTTCTAGGATTTATTTTATTAATGTTATTTAATTGATTCAAAAAATAGTATTAAATATAGGAAAAGATATAAGTAAATATCAGAAAATCATAAATAAATTCCAGAAATTATAAAATACTGAAATTAAATGATTTTCATCAAATTTCTGTGTAGCGGGCCGATTGTGCGCAGGTCTGACTCATTTACTTAATATATATAAAATAAAATAAAATAAAATAATCTACTGAACCGACCGCGGGCCGGGCCGAATGGCCAACGGACCGAGCCCCAGTTGGCTGGCCTAATTAAAAAAATAATAATAAAAATAATATAATTCTGAATTTCTGGAAATTCTATAAAT
This sequence comes from Eustoma russellianum, assembly GCA_036186865.1. Lineage (NCBI taxonomy): Eukaryota > Viridiplantae > Streptophyta > Magnoliopsida > Gentianales > Gentianaceae > Eustoma > Eustoma russellianum. Next base: position 11,370,527 of record AP025075.1, on the reverse strand, counting down.
GTTATCTAATTAATTTTAAATAGTAATAATTATAGGGAAAATATAAATAAAATCGGAAAATTATATATAAATTCCAGAAATTATAAAATGCTGAGATTAAATTATTTTACTAAAGTTCATTAATTGTGATAATTTATTTAAAATGGATAATTGGGTAATAAATAGAAATAAATTAGGAAAAAAATGAGAAAAAATATAGAAAATGCACAATAAATGTATACAAGCCATGAAAAAATAGGTTTAACGTCAAACAACATTAAATCATTACTCGGATAATAAATAAACCTAGATTTGAGTGCCGGAGGATGGTGAGAATGGGCCAGGGGCCTCAGAGGATCTTAAAATGAACCTAGATTTGAGTGCCGGAGGATGGTGAGGATGGGCCAGGGGCCTCAGGCGATGGTGTTTGCATTCATGGCACGTGCATTGCATTGATGGCGGGTCGTGACGTACGGGTCACGGGCGCTCAGGATGGTGTACGGTGGCGGGGCCACGACACTCAGGATGGTGTGCGGAGGCGCGGCCACACACACTCAGTATGGTGACTGTGGGGTGTACGACCTGCAGCCACTCAGTAGGACCCGGGTTCATGCATTGCACGGTGGAGATATAGGCATCTTGTGTGACATGACTTTGTTGCGTGTGACATGCATAGTAGGACATGCATCACGTTGTTGCGCATTTTTATCTGGAGTGAATTACTTTTTCGCATTCATATGCTTATGTGATATCTTGTTTTACGTGCTATGTGTTATATCATTTTTGGATGCTCGTCTTGTACTACTTGGAGGCAGGTGCCTACTGAGTGATTTCCCAGTCACTCACCCCTACTTCCCCCCCCTCACCAGGTGAGTACGAGGAAGAGTACGACTATATCTTTGCCGAGGACGGGGTTGACACAGTAATATGGGCATACTGACGGTCGCGCCTAGGATACGAAAGGACCTTGCGGCTGTCTGTGGTTATTTTATTGGGATTATATCAGACACTACCTTGCGTTAAATGATAGATAGTAGATGCTAGAACTCTTTCCAAAAGTCGGTACATTATTGTAATGAGGATTTACTTTATCAAGAATACTTTACATTATTGTATTTTGTTTCCGCGCGAAAAATTTCTACGGCTTTTCAGGCATGTTGGAAATTGGTTCGACGCTTTGTATTCTCCTTAGTGAGATACGGCGGGCGCACTGTTCCCGATGCTAGGGTTCGGGAGCGGGGCGCTACAGGTGGTATCAGAGCCGAGGCTTCAGATCCGCCTCGGGAACGCATGATTAACTAGATCATCTAGACATAAGCTATGATTTCCTCCTAGAAATGGCGAATATATCCTTTATAAATAAAGTAGACCTAAGTTATGATCGGGTTATGGGAGGTGTGTGCCGCGGGTGAGCTTTCTCTATTTAATTATTGTTGAACCCCCGAACCTTCGCGTGAGCCTCATAAAGGCTCAAATCCGTCGATCACTTCAGTTCGATTTCTCGCTAAGATGCGCACGAAATCTATAAAGTTGCCGCTGTGTCCTGAACAATCGGGCAAAAGAGGCAACGATGGTTGTGGTAATAACCGCCAGGATCAGTGAGTCATCTTCCAGGCATTGGCTGACACCGTGGCCACCATTTTGGCGCAGTTGTGGCAGTAGCAGTTGAACAAGCGGTCTCTGCCATTACCGCCACCAGATCAGAAATTCTGCTATATGTAGACACAGGACGTCCGTAATTCGGCGATTTGAAGGACCCTTCACCGAAGGAAGCAGAAATATGTGAAGTACAACCGCGGAGGAGTGCATGGTTACCGCCGCCACCATGTGCTCATTATGGATGCCACACTCGGGTCAGAATAAAAGAAAATTTCATAGGTGTGAGTGCGACAACCATGACGTTTTACGAGAGAAGGCACTAAGCAGAGGCCGGTGCCACCATCACAGCAGAATCGAGAACATCATAAAGGGAAGCAAAGACCAGTGCCCTTATCCATGTGATGACTGATGCAAACATCGGGAAGGCTGGCGACGTCATAGCGGAGTTCAACCGCCGACGACCAGGTATCAACTATTCATCATCAGTACAGATGATGTAATCAGAGATAAATGATCAGAGTTGCACAGCGGAAGCGTGGGTTTCTTAAGTCACGTAAGTTCAGAAGAGTGAACCTCAGGGGGTACTAGGAAAATTAATGGTATCGTTGAGTAGCCCTGACCGACCAAGGTGACTGAAGTAAGGAGTTTCTTGGTGTGGTCAGCTGCTACATGGAATTCGTTTAAGGATTTTTTTTGTCGATACTGGTGTTCCTGAGCTGACGGAAGCATAAGAATGCAAAGTTCGAATGGACAGTTGATATCAGCAAAGCTTCGCTGAGCAACATTAACATACAAATCCAGCATAATTACGCCAAGAGATATAACACTAAATAAAAAAAAAGAGAAAGGGGATATCCCATAACATAATAAACTATAAATATACAACGATATAAGTCAACAATATGTATATGCACGCACGCACACATATACATACATGTACGTAATTATATACATATGTACATATATGTACAAAGCGATCAACATAAAAAAATATGAAGTAATAGGCAAAAAAAACTCACAATATATATATATGGAAGACGATAACAAACGAACCCATGCCAGATAACCAACTTAGAAGTTTATAAATGTTAAGCGGTTAATATATATCGTTGGTTACTAATCCACAGAGTAACAAATATATAAAAAAAACATACAAATAGATACACGAGACAAAAGTAATTACACGATGCTAAGTACATATGCACAAGTATACACACAACTGTTCAATGAGCCCGCAACATAACTAATACAACAAAACAGTAATAAACATCATGGTATAAAATGACAACAAATAACACAACTACAAGAATGCAATAACAAATACCCGGCATACAAGACATGGATTACAAAATAGGCAAACAATTACAAGTCCTAAAACAAATAAACAACATCCACATTTGTAGTACATCATATTAATTATAATTTAGAAACGGCATAGTATTGCATGACATCATAGAAATGGATTAACATGTAAACAACTTAATGACGTGACATATATATATATATACATATATAAAAAACAGAAACATATATATCATACTTGAACACCCAAATAAATTATATATGTACATTACAGTAAAACTTAAGCATATATGCATTTTCCTCAAAATAATATCTATCCGACATTTATCTAACAATAAGACAAGTTAGTATGAAAATATAGAGCGGAAAAAAAAAGGAAATTATTAACAACCCACATTAATACAAAAGGGGGATCACGATAAACAAACACTAAAATGAATGCGCATAGCGTGAGTACCGCTTAAAAGTCAACTAGCCAATAACATAAACATAATACATGTGACGAACTGTAGATAATGGTTGTGAATGCATGAGCTACATATGTTACGTAAGTCATATCTGTGTTTAAAAAATAAGGATACACAACTTACTATTTGTGTATACCAAACATGTTCAACAACTTGATCATTAAGACGACAACGCATATTAAAACTCGTGTATGCCGATATATAATGGGGCGGAGCTACGCTTGAACCTTGCATTTCATCCCCAGACTGATGGGCAGTCGAAGAAAACGATATAGACATTGTAATGCATGTGGAGAGCCCGCGATTGACGTCAAGAGAAACTGGAATGGTATGATCAAGTTGATCAAGTTTGCCTACAACTACAGCTACCATAACACCACCGACGTGGCACCATTTGAGGCGTTCTATGGGCGTAAGTGCAGATCCACAGTCCATTGGAATAAAGTTGGAGGGCGTACTACTATCGGTACAGAGCTGATCGAGCAAACCATGGAGAAGGTAAGGCGGATCCGGGGAAAGACTTAGGGTCGCCCTAGAAGTATGTAAGATTCAGGATTCGAAAAGAGACCACCCCTGGAGTTTATTGTCGGAAAACAAGGTCTACTTGAAGGTATCGCCTACAAAGGGAGCTGCACGAATTGGTCTGAAGGGTAAGCTGAAACCTTGGTACGTTGGTCCCTACGAGGTGCTCGAAATGATCGGTTTGATAGCTTACCGATTGGCATCACCTCTGGCGTTAGCTCTGGTGCGCAATACATTCCATGTTTCTCAGTTGAGAGGGTACGTTCCGGATTCGAGTCATGTACTGAACGCACCGCCTTTGAAGATCAGATTCAACGCGTTATATGAAGATACTTCGGTTCGGATTATAGACAGCAAGGATCGAGAGCTGGAAGGAGAATCATTCTCTATATCAAGGTGCGATGGAGCAATCAAAAAAAAATAAAGAGACATGGGAGCTAGAAGGTCAGATGCGCGAGCGCTACCCCATCTCTTCGAATAAGCTATATCAAGTTTCGATGACGAAACTTCTTGTAAGGAGGGTAGGATGTTATAACCCGGAATTTTCGAACTAATTATCATGCGTTAATTTAAAAATTAGGTAGTCATAGGGTGTAACGACCTTTCGAAATTAAATTAATAGTAGCGTGTCGATCATTGCAAGTAGTGTTTTAATTATATGAAGTTGTTATATATTCATAGGATAAAAGAAAAATATATAAAAAAAGAAAACAAATAATATAAGATTTAAAAAAAAGAAGAGAGAGAAAAGAAAGGTTCCGTAAAGTAGAAAAAAAACATATAGAAAAAAAATAATAAATAAAAAAATAATAATAAAATATAAACAATAACAATAAAGTAAAAAGGAAGGATAAGGATGAAGATTTAAAAAAAAAATTAAAAAAAGGTGATTCAATTTGGGGGGTAACGATTCCCCCCAAATTTCGGCTGGAATTGTTCATAAAAGGCAAGATGGGGGCGCAGGTTAAACAACAACAATACTATACATTTTTAAAAAAAAATTTATAAAGAAAGGGGGGGCAAACAGAGAAGACGAGGAGGAGAAGGAGGAAAGAGAAGAAAGGGAAAGAGAAGAGAGGAAAGAGAGAAGGAGAAGAAGGAACGCGCAAATATTCGTCAACTTTTCAATTTGTGAGATTAGTCGTATAACAATCTGCGTCCAGGTAGGTTTCCTTTTCCCCCTCCAATTAGTACAAATTCAAGCATGCTTTGGTGATATATTGTGTGTTTTTGTTGTTTTAATTGTTGCAATCTATGGCATGTTGTTCAATCTGTGAAAAGCATGAAGTTTTTGAAGACTCTGGATGTCGCGTAATGCATTTATGAACTGGCGTGATGCGGTGTGGCTGCGATTTGATTTTTGCGTGTTGCTGTGTGCCTGTGATTTGATTTTAGGGAAAAATTTGATAATCAAAATAGTAAGGATTTGATTTTAGGGAAAAATTTGATAATCAAAATGGTAAGGATTTGATTTTAGGGAAAAAATTTTGATAATCAAAATAGTAAGGATTTGATTTTAGGGAAAAATTTGATAATTAAAATAGTATAAATTTTGTTTTGAGTCTGTGGAATGCGCAGAAGGCTATGCAGCGTGCTCTGCGTCTATCTGAGTTGATGTTAGGGATGAATTTGATATCAAAAGAATTTCTAGGATTTATTTTATTAATGTTATTTAATTGATTAAAAAAATAGTATTAAATATAGGAAAAAATATAAGTAAATATCAGAAAATCATAAATAAATTCCAGAAATTATAAAATACTGAAATTAAATGATTTTCATCAAATTTCTGTGTAGCGGGCCGATTGTGCGCAGGTCTGACTCATTTACTTAATATATATAAAATAAAATAAAATAAAATAATCTACTGAACCGACCGCGGGCCGGGCCGAATGGCCAACGGACCGAGCCCCAGTTGGCTGGCCTAATTAAAAAAATAATAATAAAAATAATATAATTCTGAATTTCTGGAAATTCTATAAATGTTATCTAATTAATTTTAAATAGTAATAATTATAGGGAAAATATAAATAAAATCGGAAAATTATATATAAATTCCAGAAATTATAAAATGCTGAGATTAAATTATTTTACTAAAGTTCATTAATTGGGATAATTTATTTAAAATGGATAATTGGGTAATAAATAGAAATAAATTAGGAAAAAAATGAGAAAAAATATAGAAAATGCACAATAAATGTATACAAGCCATGAAAAAATAGGTTTAACGTCAAACAACATTAAATCATTACTCGGATAATAAATGAACCTAGATTTGAGTGCTGGAGGATGGTGAGAATGGGTCAGGGGCCTCAGACGATCTTAAAATGAACCTAGATTTGAGTGCCGGAGGATGGTGAGGATGGGCCAGGGGCCTCAGACGATGGTGTTTGCATTCATGGCACGTGCATTGCATTGATGGCGGGTCGTGACGTACGGGTCACGGGCGCTCAGGATGGTGTACGGTGGCGGGGCCACGACACTCAGGATGGTGTGCGGAGGCGCGGCCACGCACACTCAGTATGGTGACTGTGGGGTGTACGACCTGCAGCCACTCAGTAGGACCCGGGTTCATGCATTGCACGGTGGAGATATAGGCATCTTGTGTGACATGACTTTGTTGCGTGTGACATGCATAGTAGGACATGCATCACGTTGTTGCGCATTTTTATCTGGAGTGAATTACTTTTCCGCATTCATATGCTTATGTGATATCTTGTTTTACATGCTATGTGTTATATCATTTTTGGATGCTCGTCTTGTACTACTTGGAGGCAGGTGCCTACTGAGTGATTTTCCAGTCACTCACCCCTACTTCCCCCCCCCCCACCAGGTGAGCACGAGGAAGAGTACGACTATATCTTTGCTGAGGACGGGGTTGACACAGTAATATGGGCATACTGACGGTCGCGCCTAGGATACAAAAGGACCTTGCGGCTGTCTGTGGTTATTTTATTGGGATTATATTAGACACTACCTTGCGTTAAATGATAGATAGTAGATGCTAGAACTCTTTCCAAAAGTCGGTACATTATTGTAATGAGGATTTACTTTATCAAGAATACTTTACATTATTGTATTTTGTTTCCGCGCGAAAAATTTCTACGGCTTTTCAGGCATGTTGGAAATTGGTTCGACGCTTTGTATTCTCCTTAGTGAGATACGGCGGACGCACTGTTCCCGATGCTAGGGTTCAGGAGCGGGGCGCTACAGGATTTTACCAATTCAATTTCAAAATTTAAGCTCCAAAATGAGAATAAGTAGCCGTTGGCTACCTTTTGTTTTCTAAAAAAAATATATTTTGATTTTCCTTAATAAAATAAGAAAGTATAATACCACCAAATTATCTCCAACTTCAAGCAACATAATAGGACATGTGAAGTCTTCATTTGACTTCAAAAATCTGCTGAAAATACACCGAGATAGGCCATAGCCGTTGGGCACTTTTTGAAATTTCCAAGTTGTCAATTTTGCCAACTAGCTCCTTTTTGGTTGGTCCATTTGTCTCCAACTCATAAAATGAACTCCACATCATATCCACCAGCATATTCACGTTTTTAAACATATATATATGTGTAGCAACTCAGATTTTTGAAGAAGAAATAAATAGATAACAATTGACAAGATTATGTCAACGTGTAACACCGAAATTCCCTAATATTTCTTCTTATATGTCAAGAACATTTCCACACCTTTGACACCTTTAATATCTCTTAATAATGATGATAAATTTTCTCTTATAACATATATAAGAGGGTCTTCAATAAAAAATAGAATGTGACATCTCAAATCGTCACATATCCATCTATAGTCAATAATATCATCGGTTGAGAGAATAAGATATAAGATCACCATTTTATCTTCAAAATAATAATAACACAGCTCCAGAATGAAGATAATAATATGCTCAAGATATTTCTTGAGTAAAAATACCAAAAATACCCTTGGGGATGAAATGACCAAAATACCCCTGGTATGAGAAAACTCCAGAAATGACCCCGATGGTCATAAATAATCATGATACCAACTTTGTCATCATAAATAGTAGAAGAATATGCTCTTGAAATATTTCCACCATATCATGTTCCTACAAAACTCAAAATACCAATTTTGCCCTTTTTGGTAAGTTGTAGAAACTTCCAAGGCATGTTAGTCACAAGACAATAATAATCACCAAAAACACATAATAATCACATAATGAACATGTATATATCATATACAAATGAAAACAATCATTTTAACACATTTTAGAAAATTATTTCTAAAAACTCTAGACATCGATCGATCGAAGTGCCTCAACTTCAGAGATCGATGTCTCACAGAAAGTTTCAGAGTTTGCCTCTGACTTACATCGATCGATCGAAGTGAGGGTTCGATGTACATCGATCGATCGATGTGTCTCAGGTTTAGAGATCGATGTCTCACAGAAAGGTCTCAAACTTTTCTGCCTTACATAGATCGATCGATGTGAGAGATCTATGTACATAGATCGATCGATGTGCAACAACCTGAGAGATCGATGTCAACTTTTTCAACTTTTTCAACTTTTAATCACATATAACACCATGTGTGACATTTTTAAGTATTCACCACTTAAAATCATGACTTTGAAAATTATCCAAACATATATGGACCACTTTTTTGCAATAGAAAGCACAGCTTAATATATGGACCAATTTTTTGCAAATAACAAATTTATAATAAACAGTGAAGGAGAATGCCTTTAAAGTACATGTATGTACATGAGGATTTTGAGTACACACTAGAAAGGTGAAACATGATTCTTGACCTTATGCTTTTAGATCAGCCGTATACTTTCGGAGACCCGCAATCTCTGTCCATCCGAATCTGAATCCTCGTCTCTTGACGGCCTGAGCTGATGTCCAGGTTGGCAACTTTCATCCAGAGGAGGCCGGCTAAAGTCCAGCCTATTGTGCAGCCTTGACCTCGGATTGTAAAACCGTTGTAGGTGGCCGAGCTCAATTAGTCTCCCAATCTCTTGGCCGAGCTGCCTGCAGTCTTCTGTATCATGACCAATATCATGATGATAAAGGCAATACAGTTGATAGTTCCTCTTGTGGATTGGTCCCGTAAGGGGCTGATGTTCTCTTGCTAGACTCTTCTTCCTCATGTAAGAGAGAATATGAGCCTTTGAAGCCAGCAGAGAGTTCCTTCCTTTTCCACGGTTTCCTAACCGAATCTTGACAGAGCGTCTATCCTGTAGCAGAGCTTTGTCTTTCTGTTGATTACTAGATCTTTTTCCTGAATGTCTAGCCTCAGCAATAAATTCTCCCTGACGACTGGGATGATAGTCAGGCCGAGTTGGAGAGTATTCCAGGAATTCTTTTTGTGGATGAGAATTATTGGGATGAAACCCACTTGGTCCTGCCACAGAAGCTTTTTCCTTCATCTCTTTCACCACATCTTGGAATACATTTGGATTTTGAGCCACATAACGTATGGCCTGCATATGCTCCTCATATGTGAAAGCAGCAGTAGGAGTTGAAGAATTTTCAGGCTCCGAGGAACACTGTTCTGTTTGTTGCAGAAGAGGCTGTTGACGTCTTCTAGGGGTCATAGGTCGCTTGGACCCCTTTCCATCTCTTTTATCCATTCTTCCAACGATGGATGGGTAGAATAATTGACAAGATAGCCTTTAAAAGACTGTTTTAAGGAATACGAAGGTTCGGCCCTTCCACTAGCACCAAATGATGAGTCCAGAAATTCTCACCGGGTGGATCAGAGATGACCCGAGTTGTATGCCGTTAGTCTCCCGTCTAAATCCGTCAATGGAACCTGAGAATGAAGAAAAACGTTAGAGGTCCCAGGGCGCTGCCCCGGAACAACTCTCCGACGCTTAAGTCAGTTATGGGTGATTTGAGTAGGCAATTTATGCTGGAATAAAGGTTTAGATGAAACTTGTAATAAGATCTCACTGAGTATATGGCTATTTATGTATTGGCCGAGATGGAGTTCCTAAGAGAAAGCACCGGAAGTTGTTCCAAAAATTCTATCCCTTTCTTCATCTGGAAAGAGGAATAGTTATACCCAAGATTGAGGAGGTATGACCCCCTGTCCGATTGATGGGATGGTGACGTGTCTGAGGTGACGGTCTAGTTTACTACAGAGCCACAGTATGATGGGACAAGGGCCTGTGATCGCAGCTATGTCAGTGGCTGAACCTACGATGTGTAGGCCGGCCTGTTATAATGACCTTGTTCTAATCCAGTCAATGCTTGACACCTGGAAAGTGTTTTGCAAAACTGCCTTGGTGGGTCCCAGATGCCTGTAGATAATATCTTCTTCTGATCTTATCCGATAAACTCTGAATAATAGTGTTTATGAGAGCAGAACCGAGATCAGAACTCGCCACTAAGAGGAGCCGAGGCCGAGGCTGAGCTGAATAAGTGTCTTTTGAAAGTTGTGCACTGTTGATTCCTTTACTTGCCGAGGTTGAATGTAAGCGGTAACTTTGACTAAAGCTTTGCCGAGCCGAGGTGCAATATGACAAATAAGTATTTTTAACCTGTCTTGGTCATGTTGAGCAAGTGCCGACCTGACTTAGGCATGCGGCCGAGCTGACCAAGAATTATAGTTGAATTTGCCTTAGCCGTATTAATAAACTTGATGCAAGAGTTATCTAAAACCTTAATTTGTCGTTGACCGTTTGTTGACTCATTGAATATTTTTTGGCTCATCAAAAGTGATAATTGAAAAATCATCACTTGGATCTCTAAAACATTTACGCAGCAATCAGTCGCCCTGATGCGACAAGTGAGAGAGTTGGGAGATGGGATTTTTTGTGCTACCCACATAGACTCTGATGGGTCGGCAGGAAAAAGACCCACAAAAACTCGTGTTTGGACGCACCAATTATGGTATAGAGGATCCAAACCCGAGAGTTTTGGATATGTTGACACATCGGTAGTCTTTTCAAATTTCGATAGGTATTAATATTTTCTCTTCGTCAACATTCAGTTAACAATAAACCGAGAAAATTCTTTCAAGATCTCGTTGATATTTGGTATATATTTGGAATGAGTTTGGTGAATTCTGAACCATAATAATTCTGAACAGAAAAATTGAATGCTCCTAGAAACGACCCAAACCATAATGTTTGAGGCTCACGGACCAAAATCTTAAGCTATCACTACCTCGATTTACCTCATAAACCGATCGCGTAGTAAAATACTCGATCATGAAACTCCATTACATATCCTGTCTACTTAAAATACCATTCCATCAACTCTCACCTTACCACCCATGATATTTGGATGTTCTGTATACGTTCCTATTCCCAAAACTAAACGGTTTAAACTTGACCCATACATAGAAAAATGTGTCTTTGTTGGTTACACTATCCATCAGAAAGAGTATCACTGCTACGACCTTATCATGCATCGTATCCATGTCACTATGGATTGCGCGTTCCTCGAATCTGAGTACTTCTTTCTCCACCAATTTAGTGTTCAAGGGGACTGTCCCACATGAGCAGGTAAATAGGGCCACTGGATCTGCCTCTAAAACATAAACGAGGTCGATGACATAGTCCCCGTAGCCAGTGAACATTCTTTGTCTCATGTCCAACAAGAGGTAAGTGATTCTGATGAAACTTCACATGAGATTACTAATATTACTAATACTCGATGCTATTAATGAGATTACTAATATTACTAATACTCTCATGAAACTTCACATGTCACAAAACTCCAAATATCCCATGAACATGGACATGGAGAGAATTGCAGATATTGCACAAGCATTCTCGACCTCTCTTTTATTAGAATCTATTCTTGGACAACACAGGAAGCACGTATGCAAACAAAATGACGACAAGTGATGAACACAGAGATGGAAGCTCTAGAAAAAAATAGAACATAGGAGAAGTGCATACTGCCAAGAGGTAAAAATAACACTTGCTTGTCGATGTGTTTTCACTATTAAATACATGGCGGATGGTACTGTTGAGCTACAAAATACGGTTGGTCGCCAATGGTTATACTCAGGCATATGATATTGATTGTTCAAACCTATTTTGTTGTGAAGATCGATACCATCATAGTACTTTTATCAATAGCCAAAAATAAAGGGGGCTCTTCATCAATTTGATGTTAAAAATGTGTTTTCACACGGAGAATTAAAAGAAGAAATATATATGGAAGCACTGCCTGTTTTCCATAGCATTTAGACTCGAAACAGCCCTTTATGGACTCAAACAATATCCACACACCTGGTTCGGACGATTCACGATTGTCACAAAAAGTATGGATATAAATAAAGCAAGTTGTACTTCAAGAGAAGAGGAAAGAAGATGATCTGCCTAATAATTTTTATGGACGACATGATTATAACAGGGGATTATGGGTCGGAAATTCTTGGTGGTCTGAAGTATTTTTTAGGAATCGAAGTAGTCCATTCAAAAAGGAGGATCTATATATCTCAGCCATAGTGCATACTAGACTTATTGACTAAGGCCGGCATAATGTATTGCAAGCTCAGTGAAACTCCGATTATGGCGAATCATCACTCCAGATGGTTGAAGGGGGTACGCCAGCCGACATAAAACAGTACCAGAGATTGGTGGAGAAGTTGATTTATTTGTTCCACACAAGGCTTGATACTGCTTATGTGGTTGGGTTAGTAAGTCGGTTTATGCATCGACCTCACAGAGAACACATAGATGCGCGATAGGGATAGTGACGCGTTCGAAAGAGACACCAGGAAAGGGAATATTATTTAGAAACCGTGGACTACATGGACATTGAGTATATATTGATGCAAACTAGGCAGGTAATCTTAATCATAGTTGGTCCACTTCAAGGTACTTCGCACTAGTCGGAGGAATTTTGGTCACATAGAGAAAAAAAGATATAGAAGGTAGTGATATAGTCAAATGCGGAAACAGAGTTTAGGGGAACCGTAAAAGGCATTATAGAGATGCTTGGGTTAAAGAAGTAATGCATGGTATTAAGTTCTCTCCTAAACTAACAACGCAGTTATTGTGTGACAACAAGATAGTGCTCGGTACAACAAAACAAAATCACACAGTCGAAGTAGATAGACATTGTATCAAAGAGAAGCTCAAAAAAGGTGTCATTGAACTCTCAGTCGTAAAGTCCGAGGATCAGCCTACAGATATGCTTTCAAATGCAGTCATTGGAAGGATTTTTGATTCGGCATCGTGCAAGTTGATTGATGACCTTATTACTCTATTTGAGAGAGCGTTATAAAGTATCAAGCAAACCCCATATATAAAGGGATTCGATATCAAACAGATACCGATCAAATATCCAACTATATCAACTATATCTTTGAATTCATTGTATCCTCTCTTAAATGTATTATAAGTACGACAATGTACGTATACAATAAATGAGTGAAATACTGACTTTTTTCATAACAGTCTCAACTCTACCATTTGTCCTAGAGCTAAAGTGCTTAAAAATGGAGTCATGCAGATCTTACTACTAGTTGTTTTTGTACGCGAATACAGCGAAGGTAAAATAATTATATCAGTTCCGTACATATCAACAACACATGCTCTCAACAAGTCCTCTGACATGTTTATAGTTCTAACCATTTGCCCTTCTGGGTTGAGAAAGAAATACACAATAAATTTAGTTTAGTACCCATAGCCCGTCACAGACTCTCCCAAAACCTAGATAACAAATCTCTTGATGTGTTCAACATGATACACGAAGACAGCCAGATGATTTATTTAATAAACATATAGGTCAGTTTCTGAGAGAATTTGCAGGATTATATCATATGTGGGGAAAATTTCATTAGTCCATCAACAATCAACCGAAGCGGAATCAATACCACCTCATGTCTTCGGTAGTGCTACACGGATATGTTCCCACCTGCACACAGGAATCTCTTACTGTTTGCTTTAGCCCATTTGGCAAAGGCTCTTCGCCTTGACTTGTATACAAGTATTTAGCTACGTGCTTTACGTTTTCACGTTTTCGTCCAGTCCACCAAAAGTATTCCATTCCAAGTCGTACATCATTGTGCTCCCCCAGTAGCAAAACCTAGCTGATGAGATTGCTTTGATCCCACATCAATCAAAACACAAAGGCTTGATTAGTATCTCAGGGCCTGATAGAATGCTGCTAGAATTCTGTACTCTCCTTTTCAAGTACTCTAATTCTGATTTCCTTTCTATGCTGATCCACCTCTCCAGCTACTTTACTTCTCTCTAACAAAGACCGTTGCGCTACTAAAAGAGTGTTATGTACTTTTTTTTAGCAAAAGGAAAAGAAATATTATAAACATTGTTATTATTATCCTACTTACTTAATGAAATAGGAATTACACAGAAATATAAATCCTATGATAGGAGCTATCCTAAACTAATTGATTGGGATTAGGATAAATTTCTAAAAAGTTAAATCCTAACTAACTAGAAATATGCCTAACTTAACCATCGTACACCTATCTATATTAATTAAAGAAAACCCTACTCAACCCCCTCCCCAACAATCTTCAACCTGCCGCCTCCCTACTCCCAGCAAAGGAAAACAAAAAAACAAATCCCCCAAACCCCTGCCTTGTCCCAAATCGGCTGGCTCCAACAGTGTGCACAACACTCTGTTCTTTTTCCTCCACCAAAGTCAGCGACCAAGATTCTTAGGAGGAGAAGAATTGCTTCAACCAATAACTTTTAATCCAATAATACGGTATAGTATAACAAACAATGTAAGTAACTTAACTATACTTACTATGTTTTTGTAAAATTATGTGTTTATTTTGATAACAAACAAGGATCATGCATGATTATGTGTGTCTTCATAGACGAGCGAGATTATATGTATGTATGTTCTGCCGCGGTACCTTATTTATATAAGGTAATTGAAATGTTGAATTGTTAGGAAAAAGGAGCGCTGGCATGAAAAAAAAAAAGAAAAAAGAAAGCAATATTTATTATTTATTTTCTGAATGCGCAATCTTTTTTTTTATTTTATGAATATTCAAGCAGCATGATTGAAAAATTGGAATAAGTGTGTGCCGTGTGCATATCAAAATAAACTGGCCGAATAAGCCACTGTTTGATGTAATATTTTACATGTATGAAGTGTGTGTGTGTGTGTATATATATATTTATGCATACATATTGTTTTTTGTATATAAAATGTATGCATACTTTCAGAAATGGTTTCGGCAGATTTGAGTAAATAATTATACTTTTTTTCCCAGCAGAATTATGTGCACATTTTGGAAAAAAAATGCTTCGGACAAAATTAGAATTATTTTAATTAGTATTATATATATTTTTTTTAAAGAAAATTTATTATTAATGACCTCACTTATGGCGGAGAAAAACCATATTACAAATAGTTTATATATATATATATATATATATATATATATATATATATATATAAACTACTTATGATCTCCTTCTCCGATGAAGAAATTGATGCCTTAGCGGTTCCATATCACCTCGCATTGGTGGGTACTTTTGGTACGGTCGCCCTCCGCTAAAAGTTATTCGGGATGTGTTTGAACGAATTGGTTTTCGTAATGATTTGCGTATAACTTTGATTGATCAATCCCACATTCTTCTAAATTTTCGACATGAGCCTGATTATCTCTGTTTTTTATCGTCGTTCATGGCATATTTCTGGGTGTCATATGAGAGTTACTAAATGGACAGTTGATTTTGATCCCTCTGCTGATGTGCCCATTGTTCCGGTTTGGGTGGCTTTTTCTGGCCTCCCCATTCATCTTCATCACAAAGCAGCCCTATTTGAGATTGTTTGGCCGGTTGGTAACCCCATAAAGTTGGATATTACTACGTCGGATGGTTTACGTCCTTCAATGGCTCGAGTTTACGTAGAGGTAGATGTATCGCAAGAACTGCCTAAGAAAATCTATCTGCATGCTAAGCAAAAAATGATTCTGTAGCAAACAGTCTATGAAGATTTGCCTTTATTTTGTACTATATGTCGCCGTCTTGGCCATGCAACAGGAGATTGTGAACAATCCTCCCCTCCAGCGGCCCCTATGCAGCGTCCACAGACACATTGGACACCTAAAAAAACTGACTCACGTCGTATATTGGATGAAGCAGATGTGCCACCTATTATTTTGACGCAGCCCACCACCCCTAAGGCAGCCACATCCACTCCTCTTGCTGTGCCATTGCCTATACCCAATCATGTGCAGGATATATCTAGATTGGGCTCAGAAGCGGAATATCTCCCTTTTTCAGGCAATCACAGACGTTGGGGAGATGGGTCATTCGTCGGACATGGAGTTGCATGTAGCTGATCTTCCTCCTAATCTGCCCCGGTTTCTGATGATATTACACGCAAAATTAATTTGATGCCACCCTCTCCATCAGAAGAGATTCTGCTATCCCATATTATAGAGCCATCGGCTGATGATGGTTTTATTCCAGAGGTCTCTCGCCGCCGCCGTTGAACTCGTAAGGAGCTGCCACCACTGCCGCCCTCAACTATTCTCACTTGTAGTGTCGTTCATTCTTCATAGGGGAGTGACTCTAATCTTTCTCAATGAATATAATGGTTTGGAATATAAGAGGTCTCCGAACCTCTTTTGCTAGATTAAATCATTTGGTACATGTGCATAAATTAAACCTTTTGGCGCTTATTGAACCGAAACACCCTCTAGATAGCATAACTCGATATGGTTTGGATCTTGGTTTCTCAAATTCTTAAGCGTCTACATCAAGTAAGTTATGGGTATATTGGCATCCACATATATTTCGTCTACTGGCCATTCAGGATGATGATCAAGTCCTACACCTTCAGTTCTGTTATATCTCATTAAATATGGTATTTACTTGCTCTGTGGTTTATGCTCGTCATACTGCCACTCTTCGGCACCAACTGTGGGAGTCTTTAAGGGCTTATTCACAACAGATGCAACCCCGTGGCTGATATGTGGTGATTTTAATACATTTCGGTCTCTTGATGATCATCGCGGTCGCTCCCAGCCCTCATTATCTTCGCTACAGGATTTCAATGATTGTATTAAGGACTGTGCGTTGGGTCTTTATATATTCTTCGTATCAAGATGTGTTTGATGATGTCTGTCTTACGCATTTACCATGTATTTCTTCTGATCATACTCCTTTATTACTCATATGTGGTAATACACGCGGTACTGGACGCCGTCCTTTTCGGTTTCTAGATGCTTGGCTATCTCATCCAGACTTTCATTCTTATGTTGCAGAAGCATGACAGTCCTATCCAACAACGGGTGGTATGCATGGATTTTACAATAAACTATCACACTTGACGAAGGACATATAACTCTGGAACAAGAATATATTTGGGAACATCTTTAATCAGGTAGAGCAGGCTGAAGCCAATGTTCGACGGGCTGAAGCTGCATGGGATGAAGATCCGACGGATGACAACCGAATGAGTTACCATCGTGCGAAGGCTGAGTACATTCAGGCTATGAAATATGAGTTTCAGTATTGGAAGGAAAAAGCAAGGGTTCGCTTGCTTCGTGATGGGGATGCAAATACACAGTATTTTCACTCTGTTGTTAAGGGCCGTCGATCGCATCTGCGCATTCAACAAATCTATACGTCAGCTGAGATGTTATGTGATACCAGGAAACTATTCAGAATGAGGCAGTTTCTTTTTACACATCCTTATTTGCGAAGAAAACAACGGGAGACTATGATACTATTTTGCAATACATACCTCAGCTGGTCTCTGCAGATGACAATCTCTTAATGACCCAAATACCGCAAGCTACGAAGATTAAGGATGCTGTTTGGCATCTTGATCCTCACAATGCAGCAATACCAGATGGATATCACGGTAATTTTTTTTGTTCTTGTTGGTCTATCATACATACGGATGTGATCATTGCAGTGAAGGAATTTTTCCTTGGTGTGCCACAACCTTCGATCATGGCAAGCACGTTGATAACACTTCTTCCGAAAGTGGCAGCACCTCACACTTTCGGTGATTTTAGACCCATATGTTTGACAAACTTTCTCAGCAAGGTATGTGCTCGTATAATCGCCACACGGTTGAGTACTTTACTCTCTAAATTAATCTCACCGGAACAAACTAGATTCTTGAAAGGCCACGATATTTCTTCCCAAGTGTTGTTAGCCAGGGAAATGATACATCTGCTGGACAAGAGAGGCAGTCAACTATGTCTTAAATTGGATATGATGAAGGCGTTTGATGGTGTCAGTTGCGAATATTTGGAATTGCTACTTTTGAAATGTGGTTTCTCATCTTTTTTTATCCGGGTCATACTGAATCATTTGCGCGCAACACGACTATCTATTTTGATTAATGGTGTTCCCTCTGCCTATTTTCGGCCCTATCGGGGTGTCAAGCAAGGTGATCCACTCTCCCCATTATTATTCATATTATCTTGTGAAGGTTTTAGTCGAGGCATAAAAGCATTGGTGGCATCAAATGCATTACAACCTTCTCGCATAGGCCGTATGCCTTTTCATGTAACACATCTGGCATACGCTGATGACTTGCTGATCTTTCTTCGGGGCACTATCTGGACATTACGGGGATTTCAGACTTTTTTTTGACGTCATACGAGAAGGCCTCAGGTCAAAAGGTAATTATCATAAAAGTCAATTTATCCCATCCGCAAACATTTCTTTGCGTCGTCAATAGGATTTTTCAGAAATCCTGGGTATGCTTCCGACCCATCTACCTTTTCGTTATATTGGATCTATGTTGCATAAAGGTGTTAGTTGGGCTGTACATTGTACGACACTTTTAGAACACATCGACACACGCCTGCATGGATGGCATAATAGGTTACTCTCACAGGAGGCAGGGTGGTCTTACTACGGTATGTTGTTTCTTCCCTTCCATTACATATTATGGCAGCTGGTGGCCTGCCAAAATCAGTGCTTGAAGTTATAGAACAGATATTGGGGCCAGAGGCGGTATTGGGTTTCCTGGGCAACAATTTGGGACGCCCTGTATGGAGGGAGGTTTGGGGATTTGTGATCTTAAAGCCTTGCAAGATGCATATTTTTGCCAAATCTGGTGGCAGTATCGCAGGATCACTGTCTCTGGAGCAAGTTTATGCATGCTAAATATGGAATACGAGGCGATTATCGCTCTCGATTGACAGATTCTCCTATTTGAAAACTTATTTGTAGGATTTATGATTTTTGTGAATCACATTGTGAGTATGAAGGAACCGATATGCTATGGAAAGCCACTCAATTAAGGGAATTCACTCTGGGATCAGCATATGATTTGTGTCGCATTTCGCATCCGACAACGTTATCGGCTCAGTTTATTTTGCATGAAAACCATCGTCTGGTTATTTCCAATTTTCTATGGCGCATCTATCATCATGTTCTTCCACTGGAGGATTATATCGGGCAGTATGCAGTTGTTCGCCCCACTAGATGTCCCTTTTGTAAGCTGACATCGACAGAGGTAGATCACATTTTCTTGCATTGTCCGCTTATCTGGCCTCTCTGGTCTTTTTATTCATCAGCGGTGAGTGGCCCTAATCTGATTGTTAGGCATATGTGGTCTTATTTGTTGTCTTGGTTTTTCCGAGGATCGTCATCCACACTTTTAGCTGTTTTGCGTATTGTAATTCCAGGTATTGTAATATTCCATGTTTGGCGTGTTTATGCTTCCTTTACATATGGTGATCATCTTCTTGCACACGACTTCCATCATGACAGTAATACGACCATATATTTATTTTGTGGGCAAAAACAATTGATAATACTAAACTTGCTTATGATTATCAATCTGTTCAAAGTTTGGGTATTCTCCCCCCACTTCGCGTAAAATGGGCACAAGTAGAGAGATGGATTGTTCCTCCTACAGGTAGATTAAAGTTGAATACAGATGTTGCAGTGGGAAGATCATTTTCTGCTGGCGGAGCTATATTAGTGATAGTGCGGGGGCATGTGTAGAAGCGATAACTTTCTGCCTGCCGACAAGCACTCCGCTTCTGGCAGAGATACAAGCGGCAGTATTTGCGCTGCTATAGTTTTTGCCACTACATTGGGACATTATCTTAGAAACTGACTGTATACAGTTGACTCGTGCGCTAATCCACCATACCCATGCGACGGTCCATTTTCATTTTCGTATGCTACACTCATTGTCCATGCAGACAGGTACTATGGTACAGGACACATTTCGTGAAGCTAACATGGTAGCATATTATCTGGCGCAGTATGGATTACAGACACCGAGGACGTCTTATTTTACTCATTCCACTCTTCCACCCTTAGTTCGTAGTTGCATCAAGCTTGATGTTACCACTGGACATATCCGACATGGGTAATTACCTGATGACTATTCGGGAAGACTTCCATCGGGATTGGCCATTCTTCCTAGGCCCTGCCTGCATTCTGTGGGATGCAGGCAGACTGGGTATGATATTCTTTCATCGGTATTGCATATTTTTTGCATTTGCTTGGTATCTGATGCTTACTGCCTTTCTGTTTGGTGTTGCATGTATGATTCTGGACACGCCTAGGATGATAGCAGGACACTCACCCGAGGACACATGTTTGACCGGTGCATAAACACACAGTTACTGATTCAAAAGGTGTAAATATGTACTCTTTTTCCTTCGCGCAAGATTTTATCCACAAGGGTGGTTTTGTTTGCCAAGATTTTAATGAGGCATATCATACACCTTTTGAACACTATTTTGTCCATTGTCGCAATCGACGAATTTACATTTTTCGTCCATTATCTTCTTTCATTTTGTTATGTCATGACTTTATTTGTAATAATGGTATTCCTTCGCCATAAGTGAGGATTTCTTAATAAAATACAATATAAGGGGCGACGTGCTCCTTACTTAAAAAATATATATATATAAACTACGTACTGTTCACAGCTTTGCATATGTATGCACCTACGGTTTGCACACTCAATATATTTACGGAAAATTCAAACTGTTTTGAATAAGTTATACATATATACATGCAATTGATTTCGGATGGGAATATACATTTAACTATATTATTATGTTTGACAGTATATGTGGTTTCGGTCGAAATTATAAGTATTTCAATTAATTTCGGTTTTAAATGCACATATATATAATTCAACATGACCAAACCCCAAATATCCCAAGAAGGGAGAGTCCGGCTAACACATAGAAGAAAGGAGAAGAAAATTGCGAAGGAAATTCTCCATCAAAAAAAGGTAGGTTATCTTCCCCTCTTCTCGGATTGCCCACATTCGTGTGTTGAATCATGCTTGCTTTAATTTTTATTTTGTTTTCATATATGTATGATGCTATATGATGTTTGTATGCTCGGGTATATTTGTGTGTGCGATTGTGTTATTCGTATGATCGAAAACGAATTTTAAAAAGAATGAATTTTTACGCGATAAAATGAAAAATTACAAGAAAAACCTTAGAAATAGGTCACGTAGCCCAGAAATTAGGTTGGAATTGGAATGAAAAATCAAAAAAATGGTGACGGCGCATCCAGAAACGTGATGACGTGTCCACCTTCAAAAGATGCGTCGCGTTATAGGGAGTCCAATTCAACTGGTTTGAGGTAATTTGGAGTTAAAATGAAGATTTTATTGAGGTTGGAAGGAAATAGGATTTAATTGAAAAAAGAAAAAAAGAAAATGGGGGAAGGCCTGGCAGACCGGGCCGGATGGCCAACAGACCGAGTCGAATTACAGGCCGGCCCAATAGCTCATGAGGAATGAGAAAGCCGAAATGGGTAATCTCTTAAAGAAGTTTTGCTCAAATCAATATCGTGGTGATGGTGGCGTTCAGGAGTACATCATGGAGATGTCTCATATGGTTTCTAAGTTAAGGAACATGAAACTAGACATGTCTGATGACATGTTGGTGGTAATGGTCATTCACTCCCTTCCTCCTAAAGTTAACCACTTCTTGGTCAGTTAAAATTGCCAGAAGGAGAAGTGGTCAGTGAATGAGTTAATCGCTCACTGTGTTCAGGAAGAGGAACGACTTCAGAATGAAATCACTAAAAGTGTGCACGTCACCACCACCAAGAGAAAGAATGGTGGAAAGAAACATAAGGCTGCACAGGCAGTTAAAGATCAAGGCATTCAGAAGGCGGACACAAGGGAAAAACCTACTACTGTCAAAGGGTCGGATAAGGGCCTCGCCTGTTTCTTCTGTAAAAAGAAGGGACATGTGAAGAAAGACTGTACCGGTTTTCGTTCTTGGCTTGCTAAGAAAGGTACATCTTTTGCTTTGGTTTATTCAGAAATTAATTTTGTTTTAGTACCTAAAGACACTTGGTGGGTTGATACGGGTGCAACCACCCATTTATCTCTGTCTTTGCAGGGTTGCCTGAGCCATCAAAAGTCAAATCCAGCTGAGAAATATATTTACTCAGGAAATGGCAGGGCAAAGTTTGAAGCTATTGGACACTTCAGACTATTGCTGACCACTGGCTTTTATTTAGATTTTCATGAAACTTGTATTGTGCCGTCTTTCAGAAGCAACTTAATTTCCTTTTATCGTTTAGACAAAGATGGTTATTTTTGTGATATTGGGAATGACACCTTCAGACTGTTTCTTGCGTCTAAATTGGTTGATAATGGTAAGTTGTCCGAAATGGATAGACTTTATTCTTTAAATATCGCTTCAACTCAAGAAACCTTGTAAACAAGTACTCGAAACATTAAGCAAAAGTTAACTCACAAGAATTCAGGAACGTTATGGCATAGACGTTTAGGCCACATTTCGAAAAATTGAATCGAATGTCTAGTCAGAAACGAAATTCTCGATCCTTTAGACACAACGAATTTCGGATCTTGTATATTTTGCGCTAAAGGAAAACAAACCAAAGTCTGCAAATTTGAAGCCAACCGTGCGTCGAGTGTACTACAACTAATTCATACAGACATCAGTGGACCATTTCATACAGTCACCCGAAACGGTCATACATACTTCATTAGCTTTATCGACAATTATTCAGTTTATGACTACATATACTTGATCAAAGACAAAGTGCAAGCTTTGGACATGTTCAAAACCTATAAAGCAGAAGTTGAGCTACAACTCAACGGAAAGATTAAGGCCGTCAGATCGGATCGTGGGGGTGAATACTACGGCCGATATGATGGTTCAGATGAACAATGTCCAAGGCCTTTTGCTAAGTTCCTAGAGGAGTGCGGAATTGTGCCACAGTAAACCATGCCAGACACGCCTTCCATGAATGGTGTAGTTGAACGGTGTAATCGCACATTAATGGAAATGGTTCGTAGTATGATCAGTCAAACTACGTTGCCATTGTCCCTCTGGGGAGAAGCGCTTAAAACTGCATCCTACATCCTCAATCGCGTACCAAGTAAAGCAACTAACCACACTCCATATGAGTTATGGACTGGACGCTGACCTAGTCTACTTCATTTCCGAATATGAGGTTGTCCTGCTGAAGCTAGGCCTTATAGGCCAAGTGAAAGAAAATTGGATGCTAAAACGATCAGTTGCTATTTTGTTGGTTATACCGAGAGGTCACAAAGTTACAAATTTTATGATCCCACTAGAAAAACTATATTCAAGACGAATTCAACACAGTTCTTTGAGGATATCTCGATTCTGTGGAAAATGGTTTGCATCAGCAGATCACTGAATTAGATGAAGATCGTTCTGATGGTGCAAACATGCGAATTGAACCAATCATTGGTGAGGTTCCACTAAGAACACACGCATCTAGCGCTCTAATCCCTAGTAGTTCTGGTCCACAGGAACCTATGGACATAGTTTCAGATGAACGAGGAACTACTGATGCAGTTGGGGAACCATCAATACCTCAAGAACATGTTCCACTAAGACGATCCACTCGTGAAAGAAGAAACCCCGTATCAGATGATTATGTGGTGTATCTTCAGGAACACGAATTTGACATAGGCATGATGGAAGATGATCCAATAAATATTCATCACGCCATACATTGTCAAAATTCAGAAAAATGGATTGAAGCTTTGAATGAAGAAATTAAGTCTATGCGTGACAACAATGTTTGGGGCATCGTGTCATTACTTATAGGTTCGAAGCCGGCTGGTTGTAAATGGATCTTTAAAACCAAACAAGATTTGAAGAGTAATGTGGAACGATATAAGGCTAGACTTGTTGCAAAAGGGTTACCCAGAAAGAAGGCATAAACTATACATAAACCTTTTCTCCGGTATCGGCGAAAGATTCTTTCTGGATTATCATGGCTTTAGTGGCACATTTTGATCTTGAGTTACATCAAATGGATGTTAAAACCGTTTTCCTAAATGGTGACATCGATGAAACCATATATATGGTTCAACCACCTCGTTTTGTAGTGGGAGATCCTAAAAGCATGGTTTGTCGACTTAAGAAATCCATTTATGGACTCAAGCAGGCGTCTCGATAGTGGTATTTTAAATTTGCACAAGTCATTACCTCATTCGGTTTCGAGGCAAATCAGGTTGACGAGTGTGTATACCACAAGTTTAGTGGGAATAAGTTTGCATTTTTGGTCCTGTATGTTGATGACATACTGCTTGCAGCAAACGATATTAATATGATATGCGAGACCAAGAAGTTTTTATTTAAACATTTTGAGATGAAAGATCTTGGTGAAGCATCATATGTGTTAACACTGAAGATACAGAGAGATCGTTCTCAAGGTATCTTGGGTCTTTCATAGCAAACATGTATCGATAAGGTGCTCAAGCGATTTGGCATGGAAAACTACAGACCATCTGATACCCTGGTGGCAAGAGGAGATAAATTCAGTCTAAGACAATGTCCCAAAAAAGAACTTGAACGATCGGAAATGAAGGATATTCCATATGCTTCAGCAATAGGGAGTATCATGTATGCCCATGTTTATACACGACCCGATATTGCATACATCACTGGAGTGCTGGGTAGGTACCTCAATAATCCCGGTATGGATCACTGGATAGCAGCCAAAAGGGTAATGCGATATCTACAAAGAACAAAACACTACATGCTGACGTATCGGAAATCTGAAAAGTTGGAGATCATTGGGTACACAGATTCTGATTTCGATGGATGCCAAGATAGCATGAAGTCATCCAGCGGCTCTTTTTACTGGCAGACGGTGCTATCTCATGGAAAAGTGCAAAGCAATCGCTGGTTGCATCATCTACCATGGAAGCTGAGTATGTATCATGCTACCATGTTTCCAGTCAAGCGATATGGCTTCGCAACTTTGTCACAGGGCTGCGTATTGTAGAGACTATTTAGAGACTTCTGAAAGTCTATTGTGACAATAACTCTGCAGTGCTATATTCAAACAACAACCGGAGTTCGTCTAAGTCGAAACACATAGACATCAAGTATCTGGCTGTTAAAGAGAGAATTCAGAATGGTCTGATCAGCATCGAGTACATTGGCATAGATCTCATGGTGGCCGATCCCTTGACCAAAGGGGTAATACCTATGGTGTTTCACGGGCATGTGGCTCGTATGAGTATTAGTACAGCTAAAGACATTCAGCTTTAGTGGGAGGCTGTTGATTACATTTCATAGTGCTCAATTAAGAATATTGTTTTTTCAGACATTCATTATAATGTACACTACAGTTATGTTGTACTGCAGTTTCAGGATTGTACATTATTTGCGACTTTCATTCTGAATTCTGTCGATCTCATTAAGTAGGACCAAGTTGGAAATTGACATGTATGATCACATAGCATGTAATTTCCACACTACACATCCATTCTAGCATCCATGTCATTCAGTTAATGTTGGTATCATGATTCATGATTCGAGACCCATCACCCATAAGTGTGGCGACATACTGTCTGATTCTCTTATTAGCATTAACTAAGTGGACCGGACTAAGTTGATTACACTATTGGACATTCAGTAAAGGAGTTCAAACAAGTAACAAAAACATACATAGTCCAAGTGGGAGATTGTTGAATTTGATATGCTCATACGTGTAGTGCACGACATTTGCGACTTAAGTTACATACCAAACAGATGTGGACTTATGCATGTTATATAATATATGTTACTAATGTTACGTAATATTTGTACGTATCCACATGATAAGTGATCACTTCGGTATATTAGTGGATACACAGTCTAATTTGAATGTATTACTAAATGTGTAGATAGTCGTACGGTTAGTGTCCTTGATGGTAGGACTCGTAAAGTCGAGACCGTATTATTAATGGCATCTGGTCCCCGATAGACAAGAGCCCACAAGTATTATTCTCGGAAGTGTTTTAATTAAGGAAACGCAAAATTGATGGCACCATTGTTTTTGGAGAAATGTTTCAGTTTTCAATGAAAAAATAAAAGTTTCCAAATCCAAAAGAAAAAAGAAAAAATGGTTTATTAGTGGTTGGCGAGAATGGGAAAAAAATGAATGAAAAAAATGGTTTACTTAGATAATTGGCCCAAAACGTAATAAATGCACAACTGCTTATGGTGATTTGTAAAGCAAAGGGTAGAAATGTCAATTTCATAAAGCTTTCAGTAGGATTGGTCTGGCTTGATCATCTCTGCCTTCCAGATGAGATCTCTTCACCCCAAACTCTTTACTTCCATCCCTACTGTTCATCACCTGACAGCAAAAGTGATGAAGCTAGATGAGAGATGAAAAAGAAGAAGTGTATGAAGAGGATGACTATCACGTGACAAACTATGAGGATGGAAGTGAGGGGTTTGAGGATAAATAGATCTCTCACTCCATAAAGAGGCAAAGTGCGCTTCTCACAAGCAGTTATCTT
This sequence comes from Eustoma russellianum, assembly GCA_036186865.1. Lineage (NCBI taxonomy): Eukaryota > Viridiplantae > Streptophyta > Magnoliopsida > Gentianales > Gentianaceae > Eustoma > Eustoma russellianum. The sequence continues at coordinate 11,343,958 of AP025075.1, read as the reverse complement.
CCTTTACTTTCCAACACGTACACATATAAATGAATGTCCTAAATTAGAGACTTGCCTATCTCAAGAAATGGAGCTAACTACTTGTCACTCTCGTTTCTTTGCAAAGCTTCCAAAGCCTCTCAAGTACAGGGATTTGGGTCCTAGATCGGCACTTCCTTCAGCCGATGTTTTTGGCTTCAACTTGTTGCCCAGAAAGTCACTTCACATATTTACTGAAGGACGACAGAGAGCTTTTGGAACGGTATATGCTTCCAGGGCTGAAACAAGCTCCGCAGATAATATTCAGAATTGGCTTCTTGAACCAATTGGTTAGTTTTCCTCCACTTCTCCTTAGCTTTTCTTGTACATATAATAATGCCGAAATTTTTCGAGAAAGTCATGAGTCGCCTGTAACTTTTTTTTTTTGTTGTTGCTGATACTGTGCTCTTATTTATTTACTTTTAATTCTTTTTGATGAGTTTTGCATTATAGAGTTTTGTATATTCTGGATGTGTGTGTGAGATGTCTTGAGTATCTTTTTTTTGTGTGATGTCTTGAGTATCCGCGGTCTTTATATCAGAGTGATAATTGGGGTTTTGGCAAAGGATATTGATATCATGATGCTCACTTTCTCCAGTAGTAGAAACACCAACTGGAAAGACGTGATGCTTTTATAGTGGGACTTTGTTTACTTGTGTGCCACTATTGGACAGGAGGCCTTAACTGCCAAGGATTTACTTAATTGTTTTCTGGGTTTTCTTTCTCAGTCGGAAACCGAATTCTCTTGCTATTTCTTTGGTAAGCAAATAACTATTCCACACAATTTATCAAACTAGCTTATGTAATACGCCTAAACCTTAATTATTCAAACTCGTGTGTCGTTCACGAATCTTCCTAGAGGAAAATTTGAAGAGGGCTAGCATATTGGTTAATTACTTAAGCAAAGCACATGTAATGCTGTTAGAAAAGTTGAAACAGCTATGCTTCATGGGCAGTTATGACGATAGTTCTATTACAAGAAACTTGCGATGAAATTAAAGGTGGTAGTATCCTTCTCATAGTGCTGGACTGATTTGTCTTTTTAAGTGTTGGCTGCAGAGGAATAATGTTATACAACTAATGATAATGGAGAGACTATTGAAGTTGAAATAGCACCATAATGGACTCCCAAGGTATGGATGATAGTTACAAAGAAGACCATGAGCTAGAGATAGGAATTTAACTACATGGTACCGTGATAATGGAAACAGATAGATGGTTTGTGTGCAGGACTAGATATTTAGAAGAAGAAGAAGTGAGGTACTAGAACAGAAGTGGTAGAAGAAGGTCGAATGAAGATGGGAGAGAAACAAATTAAATGAAGAACCAAGTAAAAAAAATTAATGTCATTCGTGTCTAGTTTGGTATATACTCAAATGGAAACTTTAATCAACTAAGAGGTTACTTTGGCACGCTATGTTCTGCTTTTGCTTCTCAAGATGTATCTCCGTCAACTCGCTGCTATGAAAATTTACCTCTTGGACCTGATAATCAAAGGTTTGTAATAAATTGCTAGCTACTCTGTAGGTGATGGGAATACAAAGCATATTGGTTTCAAGACCCAAATGCCTGGTGCATTTGAAATAGTTTCAGTAAGTATGTTTATTTAGTATCATTCTGTGACATTTATACTTTGAATATCTATGCTCTCTGAAAACTGTGGAATTTGCTTCAGAGAACGGTGACTGTTGGACGTGTTCCTGAGAAAGCAGATATTGTCCTTCCTGTCCCCACGGGTATTTGATTTAATGTCTTCCACTTTTCTTTTAAGAGCTTTCATCTGTCCTTTTGTTATATGTACTATGCGGGTTATCTAGAGGGCAGGCCTTGGAGCAACTGATAAGGTTGTTCCTTTGTGACTTTGAGGTTACGGGTTCGAGCCGCGAAAACAACTTCTTGTACAAAGTGTAGGATAAGACTGCCTCCATCAGATTGCAGAGCGATTCGTCCGCTCCCCAGATCCTGCGCAAATGCGGGAGCGTGCACTGGGAAAGCTCTTTTACTATGCGGGTTATCTAGTTATGGTCCCTAAGCTTTCTTGATTTATCTGAGGAATCTTATTACTCTCCAAGGTAGAGTAGAAACCATATTGAAAAATTAAGCAGATTGCAGTTGTTGGAATGTTTTGCTCAATTTTCTATTTCTCTGTGTATGCAAGTCTGTTAACTCTGTATCACTGAAAGCAGTATCTGGTGTTCATGCTCGCATCCAGAAGACGGAAGAAAGTCTGTTAGTGACAGATTTGGATAGCACCAATGGCACATTCATAGATGAAAAGAGGCTGAGACCTGGTATTTCTGCCATTGCACCGCCTGGAAGTAAAATAGTATTTGGTATAATATACCTTAACTTTCTGTGGAGTTAGTTACATTGCATAATCTGCATGAGTTACCACTACCATACTTTTGCATCAGTGTTCTTTCTTCTTTTATTTCACATAGCTTCTCTTCACGTTATATATGATCATATAGAAATGGTAATAACGAAAATAAGATTCCCTTTTCTAAACTCATGCGAAAATAAGAACCTTCAAAATATGAAAAGAAAGAAAATTCAGGGTTCGGAAGTTCTTTTACTTTTTGCAGTAAATATTTCTGAAAAAATGTTTTAGCAGGTTAGAAGTGGAACCAAGTACTTCTCCAGTATATTAAAGCAGAAACTAAAGAAGGTTCAGAATATATTTGGCTTATACATTTCGTCCTTTAATTTTCAGGAGACACTCATTTGGCAATATTCAGAGTTTCGAAACTTGAATCAGTGGATGCCACCAATGTATCAGAAACCCAAGATAATCCAGATAGTACCTGAGAATCACAAGAGAAAATTAGTGAAATAAATTATTAGTCAATTGTTGCATCTATGTTAATACAATGAAGAGGGCATCGGCTACCAGTCTTGAGTATATATCGCTTTTTTGGGTGATACCTTTATTAAGTTTATTAAAGTTCAAAATTTTTTACATTGAAGTTTTTTCCCCCCTCTGTTTTGGGTATGTTTTGTCTATTTTGTATATCTGTTGTTCTTGGATATATGAAACAATTGAAATAGAAAAAGATACAGAAGGATTATCAGAATATAACAAAGGTACCGAAAGGGAAAAAAAGTGAATAACGTATAAATCATTTATCATGTTGAACTTTAATATGTTGCTTTGCAAGCACGACTATGGTTCCATGTGTGTGTCTCCTTTAGTAATTTTCTCATCTTTTTGTGCAGAACGTTATTTGATATGTAAACGTTGAGGGAATTGATTTTATTAGCCAACGAAGTCAATCGACTTAGCTTTAACTGTCACGAGGTCATGATTGGAAAACTTGGCAATTAGCTACCTAATGAAATACCAAATAAGACTTCATTTTGACATTAAACATTTGATAGTTTGCCACTAATTAAAAAATAAATGTGTAAAATAAATCTGAGTAAAAAAAAAAAACTTGCACTATCCAATATAAAGTGAGTATAATGTAATTTACTATTTCCAAATGCCAAACGTGTCATTCTTCTTTTAGTTGTGTCGAAAGATTCCCTGTTTCCTTGGAGAATTTTCAGTCTTGGGACGTTGGCTTCATACCCAGTCTGTCCATTTTAGATTCTGTAGAAGTGCATAAACATAATCAAGTGGAAAACCTTATGGTTACATAGATGCATTAGTTTCCTCATAAATATGATAACATTCTGTTGGAGTTTAGCTCAGCTCAGTAGGCTACTGAGCTGCTGCCGACCTGAAGTGCCGACCTGACGTGTAGACCTGAAGTGCACTGACTGAACTGAACTGCTGAACTTACCGGCTGGCTGACTGGCCGACCTGATCTTGACTTTTCAGCTTGACAGATCTGAAACATTAATTACGACTGACTAGATATGATTATAGATATCTAGTCTAATCAAATATATCTTATTCATTGAGTTTACACTATACATAAATGTAGAGATATGATATGATTTGTATTGATCTTGTATTGATCTCTTTAGATGTAGATTAGCACAAATTGTTCTTCTGTAATTTCTATAAATTGACGGACAAATGAATGGAAATCTAGAGATTTGAATTGCCAAAAGTCTTTGTCCAAATCTGTTTTTACATGGTAGCAGAGCAGGGTTACGCTTTCTGATCATTTTCCTTCAGAAACTTTCCTCATCAGCCATGGCAGCCGAATCTTCCTCCTCTTCTTCTCAAACTGCGGCAACCGAATCCTCTTACAGAAAAATCATATCTCTCTATGATCTGCACTCAGGTGACCATCCTGGGTTGCTAATCACTCATGTTCAACTCACATGATCAAATTATGAAGAATGGGCAAGGGCCATTCGTGGCCCCTTGCTCGCCCGACAAAAGTATCGATTCCTTTATGGAACCATATCTCAGCATGCTGATGGGTCTCCTGACATGTCTAATTAGAGCCCGTCAACTCAATGATTGTGGCATGGATTTTGAATACGATTGAGCCTAGCCCGCGTTCTACCATCTCGTACTCAGAGAACGCTAGGGAATTATGGGAAGACATTAAACAACGATTCGCTGTTATGAATGCTCCACGAGTGCAGCATCTGAAGAAAGCACTCGCAAATTACAAACAAGATGGAGATTTTGTCATGAGATATTATGGCAGATTGAATAAACTCTAGGATGAGTTAAAAGATTATGACGACATCCCGATGTGCTCTTGCAACGGCTGTAAGTGTGATCTGCGACAAACACTTAGTCATCGCAAAGAAGCTGACCGCGTTCATTAGTTCCTTATGAGACTTGATTAACACACCTTTAGAACAGTGCGCTCGTCTATCCTCAACTAGATACCTCTTCCCACCTTGAATAGAGTTTATCACATGGTGGTTCAAGAGGAAAGCCTGGGGTCTATTGCACTTGCAGAAGACAAGCGTGAATCTCCTGTCTTTGCTCTGACAGTGTCAGGAAGGTCAGGTGCTGACAGGAAGAACTCCAAATCTGCGGTGTTGTGCACACACTGCCGAAGGAAGGGACATGAGGCCAGCGGATGCTTTCAAGTCATTGGTTATCCTGACTGGTGGTGTGATTGACCTAAAGGACAACTCAAGACTAAAGGACCTACACCTCCGACATGTTTGCGGCCCAAGGTTACAGGCAGTGCTGCATATGCGGCAACTGCCTCATCAAAGTCATCTTCCACCCTAGACGATGCACATAGGGGTGCAAAGATTCTGGCCGACCTCTCCACAGCCGAGCTGAGCTCACTTCTCTGCGCTCTGAGTACACATAAGCAAACAACTCCAAAACGCCTGAGTGATAAGCTTCCTGACTCTTTTTGGATTATAGATTCTGGAGCTTCTCATCATATGACGGGTAATCTAACCTTTTATAAAATTGTGCCACAATCCCGCCGTGCAATATCCGGCTGCCCGATGCCACTATGACCTAAGCGCAGGAACAAGGGTCAGCTTGGTTGAATGAAGAATTGACGCTAGACAAAGTGTTTTTTGTCTCAAACATAACTTGCAACTTGTTATCAGTGTCACAGTTGCTGCACAATCAAGATTATCTTGTTAAATTTACTATGAAGGTTGCGTGATACAGGATCGGATACCAGATCTCAGATTGGAGCGGGTGATGTGTTCGAAGGGTTGTACGTCTTGAGAAGAGCAGATTCTATGCGGATGCACACAGTAGGGAAGCAATTCAACGTCTCTTTATGGCACAATCGATTGGGATATCCTTCCAATCGAGTTTTGCGTCTATTACATGGTGTAGTCCCTTCCTTTGATAAAACTAGCGCAACTTGTTGTGAGGTCTGCCTTTAAGTACAACGGTAACAAAATATGTATAATGGCTATAAGTACAATTCTTTAACATACATCAAATATTAAAATATTAAGATCCCCAAATAATTCAAAAATATCACGACTGCATGAGGCAAATTGCACAAACCTTTTGCAATCTCTCCTTTCTATAGTCTAATCATGCTAACCAAGTAGACATCTCATAATAAATTTGGCCATGTATGCCGGCAGCTCTCCCAACCATGCTAACTTTCATGGGAAATCCCTCCGTTTTGATCTGATCAAACAGTAAGAGTAATAACCAATAGATAACAATAATTTGATTCCAAATAATAGATATGAGCATGAAGTTTTGGACCACCTTCCAATACCATGAAACTTCCTTTCAGAGCCATCTGCACCATACCTGCTATATGTGCAACTGAAACAAAAAAAAAAAATTTTTTTTTTAAATTACCATTAGAATTTTAAAATGGGTTCAGAAGAACTATTATGAAACATGCTTCCTGCTACACGACTTCCTGCTTTTTCTTCTTTCGATCTGATAGCAACAAATCGCTTAGGATTCGATCTTTCGTATGTAATCGTGTTTAAGAAACAAACTCACCTCTTGACGGAACAAACTACACATGCATACTCTGAAATTCTCCGAGGGTAAGAACATGGTGACGAGATCTAAGGAGCCAAATGATAAGGTCAAATTGCATGAAGAGAATATATAACGGGATGAAATGAGAAGAAGTGCGTTTGTTTGTTTTGCATTACCTTATTTTTAGCCAGTGTAGCTTTTTTGCGTCCTTAAACACGCATCACACGGTCAAGAGAGCAAACCTATCACAGCTACTGAGATATTAAAAGGAAATTATATAACTATCAATATGAGAAACATGTTTCAACCGTTATCTCAATTTCTCAACTGTTAGAGCATACTTCCATTATTCAAAAGGAAACTAATACTATCACTTACAACATCGGAACATCTCAAAAGCTTTTAGAGCTGTACCTTAATCACAAGTCAGATCTTCCTCCTAGTACGAATTTTAGGAAGCAAAACCTAAATAGTAGCAATACTTCAGAACCCGGATGTTAAAGGTTCCTGAATTCTACTTTCAGCACTTTTTCAGTTCCTCATTTCATTAGTAGCTTTGCAGAAAAAGGAAATCCTTCTTCATTAGAGAAACTATTCATTCTTCAACCTGGAAAAAAGATTGTCATGAGAAAAGTGTACTATTTTATTTATTTAACAAGAATATTAAGAAGAGGAAGAGAACTCTTGGGCTTATGGGTGCTAAGAGCTAGTGAAATTTGTGAAAATCAAACAAAAGAATCAAAACAGAAAGCACTAACAGAGAAGGAAGAACAGAGAATGCAGAGAATAAGAGAGAACAAGAGAATGTGAGGCAAATTTCTCTTTCAAATTTACTCTCTGCTGTACATTACATATCTATATATACGACATTTATCAACTACCAACTGACTACAAGAAAGGAAAATAACTAACTGTACAATCAGTAAAGTTTATAATCGTTTCCTAACAAACTTGGAAA
>AP025075.1:11274349-11336629 GCA_036186865.1 Eustoma russellianum | reverse complement strand
TACAATCAGTAAAGTTTATGATCGCTTTCTAACAAACTTTCTTCCCTAAACTTTCCTTAAGCTACTTTGTCTTTGTTCCCTTCCTTCAACTGTCACCTGACTTCCATTGTTTTGAGCTGACTAGAACTGCTGATGTGGTAAGATTTACTTGTAAAACCATTTTTACCCCGTTGATCAATCGTGCACTTCACTATGTTGCTGCACTCTGGCTATTTGCCTTTGTTCTGTCTGCTTGCCTTTGCCATTGCTATCCTCAGTGTGATCTCGTATTTTTACACCTCTCCTCAAGTTTTGCGCGTCATACATTCTACTCACAGTCATTAAGTCACTCAATCTTGTAGGACCTGTATAGCACCACTAGAAGGGAGGAGTTGAATAATGGGTGCGGAAAATTTGGGTTTTAAAACTTTTTGAACCAAAAACCTCACTTCTGAAAACAGCTCCTGTTTTCAGATCCTGATTTGAAATAATTAAACGACCTAGTTAGATACATCCAAAAATTATGAAATTCAGTGAGAATCTACTCTCAGATGTTCTGAGTATCTCCTAAAAATTTCAAATTAAAAATACCGCTCCTAATCCTTTGAAAATGCGTTTTTGGTCAGATTGCGCGAATCTGCCAGAAACCGTATTCCGACTTGAAAAATTTATTCCGATTAATTTGTAACTCCAAATGATCTGAAATTTTAATGTCAAGACCCTCATGTTAGTGTATGTGTCCTAGGCCATGATTTGGATGTTGTATGTTATACATTTATTATCATTATTGTTGGTTAGTATGTTACACAATTGTGATATATGTCTCTGGTTCATTATTGTTATAGAGATAAAATAATTTATAACCAGTATGAGTATTAATTTGATAATCATGAGATGATTATGTGTATGGCGATACAAATCAATCTCATAGATACTTGTTAGAGAACAGTGTATTGGATAGACCCATCATGAGATTACTACATGGATTAGTGTCATAAGTAAATCTCATGGTAGTCATGTTTTAATCCTTAGACTTGAGATTGTCATAGTTTCCAACATAAGGACTATTATATTTTGACATGATCAAACGTTATCCGTAACTGGATAATAATAAAGGTCATGATTGAATATGATAGAAATTATGTAGAGGATATTGAACAATCAAAATAGAATTTGTCCCTCTCTTTTGAGAGAGATATCTTTGGGCCCCTCGATTAGTGAGACTGTGAAATGCATGGCCGTGCTCAAATGAATTGATAGTGTGATCAATGTCATTTGTTTTATCAGTCTACTTAGAGATCGAGTAATCATATGTTTGAACAATATAAGTATGACGCTGACCATGTCTTATGTTCAAACTAGATATCGTGTGACAAAGGGATTAATACATGTGCTATTATTAGGCTAGTTGACCTGTACTCGTATTAATTAGATAGTCATAATGTCTTGCTAGAGACCAATTACGACTTGTTGGTTTAATTGAGATTTAGCCGACTGCCAATTAATATGGGCCTATCGGGTCACACACAAGAATGCGTATGCGCTGATATTAATAATATTAATAATATTAATATTAGATATTATTATTGTTATTATTACTATTAATTTCGTTTTTTATGGTTATATATATATATTATCGGATAATAATGAAAGAATCCATATCTGATATGTATTTTGAATATCCTGATAGAATCCATATCCGATATGGATTTTTGATTAGCATTAACTAATCCGATTAGGACTCGAATTTTGATGTCTATATATGTGTGTATATATATATATTGTGTATCTCGTATAGAGAAGACAAACGAAAATCATCAGGAAAACCCTAAAGCCATTTTGGAGAAAAACGAATTCTCTCAGCTGCGCCGTTCAAGAGCTAGCACTCCGGGTGAAAGCATTCGTGTGGATACCGTCAGAGGGTGTTCGTGATTTTGCACCTCCTTTATCTGTGGATTTCGAATCTACAGAGGTAATTTTTGAGTTTCTTTCATCTAATTAAACGAACAACATGGATCCTTGGTAGGAAATCGGAGATCAAGTTTTGTTTTTCCGCTGCGTGTTTTTGCAGTTATCTTGTTGGATTTCCAAACACCTCAATATATGTATTTCAATGGGTTGAAACAGTTTTTAAAAATTCCTTTTGGGAAGTATGTCAATCACGCTGAAGTTCTCAACCTTTGCGACTCTGAAAATCAGATTGCACTAGTCTCAGACCTATTCAAGTTTGACTGACTTATACTTATCCAAATGAGCTAAAACTTGCGCCAAATGAAAACTAGGCTATGTTTCTGGGAAATTTTACGATTTTTGAAATTCGTTTGCTATTTTTACCTTTGCAATGAAATTGATGCAAAATGATGGAAACTAAAAGTAAAGTGCAGTAAAGTAAAGATACCAAAGATTTTATACTGGTTCGGTTAAATCAACCTACTACAGTCTTCAAGGACACCTTCCTCGATTATCACTAAACGCCAAAAATACCTTACCACAAGGCTGACTGGAGTTACACACCAACTCCACCACTTTACAAACAATACAATCGAGGAAACGAATCACGGACACCACCACCGATCGAATAAAGGTTTGATCACACCTTGATCAATCTTTTACAACAATAACGTGTTTTGGTGGTATGTTCAAAGCCTATACGATATTTAGAATATATGAACAATATGATTGAGAGAAGAAGAAGAAAGGAGTAGATCTTTTTGCACTTGAGAGAAAATGTGTTCTTGCCTAGCCTCACTTTGCACTAACTTCTTCTTTTTATCTTCATGTGGCCGCCCCTATAGGGTGTTCTTCTTTCTTGAGAATTCTCTTTAATGCCCTTGGAAGATTTCCTTGTGTAGATATGACACCATCTTCTTACTTGGCACACTATGATTGGAAGGATGACTTGCCCTTGCTTACTTGACACTTGATGATTGGTCCAACTTTTCATCATTTTAATGAGCTGTAAAATCTGAATAAAACTTATAAAACATGTGCCAAATAGTAATCAAATGTTACCAAACAATCATCATTCAATCCCTTCAATTTTGGGATGCAAATTAAGGGTAAAAACATCATCAAAATCGCCCACTTTTAGAGGCATGTGCTGAATTCAACATGTGTTTCTTTTGAATATTTTTCTTATGTGGTGCCCTCTTTTATGTCACTAACCTTGTGTGGTATATTCTTCACCAATTGAGTTGCCAACTAAGCTCCACATAGGCTCCATCAAGGCTGCCAATGGCGTGTGGAATGTCTTATACATGTGCTGAATTTCATTTTAGTAAGCTTTGTCAAATAATGCATAATATTTACACATATATGGTAAATTGCAATCAGCCCTAATATGAATTTTCTAGAACACTTTAACATGTCTTGAATGTGTAAAAGGTTTCTAGATACTTGTTACATCTCATGCCAAAAAAAACGTTCCATGTGTTATGTTCGTAGAAAACCAAATTTCCGACCTTCATCGATTACGCGATTTTTCTCCGATTAAATTCAAACTTCTTGCACATGTCATATATGGTATGTCACACATAATAATTATAAAATAAAGTGTATATTCAGCTCTAATGGCTGATGGTATAGGCGTCCCATGTGCTTTAAAAACTTGAATTTGAAATCTCCACAATTTGGCCTAAATTGTGGTTGATTCGTATGTGCCAACATGAAATGATTTAGTGAGAATTTAACATGTGAGCCACGAAATTTTTGGCTATTTTTGATGTATATGGGCTGGCCATCTTTATATTGTAAGTACGTGAAACGTCGGTGAAGTTTCGGTAGTCACCCGATACGACGATTTTCGGTTTATAACCTTGTAACGTCGTTACAATTTTGTCATCACCATGACTTATATCATATGATATAAGACCTGAATATACTCATAAATATGAGGTGTATATAGTGGTGTGATGTTGACGTACGTTTGTAATATATGTAACGTGTCGGTAGTACGTCGGAATATATGTGTATTGTGCCTTTTTAACAAAAATATGAATATATATATTATATATATATATATATTATATATGGCATGTAAGATGTAAGTTGGGAGAAGACTTTCCATTTCCAAATTTGTTGCCATGTAGCTTCCACCAAATATGTCTCCATTTAATGAACTAGTAAGTTCATTAACTTAAGTACTTTACTTAATGAACTAGTTTAGTTCATTAAGTGAGGCACCTGAAAATAGTTCAATGACAACAAATGTTTGCCATATGATGTAAGATTTAATGCTTCATGGCTTGTTAGTACGGTAACAATATATATAAACATATAAGGATGTAAATCACATAAAACTTGTCAAATAATTTTGTCATGCATTTCGTAAACTTGTACTATTTAAATCATGCATTTTTAAATCATTCACACACTTTTTCTCAACAAACCTTTTAACATCTAACACCTTAGTAAATATATCGTCCATTTGAAGTTTTGATTTGATTGGCATAAGTCTAATCACTATTTCATGCGCCTTTTCTCTGATTATGTGACAATCTATCTCAATATGCTTTGTTTACTCATAAAACACTGGGTTTTCAGCTATATGCATTGCACTCTTGTTGTCAAAGAATACTTCGACAGGCTGCTGGTTTTCCAGCTGCAAGTCCTTTGAGAGATATAGTAGTCTTTGCACCTCACAGGCAAGTGATTTCATTGCCCTATATCCTACTTCGCCTGAGGACTTTGATACTGTAGTTTGTTTCTTCGCCTTCCATGGCACTAGAGCATCCTCAAGAAACATATAGAATCCTATCACAGATCTCCTTGTTCACTACATCCAGTCTAATCTGAATCCATAAATGCTCTTAGCATCAAGCCGCTCTTGATGGGAAACAACATTACTTGTCTTGCAGTGCCATATAAGTATCTTAACAAACTATGAGCATCTTTCATATGATTTTCATTGGGACAGTCTAGAAATTGATTTAATTGTTGTACTGGAAATCCAATGCTAGGCCTTATGATAGTTAGATATATCAGTTTCCCAATCAATCTTCTATGCTAGAAGTTTCAAGCAACACTGGTGAGTCTTTATGAGATAGTTTGATGTTACTCTCCATCGGTCTTTTGGCTGGTTTTGATGTTAGAAAACCAGAATGTTCTAGTAGCTCCATAGTGTATTTTCTTTGGTTAATATGTAGACCCCTTGTGTGACTTGGCTATTTCAATTCCTAAGAAGTATCTAAGGTCACCTAAATCTTTAATTTCAAATGTAGAGTGTGGGTTAGCCTTGAGGGCGTAGGTAGCATGGAGATCAGCACATATGACTATTATATCATCTACATAAACAAGTGGAAGCAATAAGGATCCAGTAGCTTGTTTGAAGTACAGGGAGTAGCTATTCTTGGATTGAATAAAACCTTGAGAAATTAGAAATTTAGTAAGCTTAGAATTCCAATCTCTGCTAGTTTGTTTCAAACCATACAATGGTTTTTGTAATTTGCAATCTAGGTCAAGACTAGAGAGTATAATCTCTGGAGGTGGGACCATGTAGATATCTTCATGAAGATCTCCATGAAGGAAATCATTATTCACATCTGATTGTAGAATATGTCATCAGTATTCATTTTTGCAACCGGGAAAAAAGTGTCTTGGTAATCCATCCCACATTGTTGGGTATAGCTCTTTGCCATCAATCTGGCTTTGTACCTCTCTGTTGTCCCAATGGGCTTAAATTTGACTTTGTACACCTATTTACACTCAAAAAGATTTTTATTAGCAGAAAATGATACAAGTTTCTAAGCATGATCAACTTCTAATGCTGCAATCTCAATCTGCATTGCTTGCTGCCAGACTGAAGAACTAGTTGCCTCTAAGTAAGATGAAGGTTCCGTATGCATGTCAATATTTAAAGCATAGATTTTATATTTAGGAGTAAGAGAATGAAATGAGAAAGGCTTGTCAAATGAATAAGGACTAGAGCTTGGAAAGACTAGGGAAGGCTAAGAGGACCTAGATGCTTGATTACAGTTATAATGTCATAAGTATGATGATGGTTCTCTATTTCTTATAGTTCTAAAATCAACAGATAGGGCGATAGAGGGCTGGTGGATGGGGAAGAGGTTGAAAGAAGAACATGATGATGGAAGGGAGATTCAGAGAGTGAATGTGTATTGCTGAAAGAGGGAGAAGGGATCAAAGGGTCTGGTACATGATTATTGGCAAGGAATTCAGTGTCATTCGAAATAATGGGAGAAAGAGGAGGATCAGAAAAAGTAGGTATATGGTTACTGAAAGATATGACAGTGTCATTGGTGACAATAGGAATGTGATCAACATTTATGTATTGATGACAATGTGAAGGAAATGATAGTGAGAGTGAAGGTTGATGGGCTAGAGGAAAGGTGTATTCATCGAACTATGCATCTATGAAAATGATTATGTCTGTGGTGTCCAAGTTTTGCAGTATATATCCTTTGGTTGTATGAGATAGTCCTAAGAATAAGCACTTTCTAGCTCTTGGTGCGAACTTTGGTTTGTGTGGGTGAGCATCAGTGGCATATGTCAGGCAACCAAAGACCCTCAATTGCTGATAGCGGGAGATCTATGATGTAACAATTCAAAGGGTCATTTATTCGGAAGAATGAGAGAAGAACTTATGTTGATAAGGTATGCATCATGTTGGACACAAATCCTAATAACGTGTGGGTAAATCTACATGAAACTTAAGAGCTCTACCTACATATGGAATGTATTGTTGCTTTCTCTTAACCATATTATTCCGCTGTGGAGTATAGACACATGTAGTCTGATGAATGATGCCTTTTGAGGCATAGAAAGGGTCCATTTTGAACTCTTGACCATTATCTGATCGTATGATTTTCATAGTCTTTTCAAAATGAACATTAACAAAAGAGCAGAAGGCTTGCAAAATATTCTTGGTTTCCGATTTAGCTTTCATCAAATACACCAAGCAGAATCTGCTAAAATCATCAACTACTGTAAGAAATTATGTTTTTTCATACATTGTGGGGGTGTTTATATGGACCTATATGTCACATGAATGAGAGAAAAGGGAGTCAATGATATAGATGTGGAATTTGGAAAAGGATTCCTTTTTTGTCTAGTTAGGAGACAAATTGAACAAGAAAACGGAAAATCTAATACAACTACTTGTGATCCATTTTGTGAACTTTCTTTATTTTGGGATAAACCATGTGGCTTAGCATGGAATGGCTGTCTGAGCCATAGAGATGATACACGCCTTGACTCATTTTAGTTAAACTAATCAACTTCTTGGTTGTCTATTATTGGATTGCAGAACAGTTAGATTGAAAATAAAATGATACATTATTAGAACTGGAAACCTTACTGAGAGAAAGAATATTGAAGGTGAAGGAAGGCATAAACAATATATCAATAAAGGTAAGGAACCACTGAGACCATGAGTGACTTTAGCTAGAAGATCGTTAGGCAACTTTACTTACATAGATTTGACAAATTGATAGGAACCAAACAACGTGAGGTAACAAACATATATGATATGTGGCTTCTGAATCCAAAATCCATATGTTAAAGACTTTTCATACTACATTACTTTTACTCTTACCAGAAGCAGGAAGTTGTTGGGCTAACATCACAACATGATGTCCAGTAATGATGTCAAAACTAGGGGAATTACCCTTTGGCTCTTGTCCTGGTGATCTTGGATCATGTCCATAAGCTGCATATACTGTTCTTGTGTTACCGTAGGAGATAATTGAGGCACATGATGTCGAGTGGGCTGATTAGGAGACATGAACTATTCAAAGGATCCACTAGCAACCTGACTGCTTAGACCATTTTGTTGCTGACAGCCTTGATCCTGACTCACATAATTGAATTGTGCTCTAGGCTTACAGTCAGGGGGAGAACCACGCTTCTTATAACTTCTCTCAACAATATGTCTAACCATTCCACAATGAATATATAAGGGGCATCTTGAGTTGTTCTGTCCAAACCTTTGAGTGTCTTTTCCGTAGCCACCACCTTGGGGCCTTTGTACAACAAAACTTTGAGCAGCAAAATTGGGATGTGAATCACCAAAACTCATTATCGCTGAAGGATTATTTGTGAACTAACCTTGATTACTAGAATACAACATTTTCTTTCATACTATATAGGGACAACCAAACCAATACTGATATCAAGTAAGAGGCTTAAAAGCAAAATCTGTGACTTTACGGCCTCATATTCTTTACTCAAACCATTTAAAAACTCAATAACATAGTCATTCTCAACAAGCTTATTCACTTGAGATGAAATATTGCAAGTGCATCTATTGCAAGAACAAATAGGCATTGACCTAAGCACTATTACTTCTCCCCATATCACTTTGAGTACGGTATAGTAATCAATACCTGACATGATTTCTGTCTTTACGGCATAGAACTCTTCTTGTAAATCAGAAAGTCAAAAGGCATCCGCATTATCATATCTAAGTTTTAAATCATTCCAAATATCAACTGCATTATCTATCTACATAATACTTTGTCTAATGGATGCAACAACATAGTTCAAAAGCCATAATGAAAGCATATTATTAGCCTTAGTTCAGGCAGCAAACTTACGATCATTTCCAACTGGTCTCACCATTGTGCCATCTAGAAAGCCTATCTTTTTCATTGATTTCACTGCTCTTCAAAATGTCCTACTACAACCATGATAATTATATGCATTAAATAGAGGCTGAAGTACAAATGACGAATTATCACTAGGATGTAGGTATGAAAGATCTTCTGATGTATCAGCTACAGTGGTAGATGAGATAGAAGCCATTAATGGTTTGTAAAGCGTTAACTGTTTCGGTCAATTTACAGAAAATAGATGCAGATGGGAGCACAATCGCTCTGAATAGGAGCATAACTTCTTTGATACCATATGATGTTTGTGAAGATCAAACAAAATAGTCGAAAAAGAAAGCATTAATACAGAAAGCAAGAATAAAGAATGCAGAGAATAAGAGAGAACAAGAGAATGTGAGGCAAACTTGAGAGATTTCTCTTTCAACTTGGCTCTGTTGCACATTACATATCTATATATATACTTCTTCATGTATTAGCTATCAACTGACTACAAGAAAGGAAAGTAACTAACTGTACAAGAAGTAAAGTCTATAACGGTTTCCTAACAAACTTTTCCGTCTAAACTTTCCTGCAGCTGCTTCCCTCTATTCCTTTACTTCAACCGCCACGTGACTCCAACTGTATTGAGCTGATTAGACTGTTGATATCGCAAGATTTACTTGTAAAAACCATCTTTACCCGGTTGATCTTTCAATCGTGCACTTCACTATGTTGTTGCACTTTGTCTGTTTGCCTTCATACTCTGTCTGCTTGCTTTTGCCACTGTTGTCTTCAGTGTCATCTTATACTTTGACAAGGTGCCCAATGGTAAACCAGATTAATGTTGCAGAAAGAGACAAAAGACCAAATTTCCTTTGCTTATACTGCAAAACTATATTCCAACATGCAACTGTGACTATGTTATGCATTTCAGCAGTTTTTCTGAGACAAAATTTACGTTAATCTATTTTCATTAGTTCTGGTAATTATTTTAACAACTATACTCGTAGCGGATATTGACTCCTTTCTCCATCTCAAAAACGAAGTATATGACTGGTTCATCTGGTAAAATTGATTCTGCTTTCGAAAAACAACCTCCATATCAGAAAAGGCAAATATCTATTTTGAATTTTCCTCTCTACTTGTTAAGCAATGCATACAATTTCTTGCATCTGTAATTATAAGCAAAACAGAGCTTAGCCAAAAAAGACTAGAAAAACGATAACCTCATCAGATGGAATAATAGACTTGATATGCTGCCCTAACTAGCAAGATAATAGCACATCAATAACACCAATATCATCCCTCAGATTTGAGTCAAACTCTATACCCTGTTCCGAAGTTACAGAATTTCATACTTGTATAAATTAGCAAAAAGGTCGAGAGGCCAGTGAATATGTGACCAAGCACGATTAACAAAAAGACTCTAAAATCAAATTCATAAATTAATCAGAAAAATCTTAAGCAAACTGTAAAATGTGTAAGTTATTAATCATTAAACAGTTAAAATAACAACTTATCATGATTTTCCTTTCTTGGCCAGAGTCAGATATTTGAAACAGAAATGAGTAAGTGAAAGACCATATTTGAAGAAGAAAACAGCTAAAATCACTATAATGAAAAGAATAGCTGGGTTAACTTACTATTGGGCGACAAACATGAAAGTGAGGACAGATTTCCTTCTTTATCGAAGCTACCTGCAGGGCCGTAAGAAGACGAAGGCAAAGTGGCCGGGGTAAATGGGGCTAGTGTGTAATCTCACCATCTTTCTAACCAATATGCTGGCGAATCAATGACATCGTCAAATGGGTACAATCAGAAGCCATTTTTGCCTTCTCAGTCCTAATATCAAACATATCATGGACAAACTACTAACATCAATGCCTTTCTCGTATTCAGACATATCAAATTCCTTTATAAATCAACTCAATCTGTAGACCCATAATATTCCAAAATATCAAATGCAATCAAACCACGCTGTCCACCCTTTAATGACGCTATATATGCCACATGGAGTAGCATCAAAAGCCATCACTTACAGGGAGGCTTTTAAATTCATATATTAAAATCTCTATGGGAAATTAAAATTTGGATATAAACCCAAGTGGATCCTTAATTTTAGAGCCACATACACTATGATTTACGATCCTAACGGTTTCACCCAGCTTTTTACCCCCAAAAAAATCTCACATGGAGACTGTCAGTGGAGACTTGATTCCAGTTCAGAAGGAATGATCTATTACTCTTTGACCATAGGAAAGCTAAATTAGTGTTTATACGTTTCTACGTTATCCTCTAAGTAGTTGTCACTTAGTCACGTAACGAATGGTCTCAACTATGTGGTTGTTTGTGTATCCTAATTTTTGCTTTTTACAGGACATCCATATAAAGGAGATCATTGGATGTGTAACTGAACGCAGAGGCCGTTACTATGACGATGAGGTGACTCAACAAGGTCACGCCAGGCTTGCTCATGGGATGGTCTCCAGATAACTCTGGCTGTGGCACTGGCATCTAGGACATCCGTCCTTTAGGTACCCAAAATCTATGTTTCCAAGTCCTTTCAATAATAATCCTACCATCCCCCTTATGAAACATGTATCCGTGCAAAACAACTCCAGGTTATATTTCAACTGAATAATACTCATGTGGATCGTAATTTTCCTTAATCCACTTAGATGTGTGGGGGCCCGTCCCATGTCCTGCTTCTTATGGCTTTCAATATTTTGTGACTTTGTGGACTATTTTCCCGCATGACTTGCGTATAATTCTTAAAACACAAATCTAAAGTCTATACTCAATTTTTTGAGTTGTTTTCACATGATTCACATCCAATTTGGTACACATATGTAGATACTTCGTTCTCATAACAGCAGCAAGTATATGTATTGAGAGTTGAAAACTTTTTTTTGTAACAACTGTCTCATCCATCAAACCTCCTGCCCAAATGCGTCCCAACAAAATAGGGTTACAGAAAGAAAAAACTGGATCCTTCTCGAAATGATCCAAAGCATGATGCTCGAATTTTTTGCTTGAAGCTGTAGCCACCGCAACTTACCTACCAAACCGCATGTCAACAAAAGTTCTTCACCAACAAACACTATTACAGACAATCGCTACCCAAGACACGATTCCATTAGTCCTTACTCTTACACCCTGGATCTTTGGTGGCTCCGAATTTTATCTATATCCCAAAAACTGAATGCTCCAAACTAGACCCATGTATAGAAAAATGTGTTTTCGTTGGCTACGCTACCCATCAAAACGGTATCGATGCTATAATCTTGCTGCGGGTCATATCTATGGCACTTTAGACTCCATGTTCGTAGAATTTGAATATTTCCTTATCCACCATCTTAGTATTCGGGGGGACAGTCAGTAAAAAACTAGACTTGTTAAGTAGCATAAGTTTGCCAAAGATTGTCCCACATAAGCAGGTAAATGGAGCCACTGATACAGTCTTTGAAAACATAGACGAGGTTGATGAGACAGTCCCCAAAACCTACATGCCTTCTTCGTCCGATGTTTGGCAAAAGATACGTAATTCTGAAGAAACTTCTAATTAACATAAGATTATTGATGTTGATGCTGATGCTGGTGCTACTAATGAAGAGAGATCCGATGAACAGCAGGTGTCTGGCTTACTACTTAAGAGCAATCAAGGGGTACAACCTGTACAATACTTACCAGAACACTGTCAGAAAATTCCAAATATCTGCGAACATAGATAAGGGAGAATTGCAGATGGTGCACGAGTATTTTCAGGCTCTCTTTGGCCAGAGTCTGTTCCCCGGACGGCACAAGAAGCCACTGTTCAAACAGAATGGAGACATGAGATGAATAAAGAGATGGAAGCTCTAAGAAAAAATGGAACATGGAAAAAAGGTGCGTATTGCTAAGAGATAAAAGACCAGTTGGTTTTTGATGGGTTTTCACTATCAAATACAAGGCGGATAATACTGTTGAACGATGCAAAGCACGGTTAGTCGCCAAAGGTTATACTTAGGCATATGGTATTGATTATTCAGAGACTTTCTCTCTAGTTGCGAGGATAGATACCATCATGGTACTCTTTTCGATAGTTGCAAATAAAGGCTCGCCACTTTATCAGTTCGATGTGAAGAATGCTTTCTCACACGGAGAATTAAAGAAGGATATATATGTGGAAGTCCTGTGAATTTTTCTACAGAGTTCAAACAAGGTGAGGTATGTCGTCTCAGAAAGCTCTACGGACTTAAAAAGTCTCCACGTGCTTGGTTTGGACGATTCACAATGACTATGAAGCAATATGAGTACAAATAGAGAAATGCAGACCATAGATTGTCATTTAATAAACGACAAAAAATAGTGACCTGTCAGATAATATATATGGACAACACGATTATTACTGAGACGACAGGGAGGAGATAACCTGCTTGTGAAAAAATATATTTAGATAGTTTGAGATGAAAGATCTGGGTGGCCTCAAATATTTTCTTGTGATTGAAGTGCTTCGCTCAATGAAGAGAATTTACATATCTCAGCAAAAGTGGATTTACTGAATGAAGTTGGCATGATAGAGTGCAAGCTGAGTGATACTCCGATGGTGGCAAATCATTGACTCTGGATAGTAAAGGGGGGGAACGTCAGCAGATAAGGAATAGTACCAAAGGCTAGTTGGAAAATTGATATATCTGTCTCATATGAGACCTGATTTTGCATATGCAGTTGCAATCATGAGTCAGTTTATGCATCGACCTCAGGAAAAACACATGGAGGCAGTTTGTTGGAATAGTACGATATTTAAAAGACAAGCTAGGTAGAGGCAATGTATTTGGAAAGAATCGGCATCTAGATATTGAGGTGTTCACTAATGGTGACTAAATAGGAAATCTGAGTGATAGATGGTCCACCTGATGATATTTTCCATTAGTTAGAGGCAATCAGGTTATATAGAGGAGCAAAAAAACAGAAGGTGGTGGTATTTCATATGGGGAAGCAGAGTTAAGAGGAAACACAAAGAGTGTTATAGAGATTCTTTAGTTAAAGAAGTTGATGCATGAGATTGGATTCACTACGAGATTACCGATGTAGAACATGTGTGACAGTAAGAAATCGATAAGCATCTATGAGAACCTGAAAGGTGAGGGCGTGTTTTGGGATGACGGTGTGTTTAGAGGTGATGGCATTGTCCCAAACCAGTCTAGCCCAGCTTGCTCTGTCTTGCATGACTCTTAAGTATTCATAATCTTGTTGTGGCTTGAGTGCACCATCAATTGTCCAGGAGGCAACTCTGCCTTGGCAGAGTCAATTGAGCCCTCCCTGTCCAGTCCCTTATCTCCATAAGCTTCTTCAAGAAAAGGGAGTCAGATTTATGCCTTTCCCTTATCTAGAGTGAGTTATGGAGTCTGTACTTGTGATTCATCTATTGCACCCATAAGGTATCCTTTTTATGGTGGATATCCTATAGGTATTTGGACAACCGCGTGATATTCCAAGCCTTAAGCTCTAGAACACCCAAGCCACCCGCAGTTTTTGGAGTACAAATCTGGAACCAAGAGACCCTTTCCCTTTTAGCACCGAGTGAGGAATTTCTCTATAGGAAGTGAAGGCATATTCTGTTGACCTGCTTCCTTACTGTGGCAAGGATGGGAAGAGCACCCAACTAGAATAAGCATGCACCCTGTAGCAGTAGTGTGATGAGTGTTAGCCTGCCCGCATAAGAAAGTTTGGTTGCATTCCAACGTCCAACCTTATCCATGAGTTTGTTGATGAAAGTTGAATAATGGATGTACTGCATCCTGTGTCCAGCTATGGGCGCACCCAAGTACTTGAATCGCATGATGCCCTCTGTGAAGCTAGTGATAGTTGGTAGCCACTCAGAGTCCCCTTGCAGCCCAGCATGGAACAAGTGAGATTTAGCTAAACTAGCCCTGAGATCTGAGCATTCTCCAAAAATTGAAAGTGCATCCATCAATTTCTTGACTGAGTTTACATCTCCCTTGGCAAATAGGATGAGATCATCAGCAAAGCAGGATAAGTAATGCGTTGATTAACACACTTTGTGTGGAAGTGAAAGCCCTTGTCATAGTACAACTGTCTCATTAGTCGAGAAAGGTATTCCATTCCAATGACAAATAGGACGGGAAAAAGTGGGTCTCCTTGCCTGAGTTCCCCTTTTCCCTTCAAGGAAACCAAATGGGGCACCATTTATGGAAACAGAAAAATGCTGTTGAAGATACACACTCCATTATCCAGGATGTGAAGGTAGTAGGGAAGCCCAAAAAAGTGAGCATATCCTTGATAAAGAACTAGCTGATGGAATCAAAAGCCTTCCTTATGTCAACTTTGGTCATGCATTTGGGGCGAGTGTGCTTCTTCCCATAATCCCTGATTAGCTCTAGGACTAGGAAGACATTCTCCATCATGGATTTGCCCTTCAGGAAGACAGCTTGTGCATGGTCCATGATTCCTGGCATTGCAGAAGCTAGTATTATGGATAGAATCTTGGAGATAACCTTGTACACCACATTGCAGCAGAATATAGGTCTGTAATCCTCTACCCTATTAAGATCGATGGTTTTGGGCACTAAGGACATTATTGCATGGTTGAGCTGCTTGAGAAGGACACCAGTTCTGAAGAATTAATGGATAGCAGTTGTGAGGTCATCACCAACAATCTTCCAGGCCCTGATGAAGAAGTATGAGGAATAGCCATCAGGTCCAGGGGCCTTGTCTTTGCCAATAGAGAAAAGGGCATTTTTGATCTTCTCTCTCAGAACAGTAGAAACCAGAGGTACGTTGTGTTGATAAGAGAGCAAAAGGCCACTTTACGGGACTCTGAACTGATGCTCTGGACAGGTTGGTGATTGCCCAAAAGGTCAGTGTAAAATCACACAAATTATTGGTTAGCTTGCTTAACTGAGGTTGACATATTGCCATCTGCACTCTTGTAATCCCATTTATGGCTTTATTCCTTCTGATAATGGAATGGAAAAACTTGTTGTTCTTGTCACTAAGGTGGATCTAGTTGCCTTTTGCTAGCTGGGAGAAGTATTTTCTCTCATCTTCTAGCAGGTTAAAGGCAAAGGACCTTTGGGTCTGCAACCTGGTCTTCCATTCAGGTGAGCCCTAGTGCACATCAGGGAACTCCTACATATGTTCTAGGTCTTTCACTGCTTTTTCAGCCTACTGGATATATGGGAAAATGACTGTCTATTGAGTTTTCTGAGAGGCCTTTTCAAGGCCTTAAGATTCTTGCATAGCTGATATAGGGCAGTGCCATATATCCTGTGACACCAATTCTTTCTTACCAGTGGAATGAAGTTGTCATGATCAGCCCACATATTGAAGAACATGAAAGAGGCTTTAGGAGGGGGGGGGCAGAGCCAGCAAGATTAAGCAGACATGGTGAATAGCCCGAAGACAACCTGTAGGGAGATAATGTGCCTTTGCCAAGGGGTATGCTTCAAAGAAGGTGTTGCTAGCGATGACCCTGTCAAGTTCGGACTTAATAGTGCCATCATCCCAAGTATGCACATAGCCTGAGTCGGGACCTCCATCAAGCCAGACTGAAGAAAGCAATTGAGTTGATCATGCAAGTCATAATTGGTGATTGGCCTGCCCTCAACCCTTTCTTCTTCACTCAGGATGCAATTGGAATCTCCTACCACTATCTAAGGAATTGCCTGGGCATGACTATGGTCAAAAACCATATTCCGTGGTGCTCTCCTTTCCACAAGCCTGTTGAAGCCATAGACAAACATAACAAGCATAGTATCACCGGAAATCAAGGAAGAGACCTTACAATGGATAACCTGAGCATCAATAGCAGTGGCCTATATAGCCACTGTTGTAAGGTTCCAACAGAGCAAAATTGGTTTACCAACATGGGAAAAAAATTATGTACAAATTCTGATGATTAAACTTCTGTTAAAGGGATAGGAAAATTTTCCTATTTAACTTTGTTTCTAAAATACAAAATATGTCAACTTTATGCCTTTGAACAAAACTATACAAGGCATTCTGTTTTAGAGGTCTATTACAACCTCTAATGTTCCAAAAGCTAATAATCATAAGGAGGTTAAGCAGGTGCCCTTACCCTGCCCTTGCTATGAAGGGCCTTAAGGACTTTCTTCATCGCAAGAGCCTTTGTTCTGGTCACGACCTCAGTAAACCCATCCTGCTGAACAGCTTTGAGCCTGTCTGCATGATGTTTCATGTAGACACTAGTTTGATGCTGAGGTTCTTGACAATGCATAGACGACCCACGCTGCGGGCTGTGTATGACCTGAGATGGGTTGTCTTCCATCATCTGAACAGTACCAGGCTGGGGATTATCAATTCGCTCAGACATCCACCAAATGACTATTCCATATTAAGAGTAGCTTAGTCAGCTGCAGGGGCATCAACCTTACTTTGATTGTCCTATGGCATCTTTTTAATATTCCTCCTGGAAGGTGTCTTGGATAGCGAGGGAGGGGGAACTAGTGTAACGTATTTAGCTTCTCGCCTGCCTACAAAGCTCATAAGTGTGTCCTACTCTGGTAGCTGTTGGTGGTTGTCAACAGTGTGGCCCAACTGCTTGCAAAATAAAAAGAAGCCTTTCATAATCAGATCTCTGCATTATGGTAGTGCCATTGGACAAGACTAGCTCTGACTTCTTCGCTCAAGTCCACCTCTACCAAGGTTTCTAGCATAGTTTCATGTGCTCCTACTGGCTATGGGCTGATATGCATATAGAGGAGTACTTAGCTTGGAGCAAATGCCTGATAGGATATGATCTATCCAAAGTGAAACATGGAGATTTGGGAACTTAACCCATACTCGAACTTGTGCCAACTCTGTAGCCACAAACGTGAAAAATCTAGGCATCTTTCTAAGAATAAAAACCCCTACCATATACAAAGTATAGGCCTGCATAGATAACCTCCTCCATCTCCAAAACTGTCTCAAACTTGAAGATGATCCAGCTAAAAGCATGGAAATCTATCTTATGTTTCACCTTCCAGGACCTTGTAAGGCTATAATCTGCTTGCCTGCCAGGAAATCTGCCAAGAAAACATCCTACCAAAGACTTATCAACCTCCTCATCCCCTGGCAGCTCATCTACATTAATATGCACCCTCCCAGATGCTTTCACTTCCACTTTCTTAAGCTTGAGGCTATGCTCAGACTTGTTGTTATTAAAAAATAGTGATGTCCAGGCCTTGCCATGGGCTGAGGTGGCCTATCCCTAGACTGAAGGTTTGGGATTTTGAAAGTTGCCCGCCAAAGGGCCTGAACCAGAGGCTGAGTTGTCTTGACCATCTGACAAGTTGGTGGGAGCAGGGCCAGTTGTCATATGGGGATTGGAGGGAGTGTGACTGAGAGTGAGATGTTCACATGGGGTAGTTGGTTGGCTCATATGGTGGAGAGGTGAGAGGGGGACAGATTGGAGTATGGCTTTAGGCAGAAGGGTAGGATTTGTCCCATCGGCATGGTTATTGCCCGTTGGGCAATGAATTGGGCAGGTCAGATATGATTCCGCTGATTCTTCCATCTGAATCATCCTTCTTGAAGAACTGCATTCAGCTTCATCAGAGCCAACTAAAGCAGAACCAGCTGGAACTCCAAGCTTACCAGGCTGCAGGTTGGCATCTGCAGCCATCTTACAACATTTCCATGGCTTGGTGGTTGAGCCTTCATCCTCAAAATGCCCATGAAAAGAGAAAGAAGCACTTGAGTTTGCAGTAGATTGCTGTAGTTGAGCAAAGTCCAAGGTCCTCCAAGCATCACATCAGCTTTGTGCTATGTCCTTCCTTCCTGCATCTGCTACTTCTTGTAGTCTCAGCTACCTGCTTACTACTGCTTTTGGAGCCATGTAACTCACACTAGAGGTGGATGCCATGGTTTGGTTTCTTTTTGAAGTTTGTTGAGCTTCAATGCTGCTTTGGCCGATTTAGTTTTAGCCATAGCTAAACCAAGAAGCAACTATTTAGGTTCTTAAGTTAGTTACATATGTTTGAGGGGGTGTGAAGTGATGGCGATAGAAGGGAGAAGGTGTGATACAACAAGAGTAGAGGGAGATGAATGAGGGAAGAATGTGGCCTTTCCTAGAGAGAGGGAGAGAGTCTCTCTCTCTCTAAACTCTTCCATTTCCTCAAATCCTGCATACAATTTTATTATAGTATTAAGTTCGACAAAGTGTCTATTATATGTGATAATACCTTATCTATAAATATAACACAAAATCCAGTCCATCATAGTAGAACCAAACATATTGAGGTCAGATTTCACTTTATAAGAGGTTTGTGGGAAAAACGGATTGTTTTGGGTTGATTTTGTCTCAATTAATGATCAAGTAGCTGACATATTCACAAAACAATTTTCCATTGAGGCATTTGAATCAACCAGAATGAGATTGGGCATGATAAACAACGTATAAAAAGTCAAAAATCAAAAGACAAAAAACCAGGCACGTCGATCAGTTGATGTGGTTGATTGAGATGTCGATGCACACACCGATCTTTACGTCAAGCAATCAATGTGGATGTTAGTCGCTAGATCGAGCGATCGCATCAAAGGGATCAATAGGCATAAAAGATGTCAAAAAACACAAAATTGCCCATTTCCTCTTCCTCCATTTCAATTGATCAACCCTAAACCAGAGACAATTTTTTTAAACTTCCACTCCCTTCAACTTTTAATCAAAGGTTTCAACGGCCTCTTCATCAACCTTTCAATCTCACATCATGTTCTTCATCTCTTTTTCCCTTTTTCAAGACTTAAAACTTCAAATTTAGGAAAAACATTTCAAAATGACGAGAAAGAACACAACCAAGATGCCAAGAATATCTAAATATGGTGATAGAAGGTCAAGCAACACTCCTCCAGGCCCAAGCTCACAACCTCAAGTGCCTATTGGACAAAGAACCTTGACAGGAAGACCTTAAACATGGATTTTGCAAGGCAGAGAAATTGGAAGAACTTAGGAGAGGATTAACTCTTCACAACTTCTCTTGGATAAAGCCCGCTGATTTTAAATGTGCTTTAGATGAGCCTGGAGGTATAGGTAATTTTGACTACATCTTCTCATGTGCTCATGAATTATTCACCGAGTGAGAGATGCAAAAGAGGGCAACTATTCCTCAAAAGTGGCTTAAAATTAAGCATTTTGAGTCGCATCAAACTTATAATTGATTGGTTAAATGCTTAAAGATGGGAGACTCTATGAATGAAAAAGATGACCAATATTTTAGGCTATTTTACGCACATTTATAAGTGGAGTACTTAAATGGTTTTGCTTTTGTATTACATGCTATGATTCTTGAAACTTATCTTGAATGGGATGTTAGCATCATTTGTGATTTTCTTGGGGCGCCTAGTGAGGGACTAGATGAGCTTGATGTATGGAAGTGAGAAGAGACTCTGTTCAAGGTCAGTGAGGACTATGTTAAGAGTTTCTTGGGATACCCTACTAAGAACACTAACAATATGTCTTTGTTATATCCTGTGTTGACTGAGATAGTAACATAGGAAATTTGCAAAGCTTCCCAACAACCTTGATTTGTATGTAGCCTACCTCCTTGAAGATAGAGAGCTCTTGAACTTTGAAGAACTTTTTTATGGCTATCATGATAGAAAAAGCCACTAAGAAGAACAAAGCTCTTCCATACCGCAACCTCATATATTATATGTTGAAGGAATCAGGCATAGAGATGGATGTGAATGATGTTGAAAAGATTACCCATAAAGATTTTTTTTGGTAATGGCAATATCACGCATGTCTTGAAAGCCAAAAGGGGAAGGAAAGAGTTCCCGAGGAACCTATTGTAGAGGAGGAAGGCTCTCGAGCTCTTATGGCTGCAAAAGTGAGGTTTTTGCTTAGCGACGATATCACCATGCTTTGGAAACAAGTCATTGAGCTTTAACATGAGGTAGAGACGGCCGCTGCATATACCCAAATATTGAAAATTGATGTGGACCATTTGAACACGGAAATGACTAACCTTCGAGGCAAGATAGCAGTCCATAATTCATAGTTTGCCAGATTCAAAGCTAAGATCAAGACGTTCACCTTTGGACTCACCTCCTCCTCGGATGAAGACAGATCTCAAATCCCTTATCCTAGCTACTTTTGCCCCATTCTAGCTAGATTCTACTTTAGTACTCAATTTGTACTCAACTTGTACTTTTGTAACTTGAATGATTAGATGCTTTTGTTCCATGTCCTTATATGATCCTTTTATTATGTCTTATTGTCTTTTGATGATTACAAAAAAGAAAGAAACCTTTTGGGGTTATATGTGGTATGTGACAATTGATGTAACATGGGTTTGATATAAAGTGATATGTGTTTGGGGTAAATATGTATGAGCAAAATAAAATGAACGTGTGTATATGTGGTGTATAGTAAATGTTCGACGACAAACATGATATGTGTATATGCCAAACGATGATTGGTATGTGTACATGGGGTAAAAATGACAGAACGCGTATCTTGAGGGGATCATGAAATGCATTGACTAAGGGGGATATTTCTTTGCACAAAACATATTTTGAAAGCCATGTATAACAAAGAAGGGTAATAGTGTCAATTTGAAACAAAAAAAATATTTTAAAGGCGTATAGTTTTGAAATCATCGAAAATGGGGAGATTGTTGTTGTATGGATGTTTTGATGAATTTAATGGATATTTGAAAAAGTATAGAAAAGATTAATGTATACTTGGAAAATGACAAAGGTTTGAAAGCCTAACAAGAGCAATATTGATCCCTAAAACAGGAATCAGTGTGACGTCGGTCTCTATGTAGATCGATCGATGCCAATTGTGTTCAAAATTGAAAGCACGATATTCTATATCGACCTCTACATATATCTCTAAAACAAAGATCAATATGATATAGATCGATTGAAGTCAATTGTGTTCACAATTGGAAGCATACTATCCAATGTTGATCTCTACGTAGATCTCTAAATCAGAGATCAACGTGACATTGATCTCTACGTGGATCGATCGATGTTAATATTGTTCAAAATTGGAAGCACACTGTCCAACATCGATCTCTACGTAGATCAATCGATGTTATTTAATGTGATATATTATGAAAAAGGAAAAGTGACATCAATCCCTAAACATAGTACAACGATCGATCGATATTATGCATATCTTTACATGAACCGGTCAACATCATCCTAAACTCAAATTTGTATAGCCATTACAAATAGATCTATAGTAGATTTAAAGTGTTTTACATCTCCAAATTTTCTGAAATTGGTCATGCCTTATCACTAATTTCCATATCACTATTTTGACTAGTACACCTATCTAAGTTCTTTTAGGGTGGCTATGATTCAACAAATTGAATAATATGATGGTTGAAGACAAGCTGGACTTCTCCAAAGCAATTAATGATGTTTGAAAAATAGAGAACACTATCTCTTCTATATATTAAAAAAGCACAGAGGTGGCAATTACCTACTCTCATCCTCTTCAAGCTCCATCCTCTATATATCTCAAAAGATCTCAAAGTGCAAAATTGCTTAAAGCTCATTAAGCACTTCTTGCTTATTTTCATTATTGTATTATAAAAGTATTGAAGTCCAAACAAGGACAACTAAACATATTTAATCACTTACTTATGATTTAGACTTGTTTTGAAAGTGTAATTCATCTCTTCTTCCAAAACTCATTTGGTGAAAATTCTTAGGTAGAACTTTGTTTAAGTTGTGAAGGAGCATGTAGAAAAGCTTGAAGGCTCTTGCTTGTAGTTGTTGTAAGAGTTGTTGTAGTAGATGATGTCGTACAAGTTGTTGCAGTAGCAGTTGTAGTAGTTGTTGCTATTGTTCTTGTTCTTTGTTGAAGGTAATAAGAAAGTTGTTGAAAATCCATTTTAGAAACAAAGCGGTAGTGGAATAGAATCAAGAAGATTTAAACCACTCTAAATTGTATGTCTCCAACTTATTAGATCTCGTCTTCCTCTTTCGTATTTTGGTAAGCATTTAGAGTTGGTGCGAGCTAAACTAAGAAAAATCTAAACATTGCTAAACATTCTGCTTACACCACATCATCTAGAATGATTGTTACAAAACTAAAAATTATTTTGAATTTCTACTCATCATATGTGGCTTCTAGTAGTATTGACGATTATGGGGATGATTTTATCGATTAAATGGTAAGAATCACAAGGAGCAAATTTGATTTACCGACCATCAATTATGGTGAAGGTTACAAGGTATCCAGTTGCTTTACGTATGAAGGTTTCAAGTCTTAAAGTCATCTAAATGAAGGGGCAGCCAAGCCGATGGTTTGAAGGTTTCCAGTTTAACCTCGACTAGAAAGTGTGAATGTGGTGGGTTTATACCTCATGATGTCAAGTATATGTCTTTAAATAATCTTTAAGAAATACGACATGTAACTATATCAAAAAGGATTTTGATCCAGATCTGCAAAAGTAACCAATTTGTTAGACTAGTGTATAAAATTTAATAGCTCCTCAACCACAACTCTAAAAAGTCATAGAACTAGAATGTGAACAACCTGAATCTGTATATTTTAGTGTGCTAAAAGGAGTTTTTAAAATTTTTTGAGGAGATAAGTCAAAAACGTTATTTTTTTACAGTTATACCAATACATAGAACAAATTCAGACAGTTGTGAAACTTTGAAGGTTTAAGTGACTTATACTCAATCAAATAAAGTGATTCTAGTTTTAAATAAAGCTAAAACCTTTAAGTGTGAACTTGGTCCGGTTCGACCGGTTTCTTCTTAGTTATAAAACTAATAAACTGTTTTGTCTAATTTTGATTTTTCGAAACCAAAACCGGATTAGAGAAATGACTAAAATGTTCTCCTGATGTAGTTTCGTTGGGCAAGGTTTGAGTTTTTCTTTTTCTCTCAAATTCTTTGTAAGAAAAGTTTAATATATCTATAAAACCAACGTATAACAAACATGAAAACAATACTTCTTCGAAAGCGAATACAAACCAAAAAGACAAATTCTGAAAAGATAAAAGTGCAAGGTTTTGTCCTCGTGAATTTTAGTTATATGATTTATAATTAAGTCCTAATTGGTTATTTACCAAGAGTTATGTAGAAGAGTTATGTCTTTCAAGTTAAGAGACACAATTCTTCATTAAATGGACATATCCATTTATCAAAGGGGTATGAATCCAAAGGTTATGATGGAAGTACTTTTTGGTTACCTATAAATATGGATGAATGTACTCTCTTCACACTAGTTCATTTTGTTTTACTTATCAATCAAAGTAAACTTTAAAGTGAAGGTTAATGGAGAGAAATCTCCTTTCAAGTTTGGGATCTTCTACATCAAAATTGAAGTTTCCGCTCAACAAATCATGAAGAAAAGATACGTTTCTGCTAAACATCCTGTTATAATTATTGTGAAATGATTGTGTATGTGAAGGCGTAAATTTCTAGATCCTAAAGAGTTAATCGCTTACATGTAGTATCAGAACGGTTTATAAATTAATGTTTTCATACATTTGTTATTCACAATATCATTCACCTCTCGGACCGTTCCAAGTTGGGAGTTGGGCGTAGTGGTCCTCTGCTTGGAATTTTGTTACTTCTTCCAGTAACATAACATAAGGGGTTGTTTTGTTATCAAATTTAAGTTCGAAAGAAAAGTAATTAATCTGGTCACTGAATTGAACGTTAATTGCATTGAATGTTGTGCGATTTAATGTGCCATGACTGATTTTGAAAAATATATTCAGTATTTTTCAAAGTTATTTCTTACTCGGCGCTGCTATGCTGGCTGACTATGATTTAAGAGAAGAAACATATGCATGTTTGCTGAAAAGCAATATCAAAGGTTCACAGCTTCTGAGATAAAATCAAATATCCACTTGTCTTCTTGACTGTAACTGGTCATGAAGAATGTTTTGTTTATTAAGAATTAATTCACCTAGTCTTTTGTTTTGTTTTGTATAGCATTAAGATGCTTGTTTGGAATTAAACTCGAGGCTGATGGCCGAAAATGCGCACTAGTTCCCCTGCAGTATCATGTAAAGAAAAATAATAATAATAAAACCAGACCGTTAAAAATAAAGGACGTTACAAGTTTGTTCTGGTTTAAGGTGCAGTGCATGTTGGGAATAATTCACGTCAGATTGACTTCTGTACAATTTGCTCTTGGAATAAATAAATGGCCGACCCGACTTTAGTTCAGCTCGGCTAGAGAGCTGATAGCACTTAGAAAGACAAACATTAACTTCTCATTCACCCATTTCAATTTCTCCAACAATGCATACATCATGAAGTTATTGGAGATCTCTAGGTTCTCTGAAAACTACAACATTCTTCTCCTCCGTCTTCTATGGTGATTCACTAGTTGAGGGAACAATATGCTCTTTCTTATACTAGTCATGCTCTCTCCCTGAGTTCCATATCCACCAGTGGACATATTACGGCGTTCTAGAATGCCATATAAAGGGATAGGGGTTTTGTCTTGCTGTTGAGATTCTGGTGAGGAACATATGTTCTTGCGAAGTGATATGGAAAATTGATGAAATTAAGCATCTTTATATTTGTTCTGATGCATGTTAAATTTAAGGCCCTATGATGATGAGCCTAAAACTTAACTGTTAAATAAGACAAGATTCCTCCGTTGGTCAACAAACAGTCAACGTTGAAGTACTTCAGCTTGGCTAATTCTCCTGGCGGACCAAGTTTTACACCTCTACCCCAAGTGTTGCACTTCTGCCTGGCAAGGTATTATTTGACCAAGACATCCACTTCAGCCGCAATGAGCATATACCTAAATATCAGCAAGCAACTTTCTCACTCAAGGAGTGCACTTCTGCTCTGCCTCAGCCCCGAGCTCCAGCCTCGGCCTCTGCCGCATGAGGGTTTACCCCTAAACAGTTCAACAAGATCAGAACAGGATTTCTAAAGAACTTCATCTGGACTCCATCAGTACACTTGGCAGAGCTACAGTGTAAAAAACGGCTATTGACGGCTATCTACGCATCCTAAACTGGACAACTTGCAAAAATGTCTGTCTAATCATACTGCACACCTACAACAAGATAGCCCCCTCTACACACGTGTCAATCCCATCAATTGGCAGAATTCTTGGACGATGGAAATAAATAAAAGCAAGATAAAAAGGAAAGAGGGGGGATTCTGAACCCATCTTCTTCGAGAGCAAAAATAGAGAAAGAGCTCCATACTTTTACAGTGAGACCAACTCAAACTCTAAAAATATCAAAATATCTCAGCGAGAATGGCCCAAACTCACTTGAGTGTCGAAGGGTTTAACCCCGAGTCATAACCCCGGGACCTCTGACTTTGTTTCTTTCGCAGGACAGTAAACAAGTGTTATGCCCCGCACCCTCCGTAGGAAAATTAAAAGACAAAGAAGGAATTAAATGAGATTAATGACGGTCAACAGTAATAAATTATGAATTAAATAATAGGATTAATGTGAATTAATTAAGAGTTTAAATATTGGAATTAATTAGGATTTAATTTTGAATTAAGTAGTAGAAATTATCCTTTAAAATAAATAAGAAAATAGGATCTAATTTAGAAACTCCAAATTTTTCCCATTCCATATAAAAACTGACTGAACGTCAGTTTCTCTCATTCACAGAAAGAAACCGACGTTCATCTCCTCTCCTCCTAGGCGATTCCTTCCCCTTTAGCAACCCTAAGGAAGAAAGCTTCAAGATTTTCAACCCGTTCTCCATTCGTACTCCAATCCGTCTTCGAGTAATCAAAGGCAAGTAATCTACTTATAAGTTCTTACGATTTGTGAAAGAAAATGGCCTAGTTTTGATATCAAAAATGGATCACCATGCAGTAGTTTCGTTGTGTGATTACTTGTATATGATTTATGTGTTTTTGGTGTCGATGATTTGGCCGTTATATGTTGAAAATCATTTTGTTATTGTTGGCTTCGTGAAATCGTGCAAATCCCTACCCCTTGAATCCTTTCTTGCTGTGATTTCATTGTTAGGTGGGGTTTGAGGGTGAAAGGTATAATCTTTGGATTGATAAGGTTGGGATAATTGAGTTATAGGCTTGACTCTTTGTTTGTTATTTGTATAGCGTTCAATCTGTGGTTTAAGCATGAGATGGTAGCAGGGATTAGGCTTGGATTGATTGGGATGAAGTTTGGGATCCATTGGAGTTAGGGCTCTGCAGTTTCTGCAGAAACCGCAAAGTTTCTGTCCTGAAATCGTGGACATCGATTGATCGAAGTGAGGGGATGAAGTACTTCGATCGATCGATGTGGAGAGGAGTTGAGAGATCGATGTCCTATGATGGACATCGATCGATCGATGTGGAAGAAGGTTGAGAGATCGATGTCCTCTGACGGACATCGATCGATCGATGTCTGATGGACATCGATCGATCGATGTGGAAGAGGGTTGAGAGATCGATGTCCTCTGATGGATATCGATCGATCGATGTGAGGGTATGAAGTCACATCGATCGATCGATGTGAGGGTATGATGTCCATCAGTTTTAGGGAAAATTAAGGGAAGAAAGAGGGAAGCTAAGGGACTCTTTGGGGGACCTTAGAGGCTTCTTAGGACCTGATTGAAGTTAGTCTAAGTCTTGGGAACATGACTTAAGAAGGTGAATCAAGCTTGGAGAAATTGAAGGGTATTCGAATCAGATTTCAACGGGGATGACTTAGGAGGGTTAGGAAATGAACGTACGAGTTTTGTAGAGTCCAATGAAGGATGGTAGGTGTTCTCACATTGGTTTGTGAATTTTAGAATCAAGGTTGAGTGTTGACGACCTAGCTGGAAGCATAAGCATTGATGAGTAAGTGAGGGGTACCTTTTATGATTGATTGATCTGAATGCGAATTGAATCTATGTGAACAAGAATGTGATTGAAACGAGGAGTCTTGCATCATGGCACTTGCATTTGCACATTGTTTTGAAAGAGCTGTGTTTCGGCACAGATTTGCGAAGGTGACCTGTAATGTTAACCGGGATGGAAATATAAGCCGGGGTGCATTACAGGGCACAAAGTGTCTGTAACGTTAACCGGGATGGAAATATAAGCCGGGGTGCGTTACAGGGTATAAAGTTGTCTGTAATGTTAATCGGGATAGAAATATAAGCCGAGGTGCATTA
Organism: Eustoma russellianum; assembly: GCA_036186865.1. Lineage (NCBI taxonomy): Eukaryota > Viridiplantae > Streptophyta > Magnoliopsida > Gentianales > Gentianaceae > Eustoma > Eustoma russellianum. The sequence continues at coordinate 11,309,025 of AP025075.1, read as the reverse complement.
CAGGGTATAAAGTTGTCTATAATGTTAACCGGGATGGAAATATAAGCCGGGGTGCGTTACAGGGTATAAAGTTACGAGACCGGACATTGTGACATGCATTGCACTGTTTTGAAAAGAAATTGCTCATGCATTTGTGATTGTGTAGTGTAGTGCATATTTTGTCATGCATCATGTGAGTCAGTTGGGTTAATTGGTATGTGACTTGAATGATCGTTAATTTTTAGTGGTTATGGATTACTGTTTTGTGTTCTTGTAATGTTAAATCTATGCTTTTGAAAGTATACAAGACATGTGTCCCATTACCCCTTGAATTACTCATTACTCATGTCTTGCCATGTGTTGATCCCGTATGTCTTATAAGCGGGTTACTTGCTAGCGTTTTTTGCTAAGGGTACTACCTCTGTCATTGCAGATGAGCCTAGCTACGATATGATATTCATAGAAGACGATGGAGAGTGGGCTGAATGGGATACATAGAGACATTCTGGGAGATAGTTGAGACAGTTGTTATTTATTTCAGATCTTACATGCACTTGAGGATTTAGTTTGTTATTACTGTGACCACCCTTTGATATATTATTATCATTTGATGTATGAATTTGATGGTTGAGATTCGTTAGATACATGTTTCCGCACTTATTTCTCTTACGTCAGTGATGATGTGTATTCGAGAGATGAGACGTCTTGTAGTCTTCTCAGTAAGCTACGACGGGTGCACCGGTTCGGATTCTGCTGTCCGGGTCGGGGTGCTACAAGAAGACTGGAGTTGGACCAATAACGGAAAGCAGACGACGTAATCCGATTTGGATCATCTCTGATCTTTGGTGAAGATCTGACTTCATCATTTGGCGCTAGAAGGAGGGTCTGAACCTCCGATCCAGTAAAAAATTTTAAACATCCAATATTCTAAGATGGTTAGAGGCCGGCGTGAGGGTTTGGGGGAGTCCTTCAACCCACAACGACGAATGGTTACCCGTTCAGGTATTCCAGAACATGATTCTCGGGAACTTGAATCTGAACAACATCGCCAAGCTCCTGAAGAATCGCTTGAGGAGTGTGAGAAAGCGATGAAATATGTTGCTGAGAACTTAAATGTGTTTGAAGCTGTTGTTGAACAGCTTAAAGGCAAACGTACTGAGGTCGAAGATATGGAGGAGGATCTCCCTCTTTGACGCTCTAAGGAAGTATCACATCAACAATCTTCCTGACCTCCTCGAGGATTTATGGCAGATGTTAGACGGCACATCTTCAAGGCCCTATCAGTGGAGTCGGAGCCTTTGGCCAGACAGCGTCTGGGCATAAGGTCTCGATCACTCAAAAGTATCCCGCAAGAGTATGAAGGCTATCGTAGGCCAAAAACTTACTACGAGGAGCATCGTCAAGAATATGTGCAAGCAGTCAAGGAAAGTCTTTCTTCCTGGGATATTGCAGAGTACTTGGCACCAGATAGCTTCAAGGTGCCAAAGATGGATACTTATGATGGGACAACATACCCAACTGGTCGCCTTTTTCAGTTCCAAACTGCTACGAGTCTGAAAAAAGTCCTAGATCCCTTGGCGTTGTAAGGCTTTCCCAATGTATTTGCGGAGAAAGGCTAGGAGATGGTTTCAAGAGCTCCCATCAAAGTCAGTGTGATCTTTTAGGCAACTGGCGCAGAAATTTAAATCTCAATTTGTTTCAAGTACGCCATTCGTTGAGAACTCTTCACACTTAATGACCTTGAGGCAAGGTCCAGATGAGTCAGTGCTGAAATACATGCAATGTTTCTCAGATGAATCAATGCAGGTCAGCGACAGAAATGAGGGCGTTAAGGCAGCAGCCTTTATCAATGGGCTCCAAGATGGGCGCCTTTTTTCTCATTTAGCCGAGGAGGGACCCACCATCCTGAGAGAATGCTTGGAGAAAGCTCATCAGTTTGCCCGTGGTAAAGAGATAAACATGCTAAAAAGAGAGGCCGAGCAGGGGGCTCGGCTGAAAGGCCGATCCAATCACTCAAAAGAGGATTAGCGTGATGAAAAGGACCGCGAAAGGTGCAGTGCGTTCGATCGTATGGGTGGACGAGGTAAAGGAGGCAGAGAGGGTCCCTTTTGGCCTCTAAAGATAGAATCTTATCCGTCATGGAGAAAGATAGTTTGAGGGTTGATCCTAAGCCTTTAAATGGACCAAGGAAAAAGAGGGACCCTAAATTATATTGCCGATATCATAGGGATATCGGACATGACACAGAAGATTGTAGGCAGTTAGCTCAGGCCATTCGGCAGTTGATAGAGCAAGGTCACTTGAAGCAATTCTATGACCCACGTTCACGCTTGCACAATCGCTTAGATTTCCACGAAAACCCACATAAGGACAAATGGCGACCTGAGTCTCCACCTCGGCACCGCAGGACGGATGATGATGAGGAGCGGGGCAGGCGTGGGGCTGCAGTTCAGCCCCAGGTCAACTCTATTATCTATACTATCTCTGGAGGACCACCTCCTCCAAACCAAGGTGAGTCAAGTTCTGCAGGAACTTCATCTGGTCCACAGATTAAGAGGGCTAAGTTGACTAAAGAGCTAACCTATGGGACGGAGGTGTAGCGCCCCGGCCCGACGCTGTCATCGGAACCAGTGCACCCGCCGTAGCCTACTATGAGAACTACGAAGCGTCAAAGCAGATCAAGCGAACATCATTCATGACGTAAGATAGATCAGCGGAAACGTCATAAAATCTAAACCTTCATCGTCAACAATACAACAGCGGAAATAAAAGGTGTTTGGTCATCTAGCTAACATAAGTTCCAGCACAACATAATAACATTGAGTTTCCAAAACTTAAAGAAAGTAGTCCAGCATCTATCTATTCCCATGTCTGTCATCCCATTGAGCCCACTCGCCATCGTCTTCGATAAATATCATCTCATATTCCGGCTCACCTGAAAAGGAATAGAGTATCTGTTCTTAGCGAAATTATCGCCAGCAAGTAACCCGTCTATACACCTTACGGAATCACACACGACGAGTCACCAGTGTATAAATCATTGCCCAAAATATAGGTGCTCGGGTTAACAAATAGCATCTCAATAAGAATTTCTCAAAACAGATAAAGCACATATATGGTAAACGGGTACGAGAACAAGCATGTATTAAAACAACGTATCACATAAGCAAGTCATAAACTAACCACGTTTCTTGCATGTCAAATCTTATGCTTCGTGTAACATGATGCATGAACTTCTTTAAAACCACACACAACACCCATGCATAAGTCTTCTTTCATAAACATGTCATGCATGTCATTTCACAAAACATTTCATCACTTTACATATCGTATTCTTCGCGTAGCAGAACTTTATACCCTGTGGGTGATCAGTCCACAGCAAACAGAACTTTATACCCCATGCTGAAAGGTCCACGGTCCCATAACATATAACTTTATACCCCGTGCTGAAAGGTCCACGGCCCCATTACATATATCATATATCCGTGCTGAAAGGTCCACGGCCCCATTACATATATCATATATCCGTGCTGAAAGGTCCACGGTCCCATAAAATAACTTTATTTTCCGTGCTGATAGGTCCACGGCCCCATAAAATAACTTTATTTTCCGTGCTGATAGGTCCACGGCCCCATAAAATACTTTATACCCTGCTGTTGATTCACAGATCACGCTTTTATACCCTGCTTTCGCAGGCGTGACTTTTATACCCTGCGATCAACCAGCAGCCATCTTGTCTTTTGAAAACTTCAAACTTTTCTTGTAAACACATGTTCTTTCGCAAAACAATTCTCAAATCAAATGCAAGTGCCCATGTCATGATGCAGAATGCTCATGTAACATCATATCAAACGTGTAAACATGCACACACACTTTACATATCAAGTACAAAGTCCTGAACCCCTATCACATTCTGCTCGTATCATTTCATGTCCTTTCGTATTACAAAATCATCTCGAGTTCACACTTAACCTTGCTTGTTCATACTTCCTCAAACACACCCTTTTCTTACCATTTTGTGCTCTTTCATATTGCTAACTCACTTTGGATTCATACTTAACTCTACTCATTCACACTTAATGTTTACAACTCTAGCACACTTTCAAAACACTTTGTAATTTATGAGCAATGGAAGATAATAAAGGTATCTCACACACATCTTACATATCAAGTATACGGTCTTGCACCTCAAACACTCCCTGTTTGTATCTTTCCAAGTCCGTTCGTCTCACTAATTCGCTTGGGATTCAATCTTATTCTTATTTAGTCAATCTTACCATCTATTCCTCAATTACACCTCAAATACCTTTGCATTTTATGTTCAAAGGAAGTGTATAAAGTTGCTACACTTACATAGGGCACCTAAAGGGTCAAAAAGACTTCCAGTATACTTGGAACGCCACATGAGGCGCCTAAAGTGACATAGAGCGCCTATACTAGGCGTTCGAAGTGTTCGGGGATGTGCCGTAGACATTGAACGCCTACATGAAGCGCCTAATGTGACATTGAACGCTACATTAGGCGCCTAATGTGACATAGAGCGCCTAATGTAGGTGCTCGAAGTGTTCGGGGATGATTCAGGACACATTGAACGCTACATTAGGCGCCTAATGTGACATAGAGCGCCTAATGTAGGTGTTCGAAGTGTTCTGACGGTTCTAAAATGCAGTTTTTCTGTACGGGAATGCTTCAGGATACATTGAACGCTACATTAGGCGCCTAATATGACTTGAAGCGCCTAATGTAGGCGTTCGAAGTGTTCTGACGATGCCAAACTGCAGTTTTTCTGCAGTAACTTCCTCCCATCATCCTCCTCCTTCAACCCTTTCATGTTAAACCTCTCAAGATCCATCTTACCATCTAGATTCATCATACTTAACACACATCTAATCATGAATTGATGCTTAGTTATGTCTAACAATATCCCCTCTTAACCTTCAATCATTCACAACCTTCAAAAGATATCATCAACATTCCCAACACAACAAGTCTACAACAATGCCATCACTCATCCTTCAATTCCCTGCACTTACTCCCAAACGTCTAAGTGTAGACAATCAACATGAGAATAGAACAAGACAATAAGCACATCAAATATACACTTTCATGGGCATGCTTGAAAAAACAACAAAGCACCACATAACTATTTTCAGAAATATGGCCCAAAGAACAAGACTTTATGCAACTAGCAACAACAATTACATATAGTAAAGCATTTAACATAGACAAGTCAAAACTACTAATGTGTGATCCAAGTTTTCTCTTTGTAAGAACATAGGGCCTAAAGTAACAAAATTTGCGTAAAGCGTATAGAAAGATTACTTGCCTTGGAATCTAGATAAGCTTACAAGCGTACTGCAGAATTTCGGTAAGGATTGAACCTAGAGCGGCCTTCTTCCTTCCTTTTCTTCTTCTCTTCTTCTTCTTTCTCTCTTCTCCTTCCCTTTTCTCTCTAGGCGGTTTCCCCCTCTCTTTCTTCTATAACCCACGGCTCCTCCCTCCTTTGGGGAGTTATACTAATTGTGTAACTCCCCCATCACTTAAGTGGGGAGGGCATTTTGGTACTTTTGCCTAATTTTCTTGATTCTCACTTTTAATCCTTTCTTTTATTTTCTATGTTTTACTTAACTAAGTCTCATAACCTATATAATTACTAAAATTGTATTTTAAGTTTTATTATACTTATTCCACGTTGGACCCGAAAATCACGGGGTATGACAGGAGGACTCCATTCCACTAGACTCCAATAACACAGGTTTGGTAATAGACTTGTGCATACACTTAGCTCCAGATAAAATTGTGGAGGTTCGACGTGTCTATGTGGATACATGTAGTGTTGTGAATGTGATGTACTATAGTGTATATCAACAGCTAGGCTTATCAGATTCTTTAATGAGGCCAGTCACCACTTCACTGTATGGTTTCACTGGTGCTGCAGTTGGGCCAGCAGGACTGGTCACACTCAGCGTCAGCTTTGGTAAACCCCCAGCCTACCGTTGTCTGTGGGTGGATTTTGTGGTGATCAAGGAGAGGTCTACTGATGTTACAGCCGTGATTTGAAATAATAATAATGATAATAATGATAATGATAATAATAATAATAATAATAACAACAACAATAATAATAATAATAATAATAAGAGATAATGTAGGATAAAGATAAAAGAAAAGGAAGGAGAGTGTCTAATTTAAATTATTCAAGATAATTACACTATCCTATTTCCTTTAAAATTTCTCTATCAAATCCCTAAAATCTCTCCCCTAATCAAAATAAAATTCCCCAAACCCCTTATCAAAAGAAAAAACGACGCCTTTCTCTGGAGAAAAGAGAGAACGACAGTGAGGGAGGAAAAGAAAGGAAAAAGAAAGAGAAAAAAAGAAGAAGAAGAAGGAGGCTAGCGAGACCCCGAACCCAAGATCCAATCCGTCAAATCTATTCGTTTCTAGCGTCAAACGAGGTAGGTGCCTCTTCCCCCTCAAAGGAATACGATTCAAGCATGCCCTAATGTATATACTATGTGTTTTGTTGCCTTTAATTGTTTAAATGAGAGCATGTTAATTGATTTTGCATGTGTTTGGTGGGATTTAAATTGTTTATATGAAGGTATGATTGGATTTGTTGAAAAGGCATGATCTTTGCATACGTGAAAGTTGTTTTCTATATATGTGTTTTTGAATTGATAAAAAGGGTTATGATTGGAATTAAAATTGTACAACTTCCTCAAGATTAGACTCCTTAAAAGTGTGTTTCGGCCTTAGAATAGGTTCATCTAGCCCGGAATAGGTTGAGATTGGATTGAAAGTCGAAAAAACAGGTCTGACGGACGTGTTTCAGGGGGTGGCGCGTGGGGCCCACGCGCGGCCCCTGACGGCGCGTCCGGACACGTGATGATGTGTCCACTTCAAAAAGTTGCGTCTCATTATAACGAGTCCAATGCAACTGGTTTGAGGTCAATCGGAGTTAAAATAAAGATTTTATTGAGGTTAGAAGGAAATACAATTTAATAAAAAAAGAAAAAAAAAGGAAAAGCTATTGGACCGGCCAGGCTGCCGGAACGGACCGAATGGCCAGCGGACCGGACCAGGCCAGCAGGCCGGCCAAAACCGGAAAATTAAAAAAAAACTGAAAATGTATTTCTGAAATGAATAATAATAAATAATTAATTAAAATTATTTTAAAATTCAAAAAAAATACATTTAATTATCAGAAAATTCTAAAAAAATTCCAGAAAATACAAAAGGTTAAAATTAAATTATTTCTACTTATTTTCTGAATTTTGGTTAAATGTAAGTAATTAAAAAAAATTAGTGATAAATAGAATTAAATAGGGGGAAAATAGGAAAAATTATTAGAAAATTCTAGAAAATTAATACAAGCTAAGAAAAAATAAGAGTAATGCTAAATAACAACTTTCCAATATTTGTAAAATTTACAAAACCAAATATTGAGTGCCGGAGTTTGTGAGGATGGGCGTACGGGCCCCAGGCGATTGTGTTTTTGCATTCATGGCACGTGCATTGCATTGATGGCGGGTCGTGACGTACGGGTCACGGGCGCTCAGGATGGTATACGGTGGCAAGGCCACGACACTCAGGATGGTGTGCAGTGGTGCGGCCACGCACACTCAGTATGGTGACTGTGGGGTGTACGACCTGCAGCCACTCAGTATGACCCGGGTTCATGCATTGCACGGTATGGATATCGGAATTATGTGTGACATGACTTTGTTGCGTGTGACACGTTGATTGAGCATGCATCACGTACTTGCGCATTTTATGTGGAGTGCTTTACTTACCGCATTTACTTTATCTTGTACATGTTATCTTATATTTATGTGCTATGTGATTTTATCTTATATTTATGTGCTATGTGGTTTTATCTTATATTTATGTGCTATGTGGTTTTATCTTATATTTATGTGCTATGTGGTTTTATCTTATATTTATGTGCTATGTGGCTATATCATTTCGGTATGCACGTTTTGTATTGGTTTGAGGCGGGCATCTACTGGGTGATTTTCTGTCACTCACCCCTACTTCCCAGGTGAGCCGGATGAGGACTATGAGCACATCTTTGTTGAGGACGGGACCGACATAGCGGAGTGGGCTGGTTGAGAGCTGCAGCTAGGATATGAGGGGACTCTGCAGCTGTTTTGTTCTTATTTATACTTTGAGGATTTTCCACATACTACTTTACTACTTTTATTCTCAGAATTTTTTATTTAGCAATGTAATGACGGTTATTGGAGTTTAATATATGTTATGGTTTACGTTTCTGCGAAAAATTTCTACGTCATTTTTGACAAGTGAGAGATTGATTCGACGCTTTGTAGTCTCCTTAGTGAGATACGGCGGGTGCACTGTTCCCGATGTTAAGGGCTCGGGAGCGGGGCGCTACAAGTGGTATCAGAGCCGAGGCTTCAGATCCGCCTCGAAAACGCAGGATTAACTAGATCACTAGACGTAAGTTACGATTTTTTTTGTAAAATGACGATTTTACTCCTAATAAACAAAGTAGACTTAAGAGATGATTTTAGACCTAAGTTATGATCGGGTTATGGGAGGTGTGTGCCGATGGTGAGCTTTCTTTGTCTAATTATCATTTTACCCCACGTCCAATCTTTCAACTTGCTTAACTAATATGAATTCTTCTCATGAACTTTGCTATTGAGAAAATGCCTCCACGACGGCAGGCAGCTGAGAATGGAGGGCACAATGGTAATGATCATCAGGGTCAGGGGACCATCCCCGAGGCCCTTGCAAATACTTTGGTGACGCGGACTACATTGGGGGCCTAGCAACAAGTACAGATGGCTCACCTACAGGAGCAGCCACCACCATCCCCCCCACCCCAGGGGTTTCAATTTTTTCTACTGGGAGATGCAGAACTCCCGGATACCTACGTTCAGGGGTATCACTCTGCCAGAGGAGGCAGAGATCTGGCTCAAGAATGTTTCTGAGCAGTTGAGGTTGCTGCAGGTCCTGGATGGCCTGAAGGTAGATGTGGTTGTATCGTTCCTAGAAGGTGATACCAAGCAATGGTGGTAGGGTGTGGCACGTAGACTGACTTCACCGCCGACATGGACCCAGTTTAGGGAATAGTACCATAAGCACTTTGTTCCAGAGAGTGCCCTACACCGGTACAAGCACCCCATCCATCATCGAGTCAGATGCAACAGAAAGCAAAGGGGCGGACCAACGCTCGTGTGCATGTTATGATGAACACTGAGGTAGAGTAGGTGGGGAACGTAGTTACAGGTGAGATGTTAATTAACCAAGTCCTAGCATACATTCCTTTCGATAGTGGTGCCAGCCACTCGTTTGTCGCCAGGAGATTCGTCAAGAACCTAGATATCCTACCAGAACGGTTCGAGATCCCTTATCGTGTTCAAGCCGCCGGCAATCAGGTGCTAGTGTCCCATTATCAGTACAAGGACTGCCAGTTGGAGATTAATGAGTCGGAATTCTCTGCAACCCTGATCTTGATCCAGATGCAGGATTTCGATATTATTCTGGACATGGATTTCATGGCGAGATACAGTGCTACCATTGACTGCCGTCAGAGACACGTCGGCATGCAGACACCGGATAATCTAGAGACTATCTTCCAGGGAGATGTCAAATTGAAAAAGTCCTCCAGAAAAATTTATATGATAGCAGCACAGGCTGCTCGGGCGTTGAAGAGAGGAGCTGAGGGTTTTCTGGTGAATGTTTTAAATGCCAGCGCCGAGACTCCTTCGATTGAAGATATTCCAGTGGCACGAGATTTTTAGGAGGTCTTTCCCGATGAGTTACCAGGTTTACCACCAAGCAGGGAAGTAGAGTTCGAGATCGATCTTATACCCCGGAGTCGAACCGATCTCGAAGGCACCATACAGAACGGCACCAGCAGAGTTAAAGGAGCTCAAAGAGCAGCTGCAGGAGTTGATGGACCGGAAGTTTATCAGGCCTAATGTCTCGCTCTAAGGGGGGCACCAGTATTACTTGTGAAAAAGAAGGACGGTAGTATGAGGCTATGCATCGACTATCGTGAGCTTAATAAGATCACGATGAAGAATAAATGCTCACTACCGAGGATCGACGATCTATTTGATCAGTTGAAGGGTGTCCGAGTGTTCTCGAAGATTGACCACCGATTAGACTACCATCAGTTAAGGATTAAGGCACAAGACATAGCAAAGACTGCATTCCGCACTTGATATGGGCACTAAGAATTTCTTGTAATGCCCTTTGGACTGATGAATGCACATGCGGCCTTCATGGATTTGATGAGCACAGTATTCAGGGAACAGTTGGACCATTTTGTAATAGTGTTCATCGACCACATCTTGGTGTATTCGCCTGATGAGGGGACTCATGCTGAACACTTGAGGGAGGTATTGGAGACTCTCAGATAGAAGAAGTTGTACACTAAGTTCAGCAAGTGCGAATTCTGGTTGAAGAGCGTGACCTTTTTGGGACACGTGATCTCTGAGGAAGGTATTTCGGTTGATCCAAAGAAGATAGAGACGATCACAGAATGGCCCCGACCTACTAACGTCACTGAGGTATGCAGGTCTCTTGGCCTTGCCCGTTATTATAGCAAGTTTGTGGAAGGATTTTCGAGTATTGCAGCACCTCTGAGTCGACTGACTTAGAAAAAAGACCAAATTTGTCTAGACCACCGAATGTGAGGAAAGCTTTGCGGAGTTGAAGCGGAGGTTATCGACCACACCAGAACTGGCACAACCCTCTGGCACTGAAGGGTTTTGTCATCTACAGTGACGCCTTGAAGAATGGGCTGGGGTGCGTGTTAATGCAGGGAGATAGGGTTGTCGCATACGCATCGAGACAGTTGAAGCAATATGAGCAACATTACCTGACTCATGATCTGGAGTTAGCAGCGGTGGTGTTTGTGTTAAAGATTTGGGCGCAATTATCTATACGGTGTAAAGTGCAAAGTCTTCACAGATTATAAGAGCTTGAAGTATTTATTCACACAAAAAAAAGTTAAATATACGTCAGAGGAGATGGCTTGAGCAACTGAAAGACTATGACCTGACTATCAGTTATCATCCGGGGGAAGGCAAACCGAGTTACAGATGCCCTGAGTAGAAAGTCTAATCACGCCAGACATACGCCACTGCAGAAAGAGATGGCAGAGTCTGATATTGACATTGTTGATTCCACTGCTAATGCTCTGGCGGCCTTGGTTATTACATCATCTCTGATTGAGCAAATTAAGGAGGCACAAAAGGAGGATCATACGCTTAGTGATATCCGGGAGGTTTGATATTGCCGTTGGAGATACCGAATTGGAAATAGGAGCATGTGACGATCAATTTTGTTGTAGGGCTCCCTAAAACAAGAAATGTCAACGACATGATCTGAGTGATTGTTAATCGATTGATGAAGTCTGCTCACTTTCTACATGTGCCTAATGATGTGACCTTGGAGAGATTGGTGACGTTGTACATTGATGATAGTGTCAGTCTTCATGGGGTTCCTGTCAGAAACGTCTCAGATCATGACCCGAGGTTCACCTCCAGATTCTGGTTAGCTTGACAGAGAAGGTTGAGGACAGAGCTACGGTTGGGCACCGCTTTTCATCGGTAGACAGATGGACAGTCTGAAAGGACCATCCAGACTTTAGAGGACATGTAGAGAGCATGTGTGTTGTACTTCAAGGGGAACTGGGATGGTATGATCAAGTTAATTGAGTTCTTCTATAACAATAGTCACTATAGTGCCATTGGCATGACACACTTTGAGACGCTCGATGGACGTAAGCGCATGTCCTCTGTTCATCAGGACGCAGTTGGTGAGCGTACTATTACCGGTCCTGAGTTGGTGGAACAGACCATATAAAAAGTGAAGTTGATACGTGATAGGCTCAAGGTTGCGCAAGACAGAAGCAAGAGTTGGGCAGATTCAAAGAGGTGTCCTTTAGGGTTCGCTGTGGGCGAGAAGGTTTACTTCAGAGTGTTGCCTATGAAGGGGGTTTCACAATTTGGTTTGAAGGGTAAGCTAAGGCCTCGCTACATTGGTCCATATGAGGTACTGGAGAGGGTCGGTACCTTAGCCTATCGATTAGCGTTACCCCTGCCTTGGCTCAGGTGCACAGCGTATTTCATGTTTCTCAGTTAAGGAGATATGTATCGGACCTGGGCCAGGTTTTAGACACGCCACCGTTGAGGATTCGACCGGACACCACATATAAAGAGACTCCTATCAGGATCGTTGATTGCAAGGACCAGGCATTGAGACACCGAGTCATCCCTTACGTCAAAGTTCAGTGGACCAATCATACGGAGCGCGAAGCGCCTTAGGAGCTCGAGAAGTATATGCGAGAGAGATATCCACACCTGTTCGAATAAGGTACGTCAAGTTTCAAAGACGAAACTTTTTGTAAGGTGGGTAGGATGTTACAGCCGTGATTTGAAATAATAATAATAATAATAATAATAATAATAATAATAATAATAATAATAATAATAATAATAATGATAATAACAATAACAATAACAATAATAATAATAAGATATAATGTAGGATAAAGATAAAAGAAAAGGAAGGAGAGTGTCTAATTTAAATTATTCAAGATAATTACACTATCCTATTTCCTTTAAAATTTCTCTATCAAATCCCTAAAATCTCTCCCCTAATCAAAATAAAATTCCCCAAACCCCTTATCAAAAGAAAAAAACGACGCCTTTCTCTAGAGAAAAGAGAGAACGACAGTGAGGGAGGAAAAGAAAGGAAAAAGAAAGAGAAAAAAAGAAGAAGAAGAAGAAGGCTAGCGAGACCCCGAACCCAAGATCCACTCCGTCAAATCTATTCGTTTCTAGCGTCAAACGAGGTAGGTGCCTCTTCCCCCTCAAAGGAATACGATTCAAGCATGCCCTAATGTATATACTATGTGTTTTGTTGCCTTTAATTGTTTAAATGAGAGCATGTTAATTGATTTTGCATGTGTTTGGTGGGATTTAAATTGTTTATATGAAGGTATGATTGGATTTGTTGAAAAGGCATGATCTTTGCATACGTGAAAGTTGTTTTCTATATATGTGTTTTTGAATTGATAAAAAGGGTTAGGATTGGAATTAAAATTGTACAACTTCCTCAAGATTAGACTCCTTAAAAGTGTGTTTCGGCCTTAGAATAGGTTCATTTAGCCCGGAATAGGTTGAGATTGGATTGAAGGTCGAAAAAATGGGTCTGACGGACACGTTTCAGGGGGTGGCGCGTGGGGCCCACGCGCGGCCCCTGACGGCGCGTCTGGACACGTGATGACGTGTCTACTTCCAAAAGTTGCGTCTCGTTATAACGAGTCCAATGCAACTGGTTTGAGGTCAATCGGAGTTAAAATGAAGATTTTATTGAGGTTAGAAGGAAATACAATTTAATAAAAAAAGAAAAAAAAAGGAAAAGCTATTGGACCGGCCAGGCTGCCGGACCGGACCGGATGGCCAGCGGACCAGACCAGGCCAGCAGGTTTGCCAAAACCGGAATATTAAAAAAATCTGAAAATTTATTTATGAAATGAATAATAATAAATAATTAATTAAAATTAGTTTAAAATTCCAAAAAAAATTATATTTAATTATCAGAAAATTCTAAAAAAATTTCAGAAAATACAAAAGGTTAAAATTAAATTATTTCTACTTATTTTCTGAATTTTGGTTAAATGTAAGTAATTAAAAAATAATTAGTGATAAATAGAATTAAATAGGGGAAAAATAGGGAAAATTAGTAGAAAATTCTAGAAAATTAATACAATCTAAGGAAAAATAAGAGTAATGCTAAATAACAACTTTCCAATATTTATAAAATTTACAAAACCAAATATTCAGTGTCGGAGTTTGTGAGGATGGGCGTACGGGCCCTAGGCGATTGTGTTTTTGCATTCATGGCACGTGCATTGCATTGATGGAGGGTCGTGACGTACGGGTCACGGGCGCTCAGGATGGTGTACGGTGGCGGGGCCACGACACTCAGGATGGTGTGCAGTGGCGCGGCCACGCACACCTAGTATGGTGACTGTGGGGTGTACGACCTGCTGCCACTCAGTATGACCCGGGTTCATGCATTGCACGGTAATGGATATCGGCATTATGTGTGACATGACTTTGTTGCGTGTGACACGTTGATTGAGCATGCATCACGTACTTGCGCATTTTATGTGGAGTGCTTTACTTACCGCATTTACTTTATCTTGTACATGTTATCTTATATTTATGTGCTATGTGGTTTTATCTTATATTTATGTGCTATGTAGTTTTATCTTATATTTATGTGCTATGTGGCTATATCATTTCGGTATGCACGTTTTGTATTGGTTTGAGGCGGGCATCTACTGGGTGATTTTCTGTCACTCACCCCGACTTCCCAGGTGAGCCGGATGAGGACTATGAGCACATCTTCGTTGAGGACGGGACCGACATAGCGGAGTGGGCTGGTTGAGAGCTGCAGCTAGGATATGAGGGGACTCTGCAGCTGTTTTGTTCTTATTTATACTTTGAGGATTTTCCACATACTACTTTACTACTTTTATTCTCAGAATTTTTTTATTTAGCAATGTAATGATGATTATTGGAGTTTAATATATGTTATGGTTTACGTTTCAACGAAAAATTTCTACGTCATTTTTGACAAGTGAGAGATTGATTCGACGCTTTGTATTCTTCTTAGTGAGATACGGCGGATGCACTGTTCCCGATGTTAGGGCTCGGGAGCGGGGCGCTACAACTTATAATATTCTGCTAGGTCGGCCAGCCTTAGTGGCTCTAGAGGCTATTTTGTCACCTCTGCATGTTAGTATGAAGTTTTCCACCCCAGCTAGGGTGGTGACAATCCAAGGTGATATACAAGTTGCCCAAAGTTGTTATACTGTAGCCACTCAAGGCAATGAAGTAGTTCAACAGATCAGTCTGGATGATCTGATACCCTCGGCAGAAGAGTGGTTACAATCAGATGATGCAGTTCAGGACTTCATCCTTGATCCTAGCCGACCTGAAAATATTATAAAGATAGGGACATAGATGCCGGCTGAACTACTAACTCAGCTTCAAGCTTTGTTGAGAGAATTTGCAATAATCTTCGCATGGACAGCTGAAGATATGCCTCTGGCTGAGCACAGATTGAATGTTGACCCCCAGATGAAGACCATAAAGCAAAAGAAACGAAATTTTGCTTCAGAGAGTGATGCGTGTAAGACGTGGGCTCCAACAATTCCACCTTCCAAACGTCCTTCACAAAGGGTTAGGCACAAAGAAGAAGACTTCCCCTTGCTTCCTTAGTGATAAAAATGTGTGGATCAAACGAGCAAGACCAACACTTCAAGATGGTCGTTGATCAGGAAAACCAATATGGCCCTCCTGGACGGCACCTTTTAGCAATGGCAACACCTTCAAAATGCTCAACTTTGAAGGATCTTAACTTAGGTTTTTAATGCACAACCAAGAAAACAAAGTATCACACAAAGTGAAGGAAATATCAAGAATTGTTATTCATCCAAAGTTGTTCTTTTTCCAACCGGCCAAGGGCCTATTTATAGGCTACAATAAACGTCCTATCAGCCTATAAATGACTAGAATTTAATTCAAATAGGCTAGCTAATAATTGTTCAAAAATTGAAAATTGTTTTAAATTCAAACTAAACAAACTCTAGCTAAAATCTTCAAATCTTGCAAGACATTATCCTCAATGAATCTGGCCGTGTATGATGATGAGTTTGGCGTTTTGAGACTTGATCTTGATGTAGATGAAGTGGTTGGAATTGAATTCAAAGGTTAGTTGAAGATTGAATTCAAATCGAATTTGAATTTGACTTCAAACTTGGATTCAATCTTTGAATTGTGATCCCATCTCTTTTGATCTCCAAGTTGGCGTGTGAATGTATAAGATGGCGCGTGGGAGGCCTTCAAATGGCTGAGATGTTGAATTCAAATGTTGGTTGAAGTTTGAATTCAAATTGAGTTTGAATTTGAATTCAAACTTGGATTCAATTTTGAATTGGAATCTATCTCCTTCTTTCTCTTCAAAATGGCGTGTGTATGGCTGGTTAGTTTGGCTGAATTCATCTTGAATTTGAAGCCTCAATTTGGTTGAAACTTGAGAATTATAATCAAGGTTGAATTTAAATTCAAGTTTGGCTTTGAATTTAAATTCAATTTGATCATCATTCTTTTACTTCAAGCATGGCCGGCCCCTTGTGGATAAATGGAGATGATTTTGATTTCAATTTGATCAAGAGATTCTATCTTGGACACCTTTGAGTTTGTCTTGGTGGAGACAAACATTCTCTTCAAGACAACATTCCTTTGGTCTCCTTTTTTTTAACACACGGCTATCTTCCTTATTTTGGGCTTTCATTTTATTTGGATCTTCCATGTACATAATTCTCCTACAAAGCAAACACATAAAACAAAGATCACAAGAAAACAAGATAAACTTCAAGATAAAGAAGGCACACACGCGTTTACACACACTCAAGGTGAAGGTTCAATGAAATGAACCCAAGGAATCTTAGGTTCATCTTGAACATGCTTGTACAAGAAGGTGGCAACTTGATGACAAAGTTCTCTTGCCCTCCTTCTTGTCATAGGACCTTTGACCTCTTGATGGGGCCTTTGATCCTCATCGGACCCTTGATCCTCATCAATCCCCCCTCCTCAAAAGGATTCGTCCTCGAATCAAAAAAGTCATCGTTGAAAGGGGTGAGGTCAGCAACATTAGAAGTAGGCGAAATTGAACCATACCTTTCAGGAAGATCAAGGATGTATGCATTGTCACCTATGCGTTTCAAAACTTTGAAAGGTCCATCTCCTCGAGGTAACAGTTTTGACTTTCTCTCATTGGGAAATCTTTCTTTGCGCAAATGTAACCATACTAAATCTCCAGGTTTAAACACAACTCGTTTTCGATGTTTGTTAGCTCGTCTTTCATAAGCTTTGTTTTTCTTTTCAAGTTGTGTTTTAACTTTTTCATGCGGTTTCTTTATCTTTTCCGCTTTTTGTTTACCATCAAGACTAGAACGTTCATGCACGGGAATAGGAATCAAATCGAGGGGAGACAAGGGATTAAAGCCATACACAATTTTAAATGGACTATGCGAAGTACCGTGATGGACACTCCTATTGTATGCAAATTCGATATATAATAAACAATCTTCCCAGTGTTTAATGTGTTTTGCAAAATGGCACGCAAAAGTTGAGAAAGAGTACGATTAACGACTTCAGTTTGTCCATCAGTTTGTGGGTGTGCGGTGGTTGAAAACAACAATTGTGTACCAAGTTTAGCCCTCAAAACACGCCAAAAGTGACTCAAAAATTTCGTATCTCTATCACTTACAATTGTACGTGGCATGCCATGCAATCTCACAATTTCTTTGAAGAACAAATCAGCAACATGTGTGGCGTCATCAACTTTCATACATGCAATGAAATGTGCCATTTTTGAAAATCGATCAACCACAACATAAATACTATCGTGCCCTCCTCAAGACCTAGGGAGTCCTAAAACAAAGTCCAAGAAAATGTCAATCCAAGGTGAATCAGGGACGGGTAAAGGCGTGTAAAGGACATGTGGTTGGGACTTGGATTTGGCTTGTTTGCAAGTGATGCAACTACCACACAACCTCTCGACGTCTACTCTCATGTGAGGCCAATAGAAATGTTCTTTAAGAGTTTCAAGGGTTTTGAACACTCCGAAATGACCCATCAAACCTCCCCCATGGGCTTCTCTAGTCAATGCTTCTCGTAGGGATGATTGGGGAACACACAATTTTTGTTCTTTGAAAAGATAACCCTCATGTATGTAGAATTTCCCAAATGGTGCCTCTTTGCAAGCCTCGTAAATGGTGCCAAAGTCATGGTCATTGGGGTACAATTCCTTAAGTGATTCGAACCCTAAAAAAGCGTGAGGATAACGTAGTCACTAATGTGTATCTCCTAGAGAGGGCATCGGCAACTATACAGTCCTTTCCTTGTTTATACTTAATCACGTAAGGGAATTGTTCTATGTATTCTACCCATTTGGCATGTCTCTTGTTTAACTTTCCTTGCCCTTTAAGATACTTAAGGCTTTCGTGGTCAGTGTGATCACAAACTCTTTAGGTTGAAGATAATGTTGCCAAGTTTGTAGGGATCTCACAAGGGCATAAAGTTCCTTATCATAAGTAGAGTAATTCAATGCAGCTCCTTTCAACTTTTCACTAAAATAGGCTATGGGTTTCTTACCTTGTGTCAAAGCTACGCCTATACCACTCCACTTGCATCACACTCAATCTTAAAGGTTTCGTCAAACTTCGGTGACCTAAGTATGGGTGCAGTGGTCAGCCTATGCTTAAGCTCATCAAATGCCTGTTGTTGTGGCTCTTCCCACCTAAAAGGCACATCCTTTTTTACAATTTCATTTAGGGGTGTAGCTATGGAAGAAAAATCTTTGACAAAGCGTCTATAAAAGCTTGCTAGTCCATAAAAACTGCGAACTTCCCCTACATTCTTATGTATAGGCCACTCCACAATTGACCTAACCTTTTCTTCATCCATCTCTACTCCCTCAGCCGAAATGACAAAGCCTAGGAAAACTACGCGTTCTAAACAAAAAGAGCACTTCTTAAAGTTGGCGTAAAGTTGTTCTTGCTTAAGCTTCTCAAAAACGGCCTTAATGTGGTCAAGATGATCTTCTATGGTTTTGGAATAGATTAGGATATCATCGAAATAAACAACGACAAATCGTCCTATGAACGCGCTTAAGACTTCATTCATTAGCCTCATAAAGGTGCTAGGGGCGTTGGTGAGTCCGAAGGGCATCACTAACCACTCATAGAGCCCAAACTTGGTTTTGAATGCAGTCTTCCATTCGTCCCCTTCTCTAATGCGTACCTGGAAGTACCCTTGCTTAAGATCGATTTTGGTGAAGAATTTAGATCCGTGCAACATGTCCAACATATCGTCTAGCCTAGGTATGGGGTACCTATACTTGACGGTAATTTTGTTTATGGCTCGGCAATCGGTACACATTCTCCACGTTACATCCTTTTTGGGTACTAAAATGACTGGGACGACAGATGGGCTTAGGCTCTCTCGGACTTGTCCACTCGCTAGGAGCTCCTCTACTTGCCTTTGGATTTCCTTGGTTTCTTCGGGGTTGGCTCGATAGGCTGGGCGATTTGGTGGCACGGCTCCTGGGACAAAGTCGATTTGGTGTTCTATTCCTCTAATGGGTTGTAATCCAGATGGTGGTTCGGAGGGAAATGGAACTTCATATTCTTAGATAAGGGACGCAACTGAGGTAGGTAAGTTTGGTGGGAGTTCTTCTAGGGCAAGGTGACACAACTTTGGATGAATAACAATTCTTGATATTTCCTTCACTTTGTGTGATACTTTGTTTTCTTGGTTTTGCATTAAAAACCTAAGTTAAGATCCTTCAAAGTTGAGCATTTTGAAGGTGTTGCCATTGCTAAAAGGTGCCATCCAGGAGGGCCATATTGGTTTGCCTGATCAACGACCATCTTGAAGTGTTGGTCTTGCTCGTTTGATCCACACGTTTTTATCACTAAGGAAGCAAGAAGAAGTCTTCTTCCTTGTGCCTAACTCTTTGTGAAGGACGTTTGAAAGGTGGAATTATTAGAGCCCACGTCTTACACGCATCAGAGAGGATCAAAGTAATTGCAGAAGAGGTCAGGAAACTCCTTGCTGCAAAGTTTATTGTTGAAGTCTTATACCCCATCCGGTTGGCTAACCCAGTGGTAGTCCCTAAGTCAGACGAGCCTTGGAGAATGTGCATAGACTATACTGACCTCAACAAGGCATGCCCAAAGGATTGCTACCCACTACCTAAGATTGATAGGTTAGTGGATTCAACTCTAGGTCATGAGATCTTTGATTTTCTGGATGCTTTTAAAGGCTATCATCAAATTGTCATGGCAAAGGAAGATCAATAAAAAACTTCATTCATAACAGAGTCAGGTATTTATTGTTATGTTACCATGCCCTTCAGACTAGAGAATGCTGGGGCTACCTATCAACGTTTGGTCAACTCTTTGTTCAGTGAACAAATTGGCCGGATAATGGAGGTATACATAAATGATATGCTCATCAAGAGCAGGACTCTTGATCAGTATATTCAAAACTTGATGGAAGTTTTTGTTGTTCTGAGGGATTCACACATGAACTAAATCCGAAGACGTGCACCTTTGGGGTACGCACTGAAAAGTTTTTGGGATATATGGTCTCCAGAAAAGGGGTGCAAGCTAACCCTGCCAAGATTGAGGCTTTACAAACCATGCATCCCCAAAGGAATATTAAAGAAGTGCAGAGGTTGACAGGCAGAATTGTAGCTTTGAGCAGGTTTCTCTCCAAGTCTGCCGAAAGATCATTTCCTTTCTTTCAAATTTTGAAAAAAAAGACTGCTTTCCAATGGGACGACCAACCTCACCTCTGCCTGGAGAAGTGCTTTATGTGTTTGCCTACATGTAAGGAAGCAGTGAGCGCAGTTCTGCTCAGAGAGCAAGATAATATGCAAAAACCAATCTACTTCACAAGCAAAGTTTTGCATGGGCCTGAAGTACGATATCTCAATGCTGAGAAGGTGGTCTTGGCACTCATAGTGGCTGCAAGGAAGTTCAGACCATACTTGCAAGCTCATCCCATTATGGTGGTGACAGATCAGCCCCTGAAACAAATTTTGATGAGGCCAGACACTTCTGACCGAGCTGCCAAATGGGTTGTGGAGCTTGTTGAATATGATATTCAGTACAAATCACGGACTTCAATCAAAACTCAGGCCTTAGCAGACTTTTTGGCTGAGGGAATATCCGTAGAGGAAGAGGTTCATCCCTTGGATGATTGGACTCTATATGTTGATGGATCCTCTTCCAAAGATGGATGTGGAGCATGTCTCCTGATAATCAACCCCAACAAGGAAGACTTTGAATATGCCTTGCGTTTTGATTTTGAGGCAACCAACAACGAGGCAGAGTATGAGGCCTTAATAGCAGGGTTGGGCCTCGCAAGGAAGTTGGGGCAGAACGAATCATTTCCCGAAGTGATTTGCAGCTGATTGTTTCTCAAATCAATGAGGATTATAAGGCCAAAGAAGAGAATACGAAAAGATATCTGGCCAAAGTCCAGCAGCTCGGCCAGATGTTTAAGCACTTCTGCATAGAGCACATCCCCAGGTCGGGCAATAAGAGAACTGATGCGCTATCTCGGCTTGCTTCCTCCACTTCGGCCACTTTGGAAAAAAATATAGTGGTAGAACTAGTGAAATACCGTGCCTTTGATGCCAATGAAGTGCTGCAGGCTGATTATCTCAATACTTGGATGGATGAGATAATTAACTTCTTGCAACATGGAATTCAGCCCAAGGACAAACGAGCAGCTTGGCGTATGCGTTTAAAGGCTGCAAGGTATGCTCTCTTTAATGACCATCTATATAAAAAATCTTTTTCACAGCCCTGGTTAAGATTTGTAACTGAAGAGGAGGGAAACTACATTCTAAGCGAGCTGCACCAAGGAATTTGTGGAAATCATTCAGGTGCCCAATTTCTAGCTCGTAAATGCTACCTTGCTGGTTATTATTGGCCCACTCTTCGCCATGACGTAGAAGAGTTGGTCAAGAAGTGTCACTCATGCCAAGTCCATGCTCCTATCTCTCACTTTCCCAGTCAAGAGTTCACTTCCATTGCAAGTCCTTGGGTCTTTGTGCAATGGGGAATTGATCTTGTGGGACCCTTACCCCGAGCTCCAGGTTCAATCAGGTTCCTTGTGGTTGCCATTGATTACTTCAACAAATGGGTGGAAACAGAGCCCTTAGCTACTATAATAGGGGGTCAGATAAAGAAGTTCTTGTGAAAGAATGTCATCTGTCGCTTCGGCCTTCCACAAGTTCTCATTTCAAATAATGGAAAACAATTTGCTGACGACCCCGTCAAAAGTTGGTGTGCTGAGCTCCACATTCAACAACGATTCACTTCAGTAGCACACCCACAAGCTAATAGGCAGGCTGAATTAGCCAAACGAATAATCAAGGATGGCCTGAGAAAGTGTCTGTACAAAACTGGGGCAAGCTGTGTGGATGAACTCCCAAATGTTTTATGGGCATACCGCACTACCCCTTCTAGCTCAACTAAGGAAACACCTTTTTCCTTAGTTTATGATACAGATACCGTCATTCTAACTGAAATTGGTTCCACCTCTGCTAGGGTAAATCAATACTCTGCTTAGACAAATGACCAAGTATTGCGTTTAAATCTGGATGAGTTGGAAGAAAAAAGGGAACAAGCCCACATTCGCATGGCTCAGTATAAAAAATTAATTGCTCAGTGCTACAACTCTAGAGTGCGACCAAGGTCTTATCAAGTGGGAGATTTGGTATTGCGTAATAATGAAGCAAGTCATGCAGCACCAGCAGGAACTTTTAACCCCAAGTGGGAAGGCCCTTATCGCATAGTCGAAGTACGATCAGCAGGAGCTTACAAGTTGCAAACCTTAGAAGGCAAGACCTTACCACAAACTTGGAATTCTGCACACTTAAGATTTCTACATCAGTGAGTACAAGTGCTCCACCTCAGCAGGACTGAACAAGCCGAGCATGTCTCGACAAATACTGGGGACAGGTATCCCTATAAGACCTCAGTAGGTCTGAGGCACAGGCCCGTTCAGGGTCAAAAGTTTTGTGAACAGGTTTCACAATCATTCCGATGAAGGGGTGCCGAGGTGAATCATGATAGTGTACATGAGCCTCATCAACACCTGGCAAGACTAGGGACAGTTGTGTAAATCATTTGTATAACCATCAGCAGTCCTGAGGTTTGAATAAAATAGTGTTTAACGGCAGTGCCTGCCAGTATTGAGATTTTGCAAAATGTTATCTTTTATCTTGCTTAACAGTTAGTGGGATCAAATAAAGTAACATGTTTACTTTAGTTCAGACATGTAGAATTATCTTGTTCACAGTCCAAGTATTAACTTTTATCTCAGCTTCAGCTAATCCGAGGCTGAGTAATTATCATTCAAGAAACTCAGCAAAGCTGAGGCCAAATGTGGGCGGTATAAATCCTTGGCAGAGCCGAGGTCAAGTACTTTTTTCTTTGATCAGAGCTGAAGCCAAGTATGCTGTTTAAAATCCTTGGCAGAGCCGAGGTCAAGTAGAGCCGAGGTCAAATACTTGTGCCATGAAAAATTTTTTCTTTAATCAGAGTTGAAGTCAAATATGGATTAAAGTCCTTGGCTGACCCGAGGTCAATTACTTATTAATTGCGTAATGTAGAACTACATGCAAAAATTTTGAAAACAGGCTGAAGCACAAGTTGAAAGAAATAAAATTTTCATTAGAAAATATTCAAGATAGTACAATGCCGAGGAGCGCAAGTTTGAAAAATTCCTAATCTATTTGCAAATCTCTAATATCAACTCCATTTTTGAACAACGCTAGCTGACGATCAAATAATGTTTTAGCTTCAGGGTTGTAGAGGTCAGCAATCTGGGGATGATCTTTATCCAAGGCTAGATAGACCTCTGAGCAGGTGTCGATAGCATAAGTCTGGCCTACCACTATCACTGAGCTCTGCAATTTCAGAAGATTGCCTGTGAAATAATCAGACTGTCTGAACTCATCAACTGCTTTCTTCTTGATATCTTCAGCTTGATGCTCAAATTGCCGAATGAGTTCAGCTTTGCTTCTTCGTTCTTCTTCCAATTGCTGAGTCAGCTCAGCCCTGCCTTTCTGGTCATCTTCAACTTGTTTCTTACAAGAGCTCGGTTCCTGCTCGCAAGTGTTGAGCTCCTTCTGGTAGATTTCTAGCTCAGCTCGAGTCTTGGTGCACACCAGCTCAATGTTGGTCAGCACTTCCTTCAGCTTATCCACTTGTGAATTGGCGACCGCCAGCCGAGTGTCAAACTCATCCTTTCCTTCACGAAGTTTGGAATTTTCAGAAGACAAGGATGACACTTTGGACTTCAGACTTGCAACCTCTTCTTTAAGTTTTTCCAGCCTTGTCATATTTGGTTTGGCCGCCTCAACCAGTTCATCATTAGCTTTCTGAAGAGAGGCGTTCTTCTCAGACAGACGAACGACCATCTTTCGTATCTCTTCAGTTCGCCTGAACATGTTGTATTCCTGTGCTCGGAACTGCAACACCAAAATAACTTAGTCAAAGAAAGCATCAAGCAACCAAGCTGGGAAAGTAAAGAAATTTTCAGAAATTTACCAAAGACATGTTGCTCAAGTACATCTTTAGGGATAAATCCCAGTCCATTTGATCAAAGAGATTCTAGTCACTTGGCAGCACTAACATTTCTGTCAGTTTTCTTGCTATCAATGGGTTCGTGGCGGAATCGTCTGAATAATAGACCATGGTCCTCTGGAAGCGCTGATGACCATGGGAAGACTCCCCTTCTTCCTGGGGGCTTTTCCCTTGTCTTTTTGCTGAGTAGACTCCCCAGCATTTCCCCCTTCTGAACTAGTTGTTCTGACTTCACTAGAAGAAGGGGCTTCAAATGGGACAGGACTAAGCCCTGACCAAGGCAGTGGCGCCTCAGCCTCGGCAACAGGTGAAGGAACAGCCAAGATAGGGGTCTCAGATCTCCCATCTAAGTTCATTGGCTGAGCTACAGCCTGAACAGGACTCGCTGAAGCTTCAGCTACAACAAAAACAAAAGTTAATGAGCTGATTGAAAACATGATAAGTATGCTACTTCCAACCTCAAAAATAAAAGAATACCTGGGAGGCCGACCTCCGCAGGAATAGCCCCAGCAGAGGGCACCTGCACGTCTTAAGGGGTTCTGGCCGAAGTCTGTTCCGTGGATGATTGGCTCTCTTCTGTTCTTTGCCTCTTCTTAGGGGCCATTCTTCTCATCCTGGCTACAGCTTCGGAAACCATTGCTCCTGCAAATTCATTAAGAAGATAGTCAAACTACATGAAAAGTATCAAAAGAATAGAAATACTCAAAAAACCCAATACATACCCAGAACAACTTCTAAGTCTGCCTGACTAAGAGTTTAAAAGTGAGGTGGTCCAGGTCGGTAGCTCTTAAAACCAACATGTACACCTTTTTCCAGTCAACGGCTAGTGATAAGCTCAACAATTTAGAGGCTTCAGCGCAGAACTTTTCTCTTGGCCTCGAGTTGTCTGCACCGCCTGACTTCCAGCGCTCACTCTCAGATAATCCTATTTTCTTGATAACGAAAAGACGGCCTTTCCAGTTCTTAGTGAAGGAAGACAAACATCTCCCTAAAAACCTTAAGGTCAAATTCCTCACTAAGAGCTCTTAGGTAGAGCAAATAACAGAGGACTACCTTTAAACCATTAGGCATGAGTTGGGGCAGCCTAAGGTTGTAAAAATCAAGAATGTGAAGCAAAGGTTCTGGAAAGGGAAGACTAAAACCAGATTTGAAGTACTCTTCATAAAATGCCTCGTCCCCTGCGGGTGGGTCATAGGAAGATTACTGGAGGAGAGGAAGAGTAGGATTAAACACACTCTTATCAATGTTATATGAGTTACACAAGCGGAAAAGATCAGTGGTTTTCAAAGTACACACTGAACTCTGCACCGTCGGTGACGGTGCCCCTCTGTCAATTGTCATGGAGGGCATCATAGATTCTGGGGCAACCATGGGGGGTGCACCAGCAAGACGCAACCTCCTCAAAGGGCGGTTGTCATAACTAGAATCTGTCCTGTCAAAGAGAGGAGAGTTTCTCCCATCATTACCCCCAAGACCAGCGGAGTATAAGCTTCCTGATCTATTTTGGAAATCAGAGGAAGAAGATGAAATTATAGCCATGGAAACAAAAAGAAGCTTACAGAGTGAAGGTAAGGATGGAGCTTTTGCCGGAGTTGGAGACAGGAAAAGTAGCCGGAGAAGAAGATGAAAGGCAAACACTCGAGAAAAAGAAATGCTTAAGTTGGACAAGGTAAAGGAGGAAGAGCCTTCGGCAGAAAAATCTGTCTTTTATGAGGAAATTGAAAAGGTGCAACGTTTCAATTTGAGGAATTCGAAAAGTTGCAACGCTTCGTTTTCTCCATTTTTCGATTATCTCAACCACCGAAAAATAATTATTGGATACGTTGTAACTGGCGCCAACATTAAATGAGGAGGACGGCTCGATTAAAGATGGACACGTCACCAACTTCTCTGAACAGATTTGTCTGCCCTTGCTGGTCAGCTCGGCCACACTAAATCTGGGAGCAAAGTGATGAGCCTAAAACTTAACTATTAAATAAGACAAGATTCCTTCATTGATCAACAAACAGTCAATGTTGAAGTACTTCAGCTCGGCTAATTCTCCTGGCAGATCAAGTGTTACACCTCTGCCCCAAGCGTTGCACTTCTATCCGGTAAGATATTATTTGACCAAGGCATCCACTTCAGTCGCAATGAGCATATACCCAAATATCAGCAAGCAACTTTCTCACTCAAGGAGTGCACTTCTGCTCTGCCTCAGCTCCGAGCTTTAGCCTCGGCCTCTACCGCATAAGAGTTTATCCTTAAACAGTTCAACCAGATCAGAACAGGATTTCTAAAGAATTTCATCTGGGCCCCATCAGTACACTTGGTAGAGCTACAGTGTAAAGAATGGCTATTGCCGGCTATCTACGCATCTTAGACTGGACAACTTGCAAAAGTGTCTGTCTAATCATACTGCACACCTACAACAAGATAGCCCCCTCTACACATGCGTCAATCCCATCAACTGGCAGAATTCTTGGACGATGGAAACAAATAAAAGCAAGAGAAAAAGGAAAGAGGGGGGATTCCAAACCAATCTTCTTCGATAGCAAAAATAGAGAAAGAGCTCCATACTTTTACAGTGAGACCAACTCAAACTCTAAAAATATCAAAATATCTCAGTGAGAATGGACCAAACTGACATGAGCGTCGGAGAGTTTAGCCCGGGGTCATAACCTCGGGACCTCTGTCTTTGTTTCTTTCGCAGGACAATAAACAGGGCTGGAGTTGGACCAATAACGGAAAGCAAACGACGTAACCCGATTTGGATCATCTCTGATCTTTGGTGAAGATCCGACTTCATCAGGTGAGATTTTTGGGAATCTCTATTTTTATGAAGTCGATTAGCACATTTCGTTAGCCTAAAATAGAGAAAGCTGTGTATGCTTGGGCCTCTGGATATGTTTGTGGTCCGTATATGACGTGAACAAATGAAGGATCACGGCTCTCTGTATTTTTTATTTCATTCCTTTATTGCTGTTGTTTTAAGGTTCTCTTTTGCATCTCTTCTATAATGTATTTAAACAAGCTTCTTGACAGTGGTACCTCAAATTTAATGACACTGTGACCTTGTTTGGTTTTAAAGAGAACACCGTTGATCGGTGTATATATGGAGGTCAGTGGGAGCAAGTTTATTTTCCTAATCTTATGTGTTGACGATATTTTGTTTTCCGCTAATGTGGAAAAATGTTCGGCATGAATAGTTGCGATTCAGAAAGGGGACAATTTAGTTCAAAACAATGTCTACAAAGTGAATTGGAAAGAGAACAAATGAAAAGTATTCCTTATGCATCAATTGTTGGGAGCTTAATGTATGCTCATACTTGTACCAGACCAGATATTAGTTTTGTTGTCAGAATGTTAGGCAGATATCAAAGCAATCATAGGATGGATCATTGGAAGGCTGCAAAGAAAGTTCTCAGATACTTGCAAGGAACTAAGGACTACATGCTCACTTATAGAAAAATGGATCAATTAGAGGTAATTGGATATTCAGATTCAGACAATACGGGATGTGTTGATTCAAGAAAATCAACATTTGGCTATTTGTTCCAATTAGTCGGAAGGGAAATCTCATGGAAAAGTGTGGAGCAGTTTGTCATTGCTGCTTTTACCATTGAGGCCGAGTTTTTGGCATGTTTTGAAGCCACTATTCAAGGTTTATGGCTGTGAAACTTTATTTCAGGGCTTATAATTGTCGACAGTATGGTTAGGCCACTGAAAATTTATTGTGATAGTGTTGCAACAGTCTTCTTTTCTCAAAGCGACAAACACTCTAAGGGTGCTAAGCATACGAAGATAAAGTACTTTTCCGTTAAAGAAGAAATTCAGAAACAAAGAGTGTCAATTGAGCATATTAGCATAGGACTTATTGTAGCAGATCCCTTAATGAAAGGATTGTCGCCGTATGAGTATTGTTAGACGCCATAAATGATATGCATTGGTGTGTTGACACTCTGAGCTCAATAAAAGTTATTTGTTTCTGATATTTCCTGTTTCTGATTATGGTGTATACATAAACGTGTCAAAATTATGTTACAGGAATGAATGTTTATTAAAGTTGTATTTTACTCTTCACTAAAGGCTGTAGTGAGGACAAGTTTATTGATGTAGTATATGGAAGGGAGTTTATCAAAATGGACGATTTACAACCGCCATGACTCACATTAGACTTTACTTACTCAAAACATTATAAGAGAACAATATTATGGTTAAAGGATTTAATACAAAAGTGCACATTATGGTTTTATAAATCATGTAAGACGTCACAAGGAACAAGTGAAAGATTGTAAGGTTTTGTCCCTTGTGAATTTTAGTTATATGATTTATAAGTAAATCCTAATTGGTTATTTACGAAGAGTTATGTAGAAGGGTTATGTCTTTTAAGTTAAGAGACACAATTCTTCATTAAAGGGACATATCCATTTATCAAAGGGTATGAATCCAAAGGTTATGATGAAAGTACCTTTTGGTTACCTATAAATATGGATGAAGGTCTTCTCTTCACCCTGGTTTATTTTGTTTTACTTATCCATCAAAGTAAACATTAAAGTGAGAGTTAGTGAACAGAAACCTCCGTTCAAGTTCGGGATCGTCTATATCAAAATTGAAGTTTCAGTTCAACAAATAATTAAGAAAAGGTACGTTTCTGCTAAACATCTTGTTATAATTGTTGTGAAATGATTGTGTATGTGAAGACGTAAATTTCTAGATCCTGAAGAGTTAATTGCTTACAAAATGTGCTCGTCATAATTGATTATCCACAAGCCTTTTATTAGCAAATGTTAATATGGGTTTGAAGTAGGTGGGTTCTCATTGGTTGTGCTGCATTTGGGGTACACAATTATTTATACTAACATATATCATATGAAACGCTATGTTTATAAAAGTTAAGGAAAAGTCATGTTACGAATGTTTATGGAAATGACATGTCATGAACGTTTATGAAAAGGTCATGTTTTGGAAATGTTTTTATGAAATACAAACTATGTTATGAATCTTAAAGAGCATATGACATGAAACCCGATCCATCATTAGTACATGACCAAGTTTTGATACGATATAAGTGGATCAAAGAGAAAGTTATGCATGGAAGTACATTTGTTATGGGCATGAGAATTTATGACTTTAACATAAGATGTGGATTGGAAAATAAGAGTGATAAGTCTAGAGTTGGATTCATGTGGATATGAAAGTGGTGAACTCACGACTTTATATGAATGTGTGATGTTGAATGATAAAAGTTACTAACTTCATGAAAAGTTCATAAACAAAATTCATTTATACATTGTTCTTCTGACCTAGTTCTCAAATATATATAGCCAAGCCAAGTGTTTATGGCGACCCACAAATTGCATATATTTTCATTTTTCCAGACTCATTGCGAGACAAATGGCTACAACAATAATCTTATAACTCAATCCAAAACAAATTATTCCCCTTGCAAAATTGATTTTCCAAATGGTCCAATGGAGGTTTATCGAGCGGCATAATGCATATGATATCATCAGTGCGTTTTTTCAATTTTTCTTTCCAAGGTCCAACTTATCATGATTCTCCAATTGAAACGTCACAATACACTATATTTGTTACAAAGGTCTTCCTCAAATTTATATAATAAGACTCTTTAAATATTTGAATATGGATCTAGAGTTACTCATGGTTCATCGTGATGGTGTGTTTCTTCAGCCCACGGAGCGCAATCCGCAGACGGAGGAGAGAGCGGCTGACGGCACGGCATATCAGAGAGAGTGGTGTGTAGAGGCGTTTCAGACTTTCAGTCCTGTGTTTATGCGTACAAAACGTGGGGGGGGGGGGGGGGGGGGGGGAATTGTTTCCGTTTAGGGTTCAAGAAAATAGGGGATAAAAATTAA
This sequence comes from Eustoma russellianum, assembly GCA_036186865.1. NCBI lineage: Eukaryota > Viridiplantae > Streptophyta > Magnoliopsida > Gentianales > Gentianaceae > Eustoma > Eustoma russellianum. Next base: position 11,278,956 of record AP025075.1, on the reverse strand, counting down.
AGTATATTTATGTGAAATCTAAATAAATTTATACCAATAAACCGGTGGTTGGGTATCCCTCCTAGTTGGAGAGTCCCAATATTTGAAGTCAAAAGACAATTACAACATTGGAGAGTTCCAATGTCTTAAGTCAAGCACAATTATAACATTGGAGAATTCCAACAAAGGAAGTTGGAATGGTTTGTTTGGTTCTCTAAGGTTGTTTATTACTTGGAAGACTCTAGGAAGACCTTGTGCATTGAAGAAGCAAAAGATGGAGCACTATAAATAGAGGTGATGTGTGGAACAAATGTAAGAGAGAACAAGAAGAGAAGAAGAAAAAATAAGAGAGACAAATAAAAATGAGGAAGAGTGAAAATTCGTAGGTGTTGGGAAGTCTGCCAGCCTCCGGGAAAATTACATTTGCCGAGTATTGCACCATTGGATCGTCACCAAATTTTGACAGATTAAACGGTGGAGATGTGTTTTGGAGGAGTCTAAGTGTGACCGATACCTGCATTCCCGAGACTGAAATTTTCTGTCTGAAAATTTCAGCTATGTATTTTGGTTCCTCTCTTGTATCTTGTTATGTTCTAAGATTGTTTGGTTGATCTTGATGATGTTGTATTCCTCTAGCTGCGCCTAGAGAGACTTGGTTGTACCCATTATTGACTATAGTGGAGATCGTTTAAGTGGCCTACGGATCCCGTGGTTTTTTACTCCTACTTTGGAGGTTTTTCCACGCTAAAAATTGTTGGTGTTCTTGTTCGTGTTTCGTTCCATTATTACTCTATAGTTGCTGCATTTGGGAGAGATTATTTCCTATTCCGCTGTGCTATCTCGCAGTTTTCTCCCAACAAGTGGTATCAAAGCGAGGTTCTCTTGACTGTGTGCAACTATGGAAGTGAACACATCCAGGGTGGTCAGTTTGAATGGCTCCAACTACAATGTTTGGAAAGAAAAGATGGAAGATTTACTCTATGTCAAAGGGTTTCATGTTCTGGTTTTCTCTGCCGAGAAGCCTGAAGGAAAAAGTGATGAAGAATGGAACCTGCTGCACAGACAAGTTTGTGGATACATCCGCCAATGGGTCGATGATAATGTATTAAATCATGTAAGCAAGGTGTCTAATGCGAGAACCCGCTGGACAGCTCTGGAGGAGTTATATGCTAAGAAGACAGGGAATAATAAGCTATTCCTGATCAAACAGATGATGTCTTTGAAGTATGATGATGGTTCATCAATGTCCGACCACCTGAATGCTTTTCAGGGAATTATGAACCAATTGGCGACGATGGGCATAAGCTTTGATGATGAGATACAAGCTTTGTAGCTTCTTGGCACTCTGCCAAATTCATGGGAGACGTTCCGGACATCGTTATCAAATTCTGCTCCAAATGGTGTTCTCATAATGGAATCGACTAAGAGTGCAGTTCTTAGTGAAGAAATGAGACGCAAGTCTCTTGGTTCCTCTTCTCATTCAGAGATGCTGGTCACCGAATCGCGGGGGAGAAGTCAGAGAAGAACTCAGAAAAATCGTGGTGCATCAAGTGGGAAGAGTCAAAACCAATCTTCGGATTGTGGCAAGTCTCGTGGGAGTTCCAACAAATGGTCAAATGTAGAGTGCCATCACTGTGACTTGAAAGGTCACATCCGAAAGCATTGCCGAAAGCTGAAAAGAGAAATGAGAGACAAGAGTAGCCATAATGATGTCAAGAAAGAAGGTACCAACAATGATGATATTGCCGTTGTTCATGATTTCTTCATTATTTGTGATGATTGTGTAGAAAGTGTTAATATATCATCTGAAGAGATGGATTGGGTGATTGATAGTGGTGCTTCTACACATGCTACCTTTCGGCGTGATCTTTTCTCAACCTATGAGGCTGGTGATTTCAGAGTAGTATGTATGGGAAATAGAGGACAATCAAGCATCGTCGGAATGGGAAATATTTGTGTTGAGACTAGTAATGGAACTACACTGGTTCTCAAGGATGTGAAGCATATTCCCGATCTTCGGTTCAACATATTGTCCGTTGGAAAGCTAAGTGATGATCGATATTGCAGTTCTTTTCCAGGTAATGAATGGAAATTGACGAAGGACTCAACGTTGGTTGCGAGAGGAAAGAAGTGTTCAAATTTGTACGTTGCCAAATTTTGGATTTCCAAGTATTACATGAATACTTGTGAGAATGATAGCTCCTCGGAATTATGGCACCAGCATTTAGGTCATATGAGTGAAAAGGGAATGAGCATCCTGGCCAAGAAGAATCTGTTATCCGGTGTTTCCGTGCAAGATTGAAGCAGTGCCCGCATTGTTTGGCTGGAAAGCAAAGACGTGTGTCCTTCAAGTCTTCCGAATCAAAAAGAAAGCAGGAGGTTTTGGAATTGGTGCATTCCGATATGTGTGGACCGATGAAGACCCGGTCACTTGGCGGTGCTTATTATTTTGTGACATTTATTGATGATTATTCTCGGAAGATTTGGGCCTATACCTTAAAGACGAAGGACCAAGTGCTTGATACATTCAAGTCCTTTCAAGCATCGGTTGAAAGAGAAACAGGAAAGAAGCTCAAGTGTATCCGAATAGATAACGGGGGAGAATATATTGGTCCTTTTGAAGAATATTGTCGGAGCCAAGGTATACGCCACCAAAGGTCTCCTCTGAAGACACCGCAATTGAATGGGCTAGCCGAAAGAATGAATAGAACCTTGATTGAAAGAGTGAGATGTTTGTTATCTCAGTCAAGGTTGCCGAAGTATTTCTGGGGTGAAGCATCAAATACAGCGGTGCACGTGCTGAATCTCACACCTTGTGTGCCTTTGAAGTTTGATGTTCCAAACCGTGTCTGGAGTGGAAAAGATGTCTTCTACGACCGTCTTCGGGTGTTTGGGTGCCTTGCTTATGTGCAAGTTCCAAAAGATGAGAGATTTAAACTTGATGGCAAGACAAAGAAATGTGTATTTGTGGGATACGAACTTGATGAGTTCGGCTATCGCTTCTTTGATCCGGTTGCAAGAAAGCTTGTTCGCAGCCGAGATGTTGTGTTTATGGAGGACTACACCATCGATGATATTGAGAAAGCTGAGAAAGAAATTCCTATTCGTGTAGATGAAGAATTGGCTGGTGATCAACCAACTACAACTGCTCCCACACCAAATGCTGTAGTTGATGAGCCTGATGTGAATCCAGATGCTAAGAATGAAGTCCATCATGAAGTCCATCATGAAGAGGAGATGGCTGAGCAGCCTGCTGGTGCTGTTGAATTGAGACGGTCTACCCATGACAGAAGACCTTCCGTTCGTTACCCCCAACGAGTATGTATTTCTTATTAATGGTGGAGAGCATGAAAGTTTTCGTGATGCATTGGATACCAAGCTATTCGAGCTTGAGAAGATTCATACGGATGAAAATGGTTCCGACATGTTGACAAAAGTTTTGTCAAGAGGAAAGTTTGAGTTTTGCCGCATTGCTTCCGGATTGATGCCGCCCTCCAACTAGTCGGTCGGGGGAGTTTGTTGGGTATCCCTCCTAGTTGGAGAGTCCCAATGTTTGAAGTCAAAAGACAATTACAACATTGGAGAGTTCCAATGTCTTAAGTCAAGCACAATTATAACATTGGAGAATTCCAACAAAGGAAGTTGGAATGGTTTGTTTAGTTCTCCAAGGTTGTTTATTACTTGGAAGACTCTAGGAAGACCTTGCGCATTGAAGAAGTATAAGATGGAGCATTATAAATGGAGGTGATGTGTGGAACAAATGTAAGAGAGAACAAGAAGAGAAGAAGAAAAAAAATAAGAGAGACAAATACAAGTGAGGAAGAGTGAAAATTCATAGGTGCTGGATAGTCTGCCAGCCTCTGGAAAAATTGCATTTGCCGAATATTTCACCGTTGGATCGTCACCAAATTTTGACGTATTATTGCCAAGACACAGAAGTACATTCTGAACGGTGAAGATGTGTTTTGGAGGAGTCTAAGTATGACCGATACCTATATTCCCGAGACTGAAATTTTCTGTCCGAAAATTTCAGCTTTGTATTTTGGTTCCTCTCTTGTATCTTGTTGTGTTCCAAGATTGTTTGGTTGATCTTGATGATGTTGTATTCCTCTAGCTGCGCCTAGAGAGACTTGGTTGTACCCATTATTGATTATAATGGAGATCGTTTAAGTGGCCTACGGGTCCCGTGGTTTTTTACTCATACTTTGGAGGTTTTTCCACGCTTAAAATTGTTGGTGTTCTTGTTCGTGTTTCGTTCGATTATTTCTCTATAGTTGCTGCATTTGGAAGAGATTATTTCCTATTCCGCTGTGCTATCTCGCGGTTTCCTCCCAACACCGGTCTGGTCTGGTTTTAGCGGTTTTATTTATTCAAAATCAAAACTAAACCATTTCGGCTTTTTGCATATAAACTGACCGTAAAACTGCGAGATTGATTTTTCTTAGATTGGTTCAATTTGGTTCGGTCAATTCTGATTTTAGAATATTTTATACAGCGCTACTAAAGAGCGAGGAAACATCAGGTTTTTAACTATGGTCAATTGCTCCATCCCAAGCCTGCATTAGATTCCTGGCCATGTACGCTTTGAACCAGTGAGTCCATAACCGGAAAATTAAAAAAAAAAAAAA
>AP025075.1:11246868-11274339 GCA_036186865.1 Eustoma russellianum | reverse complement strand
AAAAAAAAAACTTGAATATTGTTGTAAATTTTATCATTCTTTCTCAAATTTTTGCGAACAAGACGATATAAGGAATAGTAAATGAAAATAAGCTACTGTACTAAATCTCGATCCTTGCAATCAACTGATTTATTATACTAAATATATTATCTTTAAACTTTAGGTGACCTTTGCTTCTTTCTGAGGACATGGCTCACAATAGAAGTTCATGGAAGCAGAGGATTAAAGTTAAAAAGGTTTAGACATGGTATAAGAGAACCTTAGAATATACATAGGGACGTAGATACTTTATACACTTTAGGTAGCCTTTGCATTTTTTTCCTCTTCGTCATTATTTGTGTATATACACGTTATGACTGTTTTAATATCGTAAGCTGTTTATTTGTATTTTATTAAAAATTCTTTCACTAACATACTAGCACACCATAGTCATATTATTGTTTCATATATGCAGGTACAAATAGAGCCAGAGCTCTCTATCCTTTGGGATGGATGTATTGTTTGCCTACATCTCACCCAACTCTCTATTCCTTGAGATGTAGGCATTGTTTGTATACATTTCACCATTTCTAGGCTCTAAAGATAGTTTTTGCTGGCGATGGAATATAATAGGTACGTGTTGGTGTTGTATATTATCTTTAAACTATTTGGAGACTCTTAGCTGGCCGAAGCACTTCTATCTTTTCTTTTGAAGTACTATTAGAGAGCACCTCCATAGTTTCTGATTATTTCAGCAGTAGCAATCATGTCCGGTAATTTACACGTATCTCCTGTCATAGCCTTATAGTCATTAAATAATTAAAAAGATGAGCTCCGACCAGATGGCTAAAATCTTACTCAAACCATTGAATGCATATGTACATTTTCACAAAAACCTTAAATAATGCACTTTTTATTTGATAAAAATATTATAATAATTGATTTTTTTAAAATAATACAAATTGTACTATATTAAAAATCAATTATTATAATATTTTTATGACAGATTGAGCATCAAAAGAATTGGAAATTAAAGAAAGAACTGAAAAGTTTATTAGGGCTATGGATTTTCTGATAGGAAAGCCATTGTGGAGTGGTTGGGGAGGTCACGTGATGTTATGCATTGGCATTCAGGGGCTAGCTAAAATTCTGACTCTTTGTCGGTGCATTCATTTTGGATAATCCAATAATATTGTGTACCTTCCCTACCCCATCCCCTAGACGCACCTACCATTGAAAGTGCAAAAAGTTGGGTTATCATCACAATCATTCTAGTACCCTGGTATGTAAAGGGAAAATTTTATAGGGTGACAGTGCGACTGGCAATGTTATATAGAACAGACTGTTGGACCATTAAGAGACCAGTCACAGAAGATGGAAGTGGCAGATATGAGGATGCCAAAGTGGATATGTGAGCATACAAGACTAGACCGGATCAGAAATGAGGTGTTTAGGAAAAGACTAAAGGTGGCTAGTATAGCGGATAAAATAAGGGAGGGGAGACAAATGATTTGAGCATTTCAAGCGGAAACAGACAACGGCGTCTGTCAGAACAGTTGAAAGCCTTATTGTAGAGGGAAAAAAAATAAAGGAATGCTCAAACGGACTTGGGAGGAGCGGATTAGTCATCCTACTAGATTTGCATCTCTCTGAAGAAATGGTTCAGGATAGAAGTGCATGGAGACGGATGATCAAGGTTAGCGAGGTTTAGACAGGATATAGAGACACCTTAAAGTATATATAGAGGCTTAGATACTCTTCAACGTTAGGTTGATTTTGCACTTTTTGTGTTTATATTTGTCTTTCATTATTTGTCTATGCAGGTACATATAGAACCAGGGGTCTCGCTGGAAGCGAACTCTCTATCCTTTAAGATGGAGGTAATGTTTTTCTGTCTCTCACCCTCCCCATACCCTAGCGACAGTTTTTGCTGTTGTTGAGATATGTTAGGTATGTGTTGTTGTAAAAGATCATATTTTGGTCCTGAGGAATTTTAGTGTCTTAGTTCCAAAGAATTTTATAGAGGATACAGATCAAGTCACTCAGCGGTTGCCTAAGACCTGGTGTCCACAAGGTGTCGAAGGGCTCAAACATCCACACTACTGTTGCAAAGATTTGAATCGAACACTTATAATACAATCTATCACCCGAATACCAAGTGAGCTACATCTTGGAGACTAACATTTTATGATTCTTGATTTTAGGACATGATGCATGTAAGCCCATTCAACGGGGCTAATCTAAGGTCATTAGTGCCGATAATACTAATTATTCTTCTTGTTCTAAAAAATATTGTCTTACTTTATCTTTTGATTCGTCTCAAAATTATATTATATATTCTGTCAAAGTTTTTATGCTATTTTTGTAATCAATACTTACATAATTTCTCTAGTTTTGTTTTATTAACCAGCTAAAGGTAGAATAAGGTTAAAGATCAAAATAATTTGATTTCTTTAAATTACGGTCAAGTAAAATTATAACGATATTTTTAAAATAGATGAGCAAATAATAAGAAGATTGTTACAAAAACAGATAAGATGGCAACTAATTCATTGTATATCATTACAGAGGCAGCCAGTTTTCTGTGTGCTTTTATGTTTTAATTTCTTCCTTTAGTAAAGCCAATTATATTCTGGCCGTCGGTCCAAGGTCCACGCGTCCTAATAAATGCTACTTGTATTTTTTCGGTTTTAATCAGTAACTTTTATGGTTTTTTTTTTTTTGGAAAAAAAGGATCTTTATTCAATATGTTCAAACAATACAAAAGTATACTACCAACAACTAGTTACAACACTTGAGTACCTCGTACATTTGTGGTATCCCTAAAAATATTTACAAATGTTTGAAGTCTCATTCGTCTCAATAATGCATCATGTACGTGGACGTACGATGTTATTATGGTTTTAGTGACTTATTTGTGGCACATAAGAGTCGCAAGAACAAACCTTAACCACCCAAATGCTACGCTTCAAATGTTTCTACGCCGAAGTATTAATTCATCGCTTTATAACTTAAAAACTGCGGTTTCTGGAGAATTGTAATTAGTTATTGGATGAATAATTCATTTCATTTTCCAGATTAAACATGCCAACCTAGCACTGCAAAAATAATAGAGAAAAAGAGACAAAAATTTACGCTACAAACATGTATAGCGGGTAAATAAAAACCTCAAGCAAAAGCGAAAAGGACACCCAAAAAAAAGAACGAAATATTGTTATTTATTAGCCATGACATTTGGTAACCCACTTCTATCTTTCTTCTTTTTGGTGAATAAATTCTTTTTGTCATGGTAAAATTAATAAAATGAAATTAGTCTCACGTATTGCGTTCATTAAATAAAGATGGAAAAATAACTGAGTCTAGAAAGACAGATAAGTCTTAGGGAGCAGTACATATATGTATACTATAAAAAAACCGGAACGTTGGAAATTTCATTTAAGCAAAAACAAAGAATAATAAAATGAACAACAACGTTATTCTATTGCCAGAATCTTTCGTATATGGCTGAGTATGAGAAGGTCGGATGTATACAACCATACTTATATGTTAGAACACGTAGAAGTTGTTTCCCGATGGCCCATAATAAAAATTGCGTCAAGTTATGTCGATCAACTGCTATTTGATAATTTCGTGAGTCATTTTACTTTATTCTATTATATTCTAAAGTAAAAAAATGTGTGTTTCACCCGTTGGAAACGGAAAAGTACGGTAAAATTTTCCATGCAATGCAAGGTCTATGCGATAAATTATGTATTTATTACATACCCTTCACCTTCATGCAATTCTCATGGTCAATAACACTTCATATATTTGATGTAACTTCTTCTTTATCCACCCAACCACTAACTCAGGCTTGGGGCCCTTTCATTTACTAGAGCAAAAAAAAAAAAAAAAAAATCTAGGCCTTGCCTTTAGTTTTTATATAATGTTCTTTAGATATTTCTCCATTTCATTCTCAATTGTATCATTCACTATGGCATACTATCAAGGTATATTTCTGCTCTTGCTCTGCTGTGCATTTGCAGCAATTGAGGCTTCCACAACCGCTGTAATTAAGGGAGCAGTCACCTGCCTAGACTGTGATGCCCATTTTGATTTTTCAGGTTCTTTCCTATCTCTTATCTATTTTTTTTTAGGTGATTTTGCTGCCTCCTATATACTCAGTCATCGTATATCTGTTAATTATATTTGCAAGTCTGCTTGCTTTTAATTAGATATCGATTTTATAATCTTTTTGGCCTTATAGAATGATTTATGTACCAAAACACTTATTCTGAATATATGTGATAAGTGTGTATTTTTTTAAGTGATGTGATAATTATGTATATACACACATATGTACATATATGCACATATATATAGATACAAATATATACGTCCACACATACACACATGTGTGTACCCTTTGGATCCAGTAACATATAGAGACATACACACATGTGTGTACCCCTTGATATTGAACATAAAAGAAAGTAGTAACCTTATAGGGAACTGCCCATGATATTTCATGACAGCAGCAGTACTGAACAAGTTCATGTGTCTCTTTGTTACTTAGCAATAAGAATTGAGTTTCCGTTGTCTGATTATATATTATTTATTTCACTTTACTTGAGAAAGAATCCCATTGTGTTTCCAAAGCAGGAATCAAGGTCTCAGTGAAATGCAACAAAGTGAAGAAGTTGTTCATAGCAACAACAACAAAAGATGGCTTTTTTGAGACAGTGTTTAGACATGAAATCCCAAATACTTCTCCGCCGACAGCCTCACTCAAGTGCTCTGCAAAGATTGTAGGAGGTTCAAGTTTGCTATATACTACATTAAAGAACACTGCTTCAAATGTTGTCAAGATCAAGGGGCAAGACTTCTATACCAATCTTGATCCACTCACCTTCTACAAATCATGCCCTTCAAAGAAGTATGCAAAATGTGCAGAAATCGTAGATTCTGTATTTGGTTCCTCCAAGACTGTTGATCTGCCCGTGCCAAAAGAGTGGGGACTTGCACCCACTAGCTATTACTTCCCTTTTATTCCCATTATTGGAATACCCTAAAATTGATAAATCATTTGTTGCCAGCTTTGTTTAATAGCAAAGTTTAAGTTGGTAAATGACAAAATATTAAGTGTATTAGTGTTTGGGCATTAGTGGATTAAAATATGTAAGAAGTGTCCTTTGTCTCGTTACTAAATCATGCGCGGTGTTGATGTGACATTTTCTTTTGTAATTGCTTTGTTTAAAATAGTTCGATGAAGCATTAGTTTGCTTGAATATGTTGTCAAAACCAACATAATGTTGGTATCAAACCTTTTATTGAATGGATGTACTTTTGTGTTGAATCAAACGGGAAAGATTCATAGTTATTTTAAGATTGGCAATATAAGTATGTGTATGTTAGTAGTTTCACTTTCTTTTATTCAACATGCAAGGATAACATATATATAGTGAATATGATGATCTAATCGAATCAAATTAATTACAAGTCAGAGGTAATGTAATCAAATCAAATTAAATACAAGTGTAATCTAATCATAACCAATTAAAATCAATTATATGTTTGGTAAACTCGAGATCTAGAAGTACTACATACGGTTTTGGCTGACCGCTCGACAGTCTTGTCACTGTCGGTGGGTCTGAACTAGTAAGTCAGATTTATGGAAACAGTATGACTGTCGCGTGAAGCCCGAAGCATAGTTAGATACACTCAAAATAAACCAAGTGAAATATGAAATAGCTTATAACGTACGTGTTGATGGGATATGACAACCTGATGAAGATCGATGAAACAACAATTAACAGTTAAGTGTTTCATTCAAGTTAAATTTAAATTTACAAGGTGATTCTCTTTTTATAGGAGTTTTTATTGTTAGGTTCGTAAAATACACTAGAAGGGAGATTGAATAGTGTGTTTATCTAATTATGGCTCTTTTTAAAAAAAATTTGCAGTGCTTGTGTCTAATACTTGATGTGTTCTTCACAAAAATAAACTTGAAGAAAATGAAAGAAACCAAATTTATAGAGGTTCAAGTCTAAGACTCTGCTCTTCTGCTTTCTTGCTTTGAACAAGAAGGATTTTTGAACAAAAGGACTGTTATTTCACTTTGGGAGGAAACAACAATCAAAGAAAATACACTAGCAAGCCAAGTTTAACAAACTTAGCACAAGAACGATGACAACTCAACTCCTTTGAAGCCTAGTCTCCTTAAGACATTCTTTGTACTAAAGAGTCCTTCTCGCTCCTATACCATCAACTAGCTCTTGCAAGCTTGAGTTTCGCCCAACAAGAAGCACCTTTGCTTCTTGACCAACGATCAAGATCTTGCTCCTTATAATCCTCACTTAGAAGAATACTTTTCTTCTTTACAATCACACAATCTTAACAATAAAGTAATCTTACAATAATTTTGAGAGCAAAATAACAAGGAAGACTTGAGAGCTTAGAGGTAGAAAGTTGTCTTCAAAAATAGAGTCTTCCAAGCCTTATAGAAGCCCTTCTAGCCGTTGGAGTGGAGAGAAAAGAGAGGTAGAGATTTTCGTCCCACTTGTTGATACATCATTGTCTTGAAAATTTTTCCTTGGATAAAGTCAAAGCTTCTTGTGGAAGCTTTGCCTTTTAAGCTCATAAAGAAAAGATTTTCCCAACTACCCTTGATTTGCCTTTGGAATAGAGCTGCAACTATCATGATTGCATAAGAAAAATATAAAGCACATCGGTCAACTAAAAATACATGAGATAGAAGGTTGTACCTGCGAATGAAAATCTGTTAGACATGAAACGCTTAGATGAAGTGCTTGAAGTGACTTTGCACTCAAGAACAAGAATGCATGAGGCGCTTCATCCTTATCAATTCATGTTGGAGGGAAAAATGTGAATTCAAAACATTACACAACATGGAATACTTTGGTTAGAGAGTGAAGTAATACAAAGTTACTTTCATATAGATTAAACGCTTTATGTAGTGCTTCATGTTTTCAACAAAACTCTTTGTTTAGAATGTTAAAGAGATGAAGCGCTTTATGTAGCATTTCATGTTTTTACCAAAACTCTCTGTTCAAAATGTTCAAGAGATGAAGTGCTTTATGTAGTGCTTCATTTGCCAAAAAAAAAAACTCTCTGTTCAGAAGTTTGAAGAGATGAGCACTTGGTGAAGCACCTAATGTTTTAGCAAAATTTTCTGTTTAAACTTTCTGAGGGATGGAGTGCTAGACCAAGTGCTTGAAGTCTGAAGACCAGTTTGTTAACCCAGTTTTGAGTCTTTTAATATGCAAGAAATCAAATCACCAAAACCAAATCATACACCAACAAACCTCCCTCTTTTTGATGATTTCGCAACGAGCTCCCCTTCACTAGATGCATCTTACACTCCCCCTCACTAGATGCATTTTCTTAAGGTTAATTTCATTTCACATGTTCAAGAATATACATCCAAGATAGCATGGTGTGGAAAGAAATTTTTTTTACTTATAACATGCTGAAGCTTGAAGACACCAACTTCATTCTAACATATCAGAAATTTAGAAGGCCACAAAGGGCCATATGTAGAAACATTTCAAAGGCCACACATGGCCAATCTTGACAGAAACACAACCAGCTTTTTAAAGACCATACAGGGCCAAACTCAACAGAACAAGCAGAACAAGCAGAAACAGCTAACATAAGACACATCTTACACTCCTATCAAGCTAGCACATACATATGAACCCTTTATTCCCCTAAATAAATCAATAACGTAGGAACCAATGGTAGAGAATAAGACATAGAAATCTAGACATTCTTGGGCTCATCATCAAAGTTTTCAGCAATTTGCGCATGTAGGAGTTTGGATTTTAAATATTCAAAGTAAGCGTCATTTAGGCTCTGCATCCACACAAGGTGACTGTTGGCACACTTTAATTCTTCCTCTTCATGTTCTAGAGAAGTGAATTTTCCCTTCAATTGATTAAGGACAACATCATCTTCATTTGTTGCTTCACCTCCTATGTCATTATCATCATCAATATGCATATCAGCTTCCTCCCTTGAGCTTCCAGTGTTGCTCTTTCTTTTTTATGCTCCCTTCACTTGAGAAATATTCAAACTATCGTATTGACCTTTCACACTAAGCTTTTCAACATGAATGGGATCCATGTCAATACCACATTTCACAAGCATTATATTTATGCAATTGGCAAAGGGTAAAGCCTTGGTTTTCTTAGTTAACACGCATAGATCACAGCCAGAAAAATCCAACCAAAGTTTAACTGCCACTTTTCAAAATGCAATCTATGGCATAGAAATCCAGATTGCTTGGATTTCTAGTCGGTTTCCTATTTACACATGCAATGACAATTCCTAGCAGCACCTGGTTTACCCCATAAGTGTGCATAAAACATCTGTGTGTACCTTGTAGAGTAGGAGTCCATCCTAGAGGTAGACCAAACTTGTCCAATCCTTGGACTTTCAGCAGTGTGTAGATGATTTCGACATCCGGATGATCCTTGAGGTCGGATTAACCAGTTTCAGGGGAACAGTAGCTTTTTGATTTGTCTCCCATTCCTCAAAAAACAGTTGAGAGAATCTGCACAGATGGACTCTAACACCAAGACATATTGGCTCTTTATTTGTGTCTTTGTTTTTCGTTGCCAGCCACAGAAATGTCGTTTCTGGAGGTCCCTTCGGATTTTAAGGACCTCTTCCATTTCAGCAAAGCTGGATGGAGCCTTTCCTTTCTTGGAACATTGAGTTCTTGCTCGCTTTGTTCCACTTCATGCTCCTTGAGAGGCCACAGATGATGATGATGTTTTGACGGAGATGAAAGTTTTGGAGAGAAAGTTGAAGAATCTGAGGAACTTGGAGAGTTGGGGAGAAAAGATGATTATAAAGAAGTAAGAGGATGTTTTAGAGATGGAGAACCGTTCAAACTGAGGAAGTTAAATGAATCATGGAGTGATGTGAGGTGTAAATCGGGAGATTTATCCTTTTCAATTGTTTGAAGCTCAAAATTTTTTAAAGAGCTTAATCCAGCGTGCAATGTAAACATTAAGCAATTGGTCAAGCGAATGATAGCACATTGTGTTGGACCGTGTACCTGAAATAAACACTACTAGAGGGGGGTGAATAGTGGTTAGCGAAAATTACACTACAACCCTTTGTTAAAATCCTCTTTGAAAACAGAATCTGAGACCACCTCAGATTCAGAACCCGTTTTTCAAAAATTTACAAATAATTGTACACAACTCCAAAAATTATAAACATTTTCAGAATTGAACTTTAATGAGTTAACAAGACTCTGTCCAAAAATTAGACAAAAATAAGATCGTTTGTCCCTTCAAACAAATAAAAAGATTCAGATGGTCAATCTGGACAGAATTGGACAGAATGTTGCTGATTTTGCAAAACGTGTTTCTCTTTGAATACTCAACCAAAAAAGTTGATCTTTATATCAAAACACTCCTTAGGATGTGTAGATGAAGTGTACAAAAGGTCCTGACCTTAAACAATTCTTGAAAAATACAGAATTTAAGTTTTCTCAAAACTGGTCAGATTGCAGCCAGATTGGAGCAGTTATCTTGCAAAGACTGAAAGATTAACTTTCCCTTGCTCAAATCAAGTGATTCTTGTTGCAAATGAAATTTAACAGTTTGAAGTATAATTCCACCAAAAATCACGAATTTTGAAAATGCTTAGCTATTTTTTCAAATTATGGGAAGTTGAGAGAAAACTGCAGTCAAAAACAGACAGAAAACAGAAATAAAGAAACAAGAGAAGAACACCGAGGATTTATCATGGTTCAGTCAATGTGACCTACTCCAGTCCCAAGGAACACCTTTCCTTAGATTTTACTATTAAATGAACACCTTACAACAAGAGCCAAGCTTGATCCTTGGGTTATACACCAACCCTACTCAAGACTTGGATAATCACCTTCTAAGCAACACTTAGTTGCAACTCCTCTAACACCTATTGATGTAGCCTTATAAAGATGGCTAATCAATCTTACAAATGAAGCTCAAGAGGCTTGTAGCTCACCACACTACAACAAGAACACCTTTGCTACCATGAATAAAACAATAACAACAAGAAGATGAAGATGAAAGCTAGACAATTCAACAAATGCTTTTGAGCTTCAAGTGTGTTTCATCTTCTTCACCATTGCCTCTATTTATAGTGTGATTTGAGCCTTGAAGATAAGAATGCACATGTGTCACCATCTTCATCATCAATTCCAAATGTCTTCTCATCATTGGTTGGCCTTGTACACTTGGCAAAATAAAACACAATGATTGGTCCACCTAGGCAAAATGATGTTGGCCGAAATTTTCAACTAAAAGTGACTTGGAATCATCTTGAAAATGTGAAGATAATAACACCATAACAACTCCATCATCTTCTCAACTTTTTGGCAAGATAATAGGCATGTGACCTTGACCATTTTAAATCCAAAAATCTGCTCCAAATTGAGATGTAGTAGCCGTTGGCTACTTTTGCTTTTCAAACAAAAATTTTGATTTTTCTTAATAAAATAAGAAAGGATAATACCACCAAATTATCCCCAACTTCAAGCACCATAATAGGACATGTGAGAGCTCCATTTTACTTCAAAAAATCTGCTGAAAATACCCAAGAAAGTCATATAGCCGTTGGCTATATTTTTTGCCAACTAGCTCCTTTTTGGATGGTCCACTTGTCTCCAACTCATAAAAATAATAATGTATCACCTCCAACTGTAAACTCACATTTTTCAACATATATATAAGTGTATCAACTCAGATTTTTGAAGAAGAAATAAATAGATAACAATTGACAAGATTATGTCAACGTGTAACACCGAAATTCTCCAATATTTCTTCTTATATGTCAAGAACATTTCCACACCTTTGACACCTTTAATATCTCTGAATAATGATGATAAATATCCTCTTATAACATATATAAGAGGGTCTTCAAGAAAAAATAGAATGCGACTTCTCAAATCGTCACATATTCAGCTATAGTCAATAAATATCATCGGTTGAGAGAATAAGATATAAGATCACCATATAATCTTCAAAATAATAATAACACAGCTCCAGAATGAAGATAATAATATGCTCAAGAGATTCCTTGAGTGAAAATACCAAAAATAACATTGGGGGTAAAATGACCAAAATACCCCTGGTGCGAGAAAACTCCAGAAATGACCCCGATGGTCAGAAATAACCATGATACCAACTTTGTCATCATAAATAGTAGAAGAATATGCTCTTGAAATATTTCCACCATATCATGTTCCTACAAAACTCAAAATACCAATTTTGCCATTTTTGGTAAGTTGTAGAAACTTCCAAGGCATGTTAGTAACAAGACAATAATAATCACCAAAAACACGTAATAATCACATAATGAACATGTATGATTCATATCCAAATGAAAACAATCATTTTAACACATTTTAGAAAAAATATTTCTAAAAACCCTATACATCGATCGATCGAAGTGCCTCAGCTTCAGAGATCGATGTCTCACAGAAAGGTCTTAAACTTTTCTGCCTTATATAGATCGATCGATGTGAGAGATCTATGTACATAGATCGATCGACGTGCAATAACCTGAGAGATCGATGTCAAAATTTTCAACTTTTTCAACTTTTAATCACATATAACACCATGTGTGACTTTTTTAAGTATTCACCACTTAAAATCATGATTTTGAAAATTATCCAAACATATTTCTCAACATTCTCCCTCTTTTGGATGATTTTCAAAATAACCTAACATGATTTTAATGTCATAACTTATAACCAAAAGTTTAACCAAATGTTTTCAACTTTTAAATAGTATGTTGCTCCCCCTCAACTCATACTCTCCCCCTTAACCTATGCTCCAAAATTTATGCCAATTAAAACTTAGCATATGATTCATCATGATCATGACTTACCAACTAAAATCATGTTCTTATTCTATCTCCCCCTTTATTTTGCAAATCATGCAAAAGATAGAACTACGCAATGGTATCGTAAGTCATCATTCCTAATTTGGCTCATAAGTTTTCAAAAGTGGCTTGATTAAGGGGTTTGGTGAAGATGTAAGCAATTTGATGATCAGTTATTATATGGTTTATCACTATATCCTCATTTTGAACATGATCGCGAAGAAAGTAGTATCGCACCTCAATGTGTTTGGCCTTAGAATGAAGCATCGGATTCCGGGAAAGATTGATTGCACTTGTGCTATCGCAGAAAATTGGAATCTTAGTCGTTATAATGCCAAAATCACTAAGTTGCTGTTTAAGCCAAAGTATTTGCGTAGTACATAAACGCAAAGCGATATACTCGGCTTCAGTAGTAGAAAGAGCTACACTAGCTTGCTTTTTAGAAAACCAAGAAATCAAGTTGGTTCCTATGAATTGACATGTACCGCTAGTGGATTTTCTATCTAACTTGCAACCACCATAATCAGCATCACTATATGCGTGTAATTCCAACTTAGCGTTTCTATCATACCACAGTCCTAAGTGAGGTGTATGCTTAAGATATCTAAAGATCTTTTTCACTGCATTGTAATGTGATATCTTAGGACAAGATTGAAACCTAGCACACATACACACACTAAACATGATATCAGGTCTTGATGCAGTTAAGTATAACAGTGATCCAATCATAGACCTATAGAGAGTGTCATCAAAAGGTTTACCATTTTCATCCTTATCAAGTTTGGTACTAACACTCATGGGGGTAGTTGTAGGTTTCAACTCTTCAAAGCCAAACTTCTTAATCATATCATTGACATACTTAAGTTGGCTAATATGAATTCCTTGAGGGGTTTGTTTGATTTGAAGTCCTAAGAAATAATTCAATTCTCCTACCATTAACATTTCAAATTCTGACTTCATACATTCTTCGAAGTCTTTTACTAAGGTAGGGTTAGTTGAATCAAAGATAATATCGTCTACGTATATTTGAACTATTAACAAATCATTACCTTTTCTTCTTAGGAATAATGTGTTGTCGATGGTCCCCCTTTGATAATTATTTGCAATAAGAAAGTTTGCAAATCTATCATACCAAGCTCTTGGAGCTTGTTTTAAACCATATAGAGCTTTCTTAAGCTTATAAACATGGTTAGGATTCTTTGGATCTTCAAATCCAGGGGGTTGTTTGACAAACACCTCTTCTTGGATGTATCCATTCAAGAATGCACTCTTGACATCCATTTGGAAGAGCTTAATATTGCTTAGACTTGCAATCGCAAGTAACAATCTAATTGCTTCTAGTCGTGCAACGGGTGCAAAGGTTTCTTCATAATCTATTCCTTCTTGTTGATTATAACCTTGTGCGACTAGCCTAGCCTTATTCCTTGTAATATTTCCTTGTTCATCCATTTTATTCCTAAAGACCCATTTAGTTCCTATGATAGACTTATCTTCAGGTTTAGGTACTAAGTCCCACACGTTGTTCCTTGTGAATTGATTTAATTCCTCATGCATAGCATCTATCCATGACATGTCACCTAAGGCTTCCTTTACGTTCTTAGGTTCTAATTGTGAGATTAAGCTATGTCTTTCAAGTTGACTTATATTTCTACGTGTTCTAACCCCAACACTTGGATCCCCAATGATTAGTTCTCTAGGATGCCACCAATTCTTAGATTGACTAGGTTCACCCTCATCTTGTTCAAATGTTTCATTAGTGTGAACGTTATCATATGTAATTGGATCATTAGTTGTATCTTCCAATTGCAAAGTTTCTTCATTTATATCATCTAAGGGTTCATGCATGTCTTGTTCAGGGAGAGTTGGTTCTAGATGATCAAGTACAGGCTCAGGTAATATATCATCATCAAACATATTTTCAACATTTGTTTCTTGTTTATGTTGATGTTTATCACTAACTTCAAAGCATGCATTTTCATTAAATTTCACATGTATGGATTCAATTATCTTTCTAGATGCAGGATTATAACACATATATGCTCTTGAGTTAGTAGAGTAACCAACAAATATGCATTCAATAAACTTTTCTTCAAACTTATCTAGATTATCCTTAGTGTTTAGCACAAAACATTTACATCCAAATACTTTAAGATAATCTAGTTTAGGTTGTCTATTGTTTAGCAATTCATAAGGCGTTTTATTTAATTTCTTTCTAATAGTAAGCGTATTTATAATATAGCATGTACAACTAACAACTTCAGCCCATAAATATTTAGGTAATTTATTTTCACAAAGCATTGTCCTAGCAACTTCTTGAATCGTTCTATTTTTACGTACTCTATTGAGTTGTGGTGTTCAGATGGTGAGAATTCATGTTTGATTCCATATAGTTTGCAAAATTTGATTACGTCTTTGTTTTTAAATTCTCCACCCCTATCACTTCTAATCCTTTTAACATTTTCTTCGTAAATGTTTTCAAGTTGCTTGATAAGGGTTTCGATTGCTAATGGAGCATCATCTTTGTGTGTTAAGAACAATGTCCATGTGTAGCGTGAGTAATCATCTACTATGACACACACATAGTAGTGTCCACCTAGACTTCTTGTCCTACTTGGACCAAATAAGTCTAAGTGAAGCAATTCTAGTACATGACTAGTACTCACTTCATGTTTCGGTTTTAATGTTTCTTTAATGTGTTTTCCTTTAATACATGTTTCACACATTTGAAAATTATCTAAGTCTAAATTAGGCATTCCTCTAATTAAATTCTTCTTAGACAATTTCTTAATAGTTGAAATTCCTATATGGCCTAATCTTCTATGCCATAAATTTACATCTAAGTCATGTGATATTAGACACTTAACCTTAGCATCTAACATGCTATCTAAGGTAAGGGTATAAATATTTCCATCTCTATTTCCTTTTAAAACCGTTTCTCCTTTTTCATTTATTATATCACAAGAATTGGGAAGAAAAGAGACATTGTAACCACAATCTATAAGTTGTGAAATACTAAGTAAATTATAAGAGAGATTGCTTACTAACAACACATTTCGTATTTGAAATGTGTTAGGATTCCCAATTGTTCCTTTTCCAACAACTTGTCCTTTGTTGTTGTCACCGAATGTCACCTTTCCACCATTTTTGATATGTTCCAATTCGATGAATAGTTTGGGGTTCTCCGTCATATGCCTCGAACATCCACTATCTTGCATTCCTTCTTCTTGCATTCCTTGCGTTTATCCTTCTTGCATTCCTTCTTCTTGCATTCCTTCTTCTTGCATTCTTTGACTTTGCCTCCTTCTTGCATTCCTTGCGTTTATCCTACAATGTAGACAAAGTTTTAGGTACCTTTTATTTGGGTCCTTGAATGTTAGGGGCATTATTCTTGTTTAGATAACCCTTAGGTATCCAAACCTGAATATACCATCTAGGCACATTTTTAGCATTGTTATAATTTGGAAAATAAGAAGAATTAGCATATACATGATTATTCCACATAAGTGAAGATGCATTGTTGTACATGTTGTGCCATGGTTGGTAATCATTATAGGATGGCTGAGATTTATGATGTGTATAAGGCATGTGAATTTGTTTCTTATATGGCGCTATATAAGTGTGTTTGTAGGCATTTCTATAAGGCTTATACGAGTGTTGCCTATACTTAGGTTCATAATATGTTGAATGCATTTTATTATGTCTCGTTGCATTTGTATACATATAGGCATAATTTCTAAGTTGTCTAGATGCAAAGTTTGGCCTAGATGTATAGTTATGCGTGTGTGTTTTTATGGGTGCATGCTGCATCTTTATCTTTGAATAAGAAGAAGAAGGAGTAGAAGAAGATTTAGCAGGCAAGTTTGTTTTTATAACTTTATAAGGTTGTTTCGTAGTTGATGATACAAACTTAGTCTTTTTATCTAATTTGTCATCTTCTTCTTTATATCCCAATCCAATTTTATCATTTCCATACTTTTGTGATGATATAAGTGTATCTGACATATTTGCACCAGATTTAAATTGTTCTATCATTTTTTCTAAGGTAAATTTAGAAGACTTAAGTTGTACTATTTCATTTTCACAACTTTCTAAGTTGGATTTTAACATTTTATTTTCCATTTGTAACTTTTGTTCATCTTTCCTATATGATTCAATTTTATTCTCTAAAGAATCAAGAGTATTAGAAGACTCTTGTTTAAGAGATTCTAATTGATCAGAAAATTCCAAGTTGGACGTCTTCAACTTGTCATTTTCTTCAATTAGTTTCTTCTTTTCTCTAGAGAGCCTCTTACAGTGAGCATGCATTCTTAAGAACTCTTCATACATTTCATCAAATGTCATGTCACTATCAGAATCACTATCAGAAGAAGAACATACCTCGTTGGATACGAAGCAGACTTGAGCTTCCTCAGTTTCGAATTCTGAGTCGGATGAGTCGCTCCATGTGCTCACCTTCATTGCTCGTTTCCCTTTTCTTGCCTTAGACTCCTTTGTCTTTGTCGTTTGAGCCTCCTTGTCCTTGTCTTGTTTATTATTGTTGTTATTCTTATTATTTTTCTTCGTGGGACAGTCGTATGAAATATGTCCTTTTTGACTGCATTCATAACACTTTAATTCTTTATTATACCATTTGTTTGTGTTATTCTTCCTAGGTTGAGAAGAAGAAGAAGAAGAAGAATTACGTTGTCTATTCCTATTTGGACGTTTGAAAAACTTTCTAAGTTTTCTAGCTATCAATATCAAGTCGTCTTCTAATTCAGTATCACTATTACTATCATCGTTACTAGCATGTGTTTCGATTGTTTTGAAAGCTATTGACTTACCGGATGACTTAGACGATTCAAACTTTCGTTGGTTCAGTTTTACCTCATAGACTTTAAGAGACCCGATCAATTCATCCATTTTAATGATTGACTTTGTCTCCTCGATTGCAGTCACCTTTGGATCCCATTCAGCAGGGAGCTTCGTAGCACCTTTTGAACCTTTTCACTATTCGAAAATGACTTCCCTAAAGCTTCAAGGGCATTGAAAATATTCGTAATCCTCAGATCCATAGATGTTATGGATACGTTTGGCAACATTTTAAAAGTCTCTAATTCAGTCATAAGCATGTTTATTTTTGACTCTTTAACACCACTAGTACCTTCATGCTTTAATACAAGTGATTTCCACATGTCGTGTGCGCTTGTGCAATTTGACACATATCCTGCTTCAGAAGTTGTAAGTCCATTTAAAAGTAATTGCATAGCTTTAGCATTCATGGACATTTTCTTTTTATCATCCAATGACCATTCACTTTTATATTTTTTAACCTCTTGAGTTACTCCACTAACTTGTACAACTTTAATTGGAATGTACGGCCCATCTTCAGCTATAGACCATAAATCGATGTCTATAGCCATTAAGAATAGCCTCATTCTTAATTTCCAATGAACAAAATTATTGCCATCAAAAAGAGGAGGGCGTTGTGTAGACATACCTTCCAACTCACCTTTGTGAGAAACAATAGCCATAGTATGTACCTTGGATTTGAGACAAGCAGTATATAAAGAATCGTTGTTTCTTGGCCTTGTATTGTTCGTATGGTGTTGAATCTTGCTTCTTTTGAGTGGTGTAGGTCTGGCTCTGATACCAAATGTTGGACCGTGTACCTGCAATAAACACCACTAGAGGGAGGGTAAATAGTGGTTAGCGGAAATTACACTACAACCCTTTGTTAAAATGCCCTTTGAAAACAGAATCTGAGACCACCTCAGATTCAGAAACCGTTTTTCAAAAATTCACAAATAATTGTACACAACTCCAAAAATTATAAAACTTTCCATAATTGAACTTCAATGAGTTAACAAGACTTTGTCCAAACATCAGACAAAAATAAGATCCTTTGACCCTTCAAACAAATAAAAAGATTCAGATGGTGAATCTGGACAGAATTAGACAGAATGTTGCTGATTTTGCAAAACGTGTTTCTCTTTGAATACTAAACCAAAAAGGTTGATCTTTATATCAAAACACTCCTTAGGATGTGTAGATGAAGTTTCCAAAAGGCTATGACCTTAAACAATTCTTGAAAAATACAGAATTTAAGTTTTCTCAAAACTGGTCAGATTGCAGCCAGATCGGAGCAGTTATCTTGCAAAGACTGAAAGACTAACTTTCCCTTGTTCAAATCAAGAGATTCTTGTTGTAAATGAAAGCTAACAGTCTGAAGTATAACTCCACCAAAAATCACAAATTTTGATATTTTTTCAAATTGTGTGAAGTTGGGTGAAAACTGCAGTCAAAAACGGGCAGAAAACAGAAATAAAGAAACAAGAGAAGAGCACCGAGGATTTATCCTGGTTCGGTCAATGTGACCTACTCCAGTCCCAAGGAATACCTTTCGTTGGATTTTACTATGAAATGAACACTTTAAAACAAGGGCCAAGCTTGATCCTTGGGTCATACGCCAACCCTACTCAAGACTTGGATAATCACCTTCTAAGCAACACTTAGTTGCAACTCCTCTAACACCTATTGATGTAGCCTTATAAAGATGGCTAATCAATCTTACAAATGAAGCTCAAGAGGCTTGTAGCTCACCACACTACAACAAGAACACCTTTGCTACAATGAATAAAACAATAACAACAAGAAGATGAAGATGAAAGCTAGACAATTCAACAAATGCTTGTGAGCTTCAAGTGTGTTTCATCTTCTTCACCATTGCCTGTATTTATAGTGTGATTTGAGCCTTGAAGATAAGAATGCACATGTGTCACCATCTTCATCATCAATTCCAAATGTCTTCTCATCATTGGTTGGCTGATTGGTTCACCTAGGCAAAATGATGTTGGCTGAAATTTTCAACTAAAAGTGACTTGGAATTATCTTGAAAATGTGAAGATAATAACATCATAAAAACTCCATCATCTTCTCAACTTTTTGGCAAGATAATAGGCATGTGACCTTGACTATTTTAAATCCAAAAATCTGCTCCAAATTGAGATGTAGTAGCCGTTGGCTACTTTTGCTTTTCAAACAAAAATTTTGATTTTTCTTAATAAAATAAGAAAGGATAATACCACCAAATTATTCCCAACTTCAAGCACCATAATAGGACATGTGAGAGCTCCATTTTACTTCAAAAAATCTGCTGAAAATACCCAAGAAAGTCATATAGCCGTTGGCTATATTTTTGAAATTTCCAAGTTGGCAATTTTGCCAACTAGCTCCTTTTTGGTTGGTACACTTGTCTCCAAGTCATAAAATGAATAATGTATCACCTCCAACTGTAAACGCACGTTTTCCAACATATATATAAGTGTAGCAACTCAGATTTTTGAAGAAGAAATAAATAGATAACAATTGACAAGATTATGTCAACGTGTAACACCGAAATTCCCCAATATTTCTTCTTATATGTCAAGAACATTTCCACACCTTTGAAACCTTTAATATCTCTGAATAATGATGATAAATATTCTCTTATAACATATATAAGCGGGTCTTCAAGAAAAAAATAGAATGTGACATCTCAAATCGTCACATATTCAGCTATAGTCAATAATATCATCGGTTGAGAGAATAAGATATAAGATCACCATATAATATTCAAAATAATAATAACCAGCTCCAGAATGAAGATAATAATATGCTCAAGAGATTCCTTGAGTGAAAATACCAAAAATAACCTTTGGGGGTAAAATGACCAAAATACCCCTGGTGCGAGAAAACTCCAGAAATGACCCCGATGGTCAGAAATAACCATGATACCAACTTTGTCATCATAAATAGTAGAAGAATATGCTCTTGAAATATTTCCACCATATCATGTTCCTACAAAACTCAAAATACCAATTTTGCCCTTTTTGGTAAGTTGTAGAAACTTCCAAGGCATGTTAGTCACAAGACAATAATAATCACCAAAAACACGTTATAATCACATAATGAACATGTATAATTCATATCCAAATGAAAACAATCATTTTAACACATTTTAGAAAAAATATTTCTAAAAACCCTAGACATCGATCGATCGAAGTGCCTCAGCTTCAGAGATCGATGTCTCACAGAAAGTTTCAGAGTTTGCCTCTGACCTACATCGATCGATCGAAGTGAGGGTTTGATGTACATCGATCGATCGATGTACATCGATGTGCCTCAGGTTTAGAGATCGATGTCTCACAGAAAGGTCTTAAACTTTTCTGCCTTACATAGATCGATCGATGTGAGAGATCTATGTACATAGATCGATCGATGTGCAACAACATGAGAGATCGATGTCAACATTTTCAACTTTTTCAACTTTTAATCACATGTAACACCATGTGTGACATTTTTAAGTATTCACCACTTAAAATCATAATTTTGAAAATTATCCAAACATATTTCTCAACATATTGAACGAGGGTAATGATTACATAGTGTGCTTAAAGTCTACAGATTTTGAAACTTTCTAAAATTTCAGTTGTAAACAGATATTTTGAACCCATGAAGCACCTGGACTTACTTTGAACGCAAGTTCAAGCGGGATAAAGCGCCTGAAGTCAAGAGAAAATGTATCTTTTCAAGACACTTGACTTTAACCAATGTTAAGCAACCCAAACAACTCCTTATTGATTCAAAAACCTCACTAGGCAAAGGTTTCGTGAATATATCCGCTAGTTGGTCATTTGTGGGAACAAATTCCACACAAACCAAACCTTTTTGCACACAATCCCAATGAAGTGATGTCTCACTTTAATATGTTTTGTTCGACTAAGATGAACTGGATTTTGTGCAATATTAATAGCGGAGGTCTTGTCACACAAAATAGGCACCTTGAAAAAAATACACATTATAGTCATTCAAGTTATGAAACATCTATAAGAATTGTGCACAACATGATGTGGCCGAAACATATTTGGATTCCGCTGTAAGAACAACACTATCTTGCTTCTTAAAAAACCAAGAAACAAGACAATCTCTGAGAAATTGACATGCCCCCGATGTGTTCTTCCTATCAACAAGACTCCCGGCATAATCAGAGTCACCGTAACTTCTCAAATCAAAGCATGCATTCTTTGGATAAAATAAACCAAATTTCAAAGTTCCTCGAAATATACGTTTTACGGTAATTAGATGCATTTCTCTAGGATCACTTTGAAATCTAGCACATAAACATATTGCATGCAAAATGTCCAGTCTACTAGTGGTTAAATAAAGTAGACTATCAATGATACTACGATACAAAGTATTGAGATATACACCAACCGTACGCAGACTCAAAGACTGAACGAAGAAAGAAAGGCAACACATATGTAAATACATAGTTATATATATGTATATAAATATGTACAGTTTACGCTAGTGAACTCTAAAGCCTTTTATTTCACTTTGTAACTATTGGAAACACCTTCCTTATCTCTCCCCAATTTCGACTGTTGCTACCAGCTTTTGCATCCAAGAATTCAGCTGACACTTACAGGGGATTCCAACGGTAACCTTTGAAGAGGAGCAACCTGCTTCTATATATGTAAATGTTAGATCATTTTGTAGATATAGAAAATCGAGAGTGAAGTTCTCATATGAGAACAAAATAAGTGTCATTCTTGAGCTATTCCTCCTGTGAAATTAAAGTGTTTTTCCTGTGAATACAAAGTGTGAATAAGAGAAGTTTTCCTCCTTTATTCCCATGGGTTTTCCTTGAAGTATTCTTATTCGATTTATTACAACTGTTTGCTAAGAATTCATATATGGTATCAGAGCCCAGGGGAGCTGAAGCGTGATGATTTCAAGTCTCTTTTGAGGTTAACACTGCTTAATTGGGTTCTGAGATTTCATAGAAGCCTCTGTGTTTTTTATACCCGGTAGTTAGTAACAAAAATAATAAATATATTGATAATATTTTAAAAAAAACTCTTCAAAAACTCCCACCCATAAATACTACTCTATCCTAATTAACTAAGGGGGGATGAACCTCTGACTTCTCCAAAAATATATAAATATAAAAAAGGCCAAAAGGCCAAGCATCAAGAAAAAAAGAAGAAGAAGTGAGGTGTCGTGAGATGCTTAAAGGAAAATAGAGAAGGAAAATAGAGAGTGGAGTGATGAGAAGGAAAAGCGAGGAAAAAAGAAAGAAGAAGGAAGGAGGAAGGGTGTGAAGGCCAACACCACCACAGCACCACTACAACCACCACAACACCACCATTAGCTTTAGACTATAACCAAGAGGTAGGTGACCCCTCTCATTTTGAGCGAATTTTATATATGTAATTTATTTACTAGGTGTTTAATTGATTGTTATTTTGCATGTTATAATTCAATTTGATATATTATATGTTTTGGTTGTTTTTCTTTGTAGCTTAAAAATGTTTTGTATGTGCTTATTATATGTTTTAATTCAGCTGAGTAACTAAAGGGGAAAAAATCTGTTACGTATAGATTATATATAAAAATCTTGTGAATCGGTTAGGCAATATTTGGAATTTATATACGTATAGATTATATATAAAAATCTTGTGAATTGGTTAGGCAATATTTGGAATTTATATATATAACATTATTATTAGAATTACATATATTTTAAAGGAAAAATAGTTTTTTTCGGCCTGCGAATTAAAGTTTAAAGGAAGTATGAATTTGGTTTAAACCAAATATAGACTTTAATAGAAATGTTATTTGGAATTAGAATTGAGATTGAAGATATTTTGGATTTGGGAGAAATGGTAATTGTTTTGGGTTAAGAGGGGGAAAAGGAATTGTGGCCTGGGAAGACTGATTTTTCGGTGCGGGCTACAGAGATTTTAAGTCCAAGGCGAAGGAACAAGGAAAAAAAGGGCTGGCCGAAATTGCTGGGGAGAAAAGAGAAAAAAAAGGGGCCTGGCGGTGGGCTGGGCGTGAGTTTTGGGCTTGGGAAAATGGGGTTTTCTTTTGGTTTGGGTTATTAAGAATAATTTAAAGAAAAACTGTTTTCTTATAATAAGTTTTTTAAAAAAAACTGGTTTATAAGAAAAAATCAGTAGAGGTGTGTTGAACATTTAAAAAAAAAGAGGGTTAAATTTGCCTCTGAACAATAAAATAAAATCAAATTACGGGTTTTTTTTAAAAATATAATAATAATATTAATAAAGTATTAATAAATAGCAACATTAGTATTTGTAACATATTTGAGGATAATTTGAGAGACTAAATTAAGTAGTTTCATTTTCAGGTAAATGGAGTTATATTTATAAAACAAAGTCAATAAATTGGTAAAAGAAATTAGTTATATTATTTATGAGAAGATAAGGAAAAATGAGACAAGTATGGAATCAAGGAAGAGGGGAAGAAAAAAATTGTGTTATGAGACATATTGCATTCGCTTTCATGGCACGAGCATTGCATGAACTTCGGGTCGAGATTGTCCTTCGGGACGTGTGACCCTATGAGGCGTGTGGTCTTACGGGATGTGTGGTCCTATGAGGCGTGTGGCCCGACAAGGCGTGTGGCCTGACGAGACGTGTCGTAGGATCACCTCGAGGTTCATGCATTACACGGTAGTGAGACAGGCATTCGTATGTTGAGATACCGTTGCGTGTGACACAAGCATGCATCATGACATCGCATAATTGTTGTGCCGTTCTTTTATTTATGTACTTAGTTATTCATGTTTATACCTGTGCTACGTGTTATTTGTTGCCATATATAAAATTGTTTGGAAATAGGCGGGAACCTACTCGGTGATATTTCTATATCACTCACCCCTTTATTTTTCCCTAGGTGAGCAGGAGTGCAACTGCATATACATAGAAGAGGGAGCTGAGTTCGGTCAGTGGGGTAGTTAGAGTCAGAAGATGTTCACGTTTGCAGTTTTATTTCCTTTATGTTGAGATGTAATAGTGAACTTAGACTTGGTACTTATCTGATGTTAAATTTGGGATGTTTAAATAAAAATAAATGTTTATTTTATTTATTTCGTTTCCGTTTTGAAATTTTCTACGTCGCTGCTGACGTGTAAGAGAATTGAACGACGCTTTGTAGTTCTCATAGCAGACTACGGCGGGTTTCACCGTTTCCGATGCGATGGTTTGGGAGCGGGACGCTATAGAGTTTGCTCTGTGCATGATTTTGTTCTGCTGCACATGATCTCTTAAAATCTGAAGGTGATTGTTAGATTTTAAGAGCTAATAATGAGGAGGAGAAGTTGTCATTTCCATTCTTTATTTACCAGTGATTATTCTGTGCTGCAGAATATCGTGTGTAATCATGGGTAGGTCATCAAGTTAGTGTGTTTACCAACTGTTCGACGAATGTCCCCTGCTGGCTGAACATTTGATTTGGAGGTATGCAACTGACCAGGACCATTTTTCTTTTAAATTTCTTAGATTCCGATGTCCAGGTGTTGGGATTTCTTACTCTTATCATGTGTGATTAATGTTGCATGTTTTTTTAAATGATGGTTAAGTGTATCAACTAGATGATATTTCTCACTACTGTATGCATATGTTATGTGGATGATTGTTTATGATTCATGTTTATGGTGAATCTGTTTTATGGTTCATTCTCTTGATCTTCTAAATCAGTCTTTGCTCACTTGTCTGGTGTCTTCATGCGAATCTAATAGTTGTTTGTCAAAAATGAAACCAGGGATTGCATTTATAGAATTTGTTCCATTATGGTGTAAAGGATTAGATAATGATATTTCCCTATTGGCTTTTGAACTTTATTATCAAATTTTTAGATCGAAAGATGTTAAAAAATGAATAAAGATGTATGTATCACTATATGATGATGTATGTATCACCGATTATGGTGTTTATGCCAAAGTCAAAAACGTGTAGTCGTGTGTATATAAACATTTCCAATACTTATTCCTTTTATGACAAACATGGAAAGAGAAAAAACTTTTAGCCCTGAGTAAATACTTTTCATTGTTCTGGTACGTAAAAATTCAGGCCCGTATCGCATATTTGGATGCAATTTATCTAAATTAGGAAAATTACCTTTTGCCCATGTGTGCTTTGGTTAATTTGTTGTTTGATACCCTGATGTTTGAAATTACATATTTAACACCTCTGTACTTTTGGACTCATAGTGAAATGGCATTTTTGTGGATAATTTCGCCGGAATTAATTTAAAGACACAAATGCCCCACTCATATCCTTCTCTGAAAAATGAGGGAAAGATTAAATTTCCCATAAACAATCTTCACTAAAACAAAATATTATCAAACACATTCCTTTTGAAGCTACCTCACACGCATAAGGAGAAAAATATTAGAAGATGAATTCAGCTCAGCTGACACTTGCGATAGAGTGGTGTTTGTAAGCAAGGGAAGTGGATGATGTAGTCGTATAAGGAAGAGAGAGCCATTGTTTTTTCAAGAAACAGAGAACCTGATGGTGATTTCTTGAAGACATATTGTCTACCATTAACAGGTTAGTAAAAAAAGTAACTCTGATGATGTTTTCTTCGTATTGTGGCATTTTTGGTTTGTTGATGGTAGCTCATTTGTGTGTTGATTCATGTCCTTGTGTATGAGTTTGTGGGGAAATTGCATGGATGTTGTTGTTGTGTATTCAGTTACAGCAGTAATACGTGTACTTAGATGGATTTGTTAGTCAACGTGTAGTATAAATGAAATAACTTTAAGTTGATTTGATGATAGAGTAATGTGTCAATTGGTTGTGTATGCAGTAAAGAATTAAAGACAAAGTGAAGAAATGAATATAAATGAGGAATTAAGTCTCTGTGGAATGCCTGGAGGTAATAAAAATAGCAGGGTAATAGGGTCAGGGAGTAAAGATTGCTCCAAGGTCATGCAAGTAGGTGGTAGAAAAATAATACCCACGAGGAGGAAGAATTTGATGAGAAGCACACATAGGAAAAAAACCTTTTATGTAAGGACAAAAGAGTCAATGTGCACCCAAGTAGAATTGAGCAGTCACAAGCCTCTACAAATGTTGCAGCCACATCCCCAAAGGAATCATCTGCACCTTCTGAAGCATTGTTGGTTGTAGAACAAAGGGAGAATATTCAATGCCCAAGTGTTGAACCTGGTGTAGGATTTGAGAGAGATAGATGTGGGTGTGCATGCTAAAAATGTGCAGGCAGTGGGGGATGGTAGTGCTTCTGTAAACGTGCAACTTGATGTAGATCTCCTTTGAGGGCTTAAAATACATTCTAGATGATGATATCTTCTGGGATTTTGCTTCTAGACAGATACAAGAACCCACTCACTGTTCAGGTGAATCTAAGCCAGTTGAAGATCCAGGTTAGGATCTTGTTAATTTAGTCATGTGAACCTATTTAGTTATTGTTTACTGTTTTTCATAAGTATGTGCATTGTACATGCAATTTACTGTTTTTCCATGATGTTGAAGTACAAATCCATGAAGTTATACTACAAGATGAAACTGGAAGTATAGATGTTGGTGACTAGAATGAACAAGTAGAAGATAA
This sequence comes from Eustoma russellianum, assembly GCA_036186865.1. Lineage (NCBI taxonomy): Eukaryota > Viridiplantae > Streptophyta > Magnoliopsida > Gentianales > Gentianaceae > Eustoma > Eustoma russellianum. The sequence continues at coordinate 11,248,071 of AP025075.1, read as the reverse complement.
ACTGGTACTGTTGCATAGGACTGAAGATGATGAGTAGAATAGATTCTGTGATTTTGATTTTGAGGAAGAATTCAGTAAGAAAACGTTTGAATTGAGGGTTGGGCAGAAATTTGCATCTACTAAGAAGTTTAGAGAGGCACTTACTGAGTGGAATATAAGGGGTGAGTATGAAGTAAAGTATCATAAAAATGAAGGCACAAGGGTCACAACTTCATGTGCTAGGGGCTGTACATGGAGGATTCATGGTTATAAGATTGGAAATGAGTCAACCTTTATGATTTAGACATTGAAGGGTGCACATATCTGTGGGAGGGACTACACCAATAGACATTGTACATCTAGGTACTTGAGCAAAAAAAATACAAGCAACAGTTCATGGACAACCCTGATGCAAACAGTAAAACTCTTAAAAACCAAGTGAGAAGAGAATTGATGGTTGATGTTAGCTGGGTACAGTTGTATAAGGCAAAACACAAGGCTAAGGAGTACATTGAATGTGTGGAGATAGACCAGTTGCTGCGATTCAGACTGAAAGGGGATCACTTTTTAATTATATGCATGAGTACTACTCCAATAACATGTATGTATTGGCTTACGCACCAGTATTGTATTCCATAACATCTAGCATCTATTGGGTTCATACCAACTTAGCACCTATCCTTCTACTTGATGCAAGGAAACAAGCAGATAAACCTAAGAAGCAAAGGATCAAACAACATGACGAACCAAGGAAGCATGAAAGAGCAACCAGAAAGGGTCTTGCCAGTTATTGCAGTAAATGTAAGCAGAAAGGGCACAATGCAAGATCATGCATCAGTCAGGCACAGCTTTCCTCAAACATGAACATGGTATTTGTACTTTAGTTTTTAACTTTATATTAATTTCACCGAATTTGGATATGTTACTGATTTCTTGAGGCTTTGTGTAATGCAGAGACAAAGGACAAACAATGTTGTAGCCAGTGCAGTGACAAGTTCATCACAAGTATCAGCTCAAGGATCAACCCCTATTGAATTGAATCTTTGCTTGGGAACACATATGTAATAGGCTACACTATGTTGCTATGTAATAGGCTTGACTATGTAACTAAGCCTAGTCTAAGGTGATATGTAGCATTTTGATACTTGAAGATCCAGTTTTGTCAGTACGGTGATATGTAGCATTTTAATGCTGTATTTGATAGAACCTACTGTTGTATTCAAT